>JBCFYV010000012.1:107285475-107885475 GCA_039000515.1 Timema cristinae
ATGATAAAATAGGTATTTACAAAATTAAAAGAATAGGAACGTGTCTTTAAAAGTGATGATCGAATAAAGATGGAGGAAAATATCAAGAAAAATAAAAAGATCAAAACAATTTTAATGAAAAAATAATACTGAAACAAAGAAATACAAGAAGAGAAAAACTTGGAAAAATAAGAACATAATAGGATGGAAAATGGATACAATGAAATAAATAGAGGGGGATAGATAAATAGTTATTTAGAAAATGAAAATATTAGGAATATATGGCAAGTCAGAATAAATACTAAAAAAGTGAACGAATAAAAACATTTGAAAAGAAAGACTTAAGATTTATATCAGGAAAGAAGAAGAGAAATATTTAGAAAAAATAAATGAATAAAAACATTTGGCTTGAAAGAGATAGATTGAAATGAAGAAAAATATTTAGAAAATAAAACTATAAAGAAAATGTGCAAAAAGGATGAAGATAAATATTCAGAAAAGTGAAATAATATAAATGTTTATTGAAAAGGGATTATTGAAATAAAGACAAAGGAAAAAAAGTAGAAAATTAAAATAATAAAAACAATTGTAAATAAAGTGTAACAAATAAACTTACCAATAAAATATTCAAAAAATTGAAAATAAACGAACACATAATGTATAAGGGAAATAATTAAATGAAAAAAGAAATAAAATGAAAACTTATTTAGAAAAGAAAAATATTGAGAAAATCTGGCAAGACAAGATAAGGTGAATATTCAGAAAAGTCAAAATACAAACTTTTGGGCAAAAGGGATGAAAATGAAACTGAGAGGGAGAGAACGATAGATATTAAAACGGTGAAAGAATAAAAACTTTTGGATAGAAAGAGGAAGATTGAAATAAAGAAAGAGATAAAGAAAAAAGGTAGAAACTAAACTAATAAGAATATGTGGATAGAAGGAGAAAGATAAATATTCAGATAAGTGATAGAATAGAAGCCTGTCTAGAAAAGAGATGATTGAAACAAAAAGAAAGTGAAAGAAAAATATTAAAAAATGGAAAAATAAAAACAATGGAAAAAAGGGTGTAATTGAAACTAAAAAACATACTAATATAAATATACAGAAAATTTAATGAATATGAACATATGCTGGAAAAGGGAATTAATGAATTATTGAGAGAGACAGATTAATAATAATTTAGAAAACAAAAATATTAGGAATATGTGGCAAGAAAGATGATAATAGGCATTCAGAAACGTGACAGAATAGGAACTTGTCTTGTAAAGGGAGGATTAAAAGAAAAAGAAAGAAAGAAAGAAAGATACCCATTTAAGTAATGGAATGGATAATTTAAAAAAAAGAAGCTGGTATTGAAACAAAGAAATATAATAATATAAATATTCAGAAAATTGAAAGAACAAGGACTTATAATGATAAGAAAATAGTATACATATTAATAAAGAAAGGGCTAAAATAAATAAGATAAATAGATATGGGAAGAGGAATATTTAGGAAGTAATAATTTTCAAAATATATGGCAAGAAAGATGAAAACAGTTATTCAGAAAAGTGACAGAATAGAAAAGTGTTTAGAAAAGGCATGATTGAAATAAAGAAAAAGAAAAAATATTTAGAAGATAGAAAGAATAAAAACATTTGGAGAGAAAGGCTAGTATTGAAATAAAGAACATATTAATAGTAATAATCAGAAAATTTAAAGAATATAGAAAATATGATGAAAAAGGGAAAGAATTAAATAAATAGAGAAAGAAAGATAAATAATAGTTTAGAAAATAA
Organism: Timema cristinae; assembly: GCA_039000515.1. Classification (NCBI taxonomy): domain Eukaryota; kingdom Metazoa; phylum Arthropoda; class Insecta; order Phasmatodea; family Timematidae; genus Timema; species Timema cristinae. Next base: position 107,287,235 of record JBCFYV010000012.1, read on the forward strand.
AAATATTAAGAATATGTGGCAAGACAGGATAAAATAAATATTTAGAAAAGTGAAGGGAAAGAATAGAAACATTTGAAAAGAAAGATTAAAATTTAAATAAGGAGAAAGGAGATATTTAGAAAAGTGAAAGAATAGAAACATTTGAAAAGAAAGAGTAAAAGTTAAATAAGGAGAAAGGAGATATTTAGAAAAGTGAAAGAATATAAACATTTGAAAAGAAAGAGTAAGATTTAAATAAGGAGAAAGACGATATTTAGGAAAATGAAAGAATAAAAACATTTAGCTAGAAAGAGGAAGATAGAAATAAATAGAGCTATGAAAATAAGTATTTAGAAAATAAAATTTTAAGAATATGTGCCAAGACAGGATAAAATAAATATTTAGAAAAGTGAAAGAATAGAAACATTTGAAAAGAAAGAGTAAAATTTAAATAAGGAGAAAGGAGATATTTAGAAAAGTGAAAGAATAGAAACATTTGAATTGAAAGAGTAAAAGTTAAATAAGGAGAAAGGAGATATTTAGAAAAGTGAAAGAATTAAACATTTGAAAAGAAAGAGTAAGATTTAAATAAGGAGAAAGACGATATTTAGAAAAGTGAAAGAATAAAAACATTTAGCTTGAAAGAGAAAGATGGAAATAAATAGAGCTATGAAAATAAGTATTTAGAAAATAAAATATTAAGAATATGTGCCAAGACAGGATAAAATAAATATTTAGAAAAGTGAAAGAATAGAAACATTTGAAAAGAAAGAGTAAAATTTATATAATGAGAAAGGAGATATTTAGAAAAGTGAAAGAATAGAAGCATTTGAAAAGAAAGAGTAAAAGTTAAATAAGGAGAAAGGAGATATTTAGAAAAGTGAAAGAATATAAACATTTGAAAAGAAAGAGTAAGATTTAAATAAGGAGAAAGACGATATTTAGGAAAATGAAAGAATAAAAACATTTAGCTAGAAAGAAGAAGATAGAAATAAATAGAGCTATGAAAATAAGTATTTAGAAAATAAAATATTAAGAATATGTGCCAAGACAGGATAAAATAAATATTTAGAAAAGTGAAAGAATATAAACATTTGAAAAGAAAGAGTAAAATTTATATAATGAGAAAGGAGATATTTAGAAAAGTGAAAGAATAGAAGCATTTGAAAAGAAAGAGTAAAAGTTAAATAAGGAGAAAGGAGATATTTAGAAAAGTGAAAGAATATAAATATTTGAAAAGAAAGAGTAAGATTTAAATAAGGAGAAAGACGATATTTAGGAAAATGAAAGAATAAAAACATTTAGCTAGAAAGAGGAAGATAGAAATAAATAGAGCTATGAAAATAAGTATTTAGAAAATAAAATATTAAGAATATGTGCCAAGACAGGATAAAATAAATATTTAGAAAAGTGAAAGAATAGAAACATTTGAAAAGAAAGAGTAAAATTTAAATAAGGAGAAAGGAGATATTTAGAAAAGTGAAAGAATAGAAACATTTGAATTGAAAGAGTAAAAGTTAAATAAGGAGAAAGGAGATATTTAGAAAAGTGAAAGAATGAAAAATTTGAAAAGAAAGAGTAAGATTTAAATAAGGAGAAAGACTATATTTAGAAAAGTGAAAGAATAAAAACATTTAGCTAGAAAGAGGAAGATAGAAATAAATAGAGCTATGAAAATAAGTATTTAGAAAATAAAATATTAATAAAAAGAAAATATTAAGAATATGTGGCAAGACAGGATAAAATTAATATTTAGAAAAGTGAAAGAATAGAAACATTTGAAAAGAAAGAGTAAAATTTAAATAAAGAGAAAGGAGATATTTAGAAAAGTGAAAGAATAGAAACATTTGAATTTAAAGATTAAAAGTTAAATAAGGAGAAAGGAGATATTTAGAAAAGTGAAAGAATATAAATATTTGAAAAGAAAGAGTAAGATTTAAATAAAGAGAAAGACAATATTTAGAAAAGTGAAAGAATAAAAACATTTAGCTAGAAAGAGGAAGATAGAAATAAATAGAGCAATGAAAATAAGTATTTAGAAAATAAAATATTAAGAATATGTTGCAACAAAGATGAAGATAAATATTAAGAAAAGTGACAGAATAGAAACGTTTCTAGGAAAGGGATGATTGAAATAAAGATAAAGTGAAAGAATAACATTTAAAAAATGGAAAGAATACAAATATTTGGAGAGAAAGGTTAGTATTTAAACAAAGAAACATACCCATAGAAATATTAAGAAAATTGAAAGAATAGGAACATCCGATGAAAAAGGGAAATAATGAAATAAAGAGAAAGATAAATTGTATTTTGAAAATAGAAATATTAAGAATATGTAGCAAGACAAGATAAGATAATTATTCAAAAATTGTACGAATAAAAACCTTTGGAAATTAAAGATAAGATTGAAATAATGAAAGATAAAAAGATAATTATTTATAAAAGTTAAAGAATATAAACCTTTGGCTAGAAAGGGGAAGATTGAAATGAAAATAGAGAAAAAGAAGAATATTTATAAAATTTAAATATTAAGAATATTTGTCAGGAAAGATGAAGATAAATGTTCAGAAAAGTGAAAGAATAGGAGCGTGTCTAAAAAGGTAAGATTGAAAAAAAGAGAAAAAAAGAAAAGAAGTGAAATATTTAGAAAATGAATAGAATAAACACATTTGTGAAGAAAGGTTAGTATCTAAACCAAGAAACACAGTGATACTTTTATTCAGCACCGCGTCTTACTACCCTTTCGGGCTATATGCTTAAATACTTATTACACTAATGGGTTAGGAATTGGGATGGTTGAAAATAGAGGAAGTGAACCCCCATTTGCGTGGAGGGAGAGTGGAAAACCATTTAGGAAACCCCCAATTCACCCGAGTGAAATTCGAACCCTCGATCTCCCGGTCCTCGGCAGTCTAGCTTAACATGAAACCAGTATATTAGCTGACTATGCCACCAAGGTGGGTAATAAACACAGTAATAGAATAGCTATTCAGAAAATTGAAAGAATAAAATCATACGGTGGAAAGGGGGAATAATGAACTAAAGAGAGAAAGATACAAATTTAGGAATGTGAAATATTAAGAAAGAAATTGAGCGAGGAAGGAAAAGAGAAGAAGAAAAATATTTAGAAAATGTAAGAATGGTAATATTTTGTGAGAAAATGGAATATTGAAATAAATAGTGAAAGAAAATATTTAGAAATATGAACGAATAAGAATCATTTGGCGAGAAAGAAAAATATGTTTTAAAACAAAACAATGTTTAGAAAATGTAAGAATGATAAATCTCAAGGGTAGACAATATAAAGATAAAGAACGTTGAGCAAGAAAGGGGATGATAAAATATTGAGAAACGTAAAAGAATAGATACATTTGGCTGTAAAGGGAAGATTGAAATAATTAGAACGAGGAAGATAAATATTCATAAAAGTGAAATAATTCAAAAATTTAGAGAGAAAGAAAAGATTGAAATAAAGAAAAAGTATAATATAAATATTTAGAAAATTAAAGGAATAAGAGTTTATTCTTCTAAAGGGGAGTAATTGAATACAAAGGAGAAAGTTACATTTGAAAGAAATGAATGATTAAAAACATCAACTGGAAGATTAAAAATAAAAGAATTAGGAAAGTAAGTATTTAGAAAAGGGAAATAATAATAACATTTTTGCGAAAAAAGATGATAGAACAAAAAAGAGAGAGAAAAATGAAAATAATTAGAAATGAAAGATTAAAACATATGGCAAGAAAATGGTAGAGTGATATAAGAATATACATATTCATAAATTTAAAAAATAAAAAGTTTAGGTGAGAAAGTAGAACATTGAAATAAAAAGGGAGAAATTATGATAAATATTAAAAATATGGAATAATAAAAACAGATGTTGTGAAAGGAAAAGATTGAAACACAAATATAAAGGAAGAATAAGAAAATGAATCAAAAGATTTAAAATAATAGAAAGAGGAAAATCTATATTCAAAAAAGGAAGATTGAAAGATTGAAATAAAGACCGAAAGGAAGAGAAATCATTAAAAATAAATAAAATAAGAACATTTGTTAAGAAAGATGATGATTGAAATAAGGAAAATGTGGAAGATAAATATTTATAAAATATTAAGAATATTTGGAAATACAGGAAAAGATTACTATTCAAAAAAGTGAACAAATAAAAACATTTGGAAAGAAAGTTTAAGATTGAAATAAGGGGGGAGAGAAGAAAATAAATATATAGAAAAACTAAAAGAATAAAAACATTTAGATGGAAAGAAAAAGCTTGAAATAAAGTGTGAGAGAAAGAGAAATTTCAGAAAAGAAGATAAACCATTTGTATAGAAAGGGAAAGAATAAAACCATTTGTATAGAAAGGGGAAGATTTGAATAAAGAAAAAGTAAGAAAAATATTAAGAAATTAAAAAGATTAAAAAGATTTGTCGAAAAAAATTTAGTTAAATATTCAGTAAAATGAAAGAATAAAATCATTTGTGTAGAAAGGTGAAGATTGAAATCAAGAAAGAGAGAGAGAAAGAAAGATAAATATCTAGAAAATAAAAAATTAAGAATATGTGTTAAGAAAGGTTATCATAGATAATATTCAGAAAACTTAAGGAATAAAAACTTGTTTCGATAAAAGGAAAGCTTAAAATAAATAAAGAGGAAAATAAATGTTAAGAAAATGGAAAGAATACGAACATTTGGTGAAAAATAGAAAGTCGAAAAAATAGAGAGAAGAAAAATATTCAGAAAAGCGGAATAATAAGCTCACATTACTAGAAAGGGAAACATTAATCTAAAGAAGATGAAAATAAGTATTTAAGAAATCAATAGTATAAGAAAATGTTTTTACATTTATATAGGAGAAAATTAAAATAAAGTTTAAGAGTAAGATAAATATTCATGAAAATAAAAGAAAGAACATATTAATGTAAAAGATTGAAATAAATAAAGAGGAAAAAAAAAGAAAAAATAATAGAAATGTAAAATCATAAGAAAACTTGGTGAGGAAGGAAAAGATTTAAATAAAAACGAGAGGAATAAAAACATTTATAAAATGAAAGAATAATGACCACTAACAAGAGATTTGTGGAATGAATAAAAATAAAGAAGATTGATTATAAATATTCGGAAAGTGATATAATAAAAACATTTGACTATAAATTGGAGGATTGAAATAAAGAAACAGAGAAATAGAGATTGAGAGAATAAAACTATATTGGGAAAGTGGAAGATTGGAATAAAGATGAAGAGGAAGATAAAAAGTCATTAAAGTGAAAAAAAAACGGTGACGAAGAGAAGATAGAACTAAGAGAGTGGAAGACAAATATTTGAAAGGGTGGGGAAAAAAGAAAATGTGTTTAGAAAGATAAAAATAAAAATAAAGAAGAAATGGAATATAATATTCAGAAAATCAACATAATAAGAACAAGTGTTAAGATAAAGAGAGATTAAAAAAGAAAAATTTCTATAAATATTCACATAAATTATAGAATAAGAACATTTTGCTAAAAAGTGGAAGAAATAAAAATAAAATATTTAGGAATGTTAAATAGCCTAATACCATTTTGCGAAAAAGTAGATGATTGAAATAAAAAGATAAGGAAAGACAAATATTTTGAAAATGAAAGAAAAAGGACAAATAGCAATAAAGTTGAAGATTGAACTAATAATAGAGTGGAAGATACATATTCAGAAAAGGAAACTAATAAAAACATTTGATGAGAAGGTGAAGGATTGTAAAAAAAAAGAAAAAAGTAGTAGAAAAATTATAAAAATAATAAGAACATGTGCCAAAAAAGGAAAAGATAAAAATAAAGAAGAAGGGGAAATTAATGTTCAGAAAATCAGCAGCATAAGAAATGTGTTAATATAGAGGAAGATTGAACTAGAGAGAAAGAGTAAGATAAATATTCATAAAAATGAAAGAATTATAACAACGAGCAACAAAGTAGGTGAAATAAATAAATAAGTATTTAGAAATGTGAAATAAGAAGAAAATTTGCCAAAATAGTAGAGGATTTAAATAAAAATATAAAAGAAGAAAATATTTAGAGAATGAACAAATACATGTAAGAACTAATGACAAGAAAGTTAAATATAAATATTCAGAAAAGTGAAAGAATAAAAACATTTGAGGAGAAAATGGAGGATTTAAATAAAATAAACAAAGTAATGGAAATATTAAGAAAATTAAAATATTAAGAACATAATGAAGTGAAGATTTAATAGTGGAATAAAGATGTAGAGGAAGATATCATTACATAAAAGTGGAAGAAAAATAGTAGCCCCAATTTGGCGAGTAAGTGTAAGATTGAAACAAAGAAACACAGAAGGTAATTGAGAATAATCAAAAATTGAAAGATAAATAACTTCTAGTGAGAAAGTGGAAGAGTGAAATAAAGAATGATAGAAATAGTATTACTTAGAAAATAGAATTAATAAAATTATATACCAAGAAAGGGTGAGAAAAATATTCAGAAAAAATTAAGAATAAAAATATTGGGTTGAAAGGGGTAACTCTGAAGTAAAGAGATATAGTCAAAGAAATATTTAGAAAATGGAAAGAATAAAAAACCTGAATATAAGATTGAAATTAAATATAAAGAGGAAAATAAATATTCATAATAGGAAATAATAGGAACATTTGGTGATTATATGATTGAAATAAAAAGAAAGGGAGAAGTAAACAAATTTAGAAATGTCAAATAAAGATTGAAATAAACAGAGAGAAAAGAAACGATATTTAGAAGTGTGAAATAATAAGATTTGAGGAGAAAGCAGACGATTGAAATAAGGAAACACAGTATTAGAAATATTCAGAAATTTAAAGAAAATAAAAATACTATGAGAGAGTAAAAGAATTAAATAAAGTAAAAAAAGAAGGGTATTATTTAGAAAATGGGACTATTAATAGCATTTGGCAAGAAAGGGAAAGCAAAATATTCAAACATGTTAAAGAATAAAAACATTTCACCTGAAAGAGGAAGTTTGAAATAAAGAGAGATAAAAAAGGAATTTAATATATAAAATGCAAAGAATAAGCTACATGAATCGAAAGATTAAAATTAAAGATAAAGATGAACGTGAAAGAGTAAAAAATTTGACGAGAATGGGCCCATGGGAAAAAATCATATTTGGCCAGAACTGGTACAGATCATGGCCAGAGATGTCCAGAACTGGGGCAGATCCGGGCCAGAATAGAGAGAAAAGGAAAAATGTTTACAAATGTGAAATAGGCCAAATATTATTTGGAGTGAAAGGAAAAAAATTAAATAAAGAGAGATAAAGAAGGATAAATATACTTATAAAATCAAATCAAAATAAATTAAGTTTAATTTTGAAATAATGGTAAAGAGGAAAATAAATATTCAGAAAAGGTAAAGAATAAAAGCCTTTTGAAAGAAATATAATATTGAAATAAAGAGTGAAATAAATATTCAGAGAAATGACATAATAAGAACGTGTTTCTTTGAAAGTAAGGGTAAGATAAACAAGAGTAGGAATATAAATATTCAGAAAATTTACAGAATGAAAACATGTATAAAGATAAGAGAATATTAAACAAAGAAATAGAGGAAGGCAAATTTTCAGAAAATTGAAATAATAAAAAAAATACGATGAGAAAGTAGAAGAATGAAGTAAGGAGAGAAAGAAAAATACCTAAACATGTTAAACAATAAGAATATTTGGCTAGAATGGGGAGAATCGCATTAAGAAAGAGAGAGAAAAAAGTGAAATCAAAAGAGCATTTTTCGAAGAAGGAGGTGATTGAAATAAAAAGAGAGAGGATGACAAAAAAATATAAAATGAAAGGATAAGAATTAATAGCAATAATATGTAGGATTTAATAATGGTAAAGAGGAAGATAAATGTTCAAAAAAGGAAAACACTGAAAACATTTGACGATAAAGAGGAATAGTGAAATAAAGAATCAAAGAATGATAAATATTTAGAAAATAGTATGATTAATAACATGCGGTAAGAAAGGAGAAGATATATATTCAGAAAAGAGAAATGATAAAAATGTTTGGCTAAAAAGTGGAAGATTGAAATAAATAAATAGTGAAAGGAAGATATATATTTAGAAAATTTAAAGATTACAAACCTAAATAGGAATTTGAAACTTAAAGATCAAGAAGAAATAACTATTCAGAAATTGGAACGAATAAAAAAATATCTATGAGAAAGGGAAGATTTAAATAAAGAAAGAGAGAAAGAAAAAAATAATTATAAATGTGAATTAACAAGAACATTTTAAGAGAACGGGGAAGATTCAATTAATAACTGAGATAAATAAAAATGGGAATAAAATGAAAGAATAATAATAATCGCAACAAAGTTGAAAGTTGAATTAAGAATACAGTGGAAGAAAGGTGTTCAGAAAAGTAAAAGAATAATAATATGTTTCAAGAAATAAAAGATTGAAATAAAAAAAGAGAGAAATGTTAATATTTAAAAGGAATGTAAAAACAAGAACATGTTAATTTCATGTAATATTAATTTAAATATTAAAATGTAAAATGGTTTCTTGGAAAAAACTAAGCTGTAGAGGAGAATGAAAAATAGAAAATGAGAAACAGAGTTGATAAAAATGCCAGTGAGAAGAAGATAACCTTCTAAGTAATTCAACTTAATATTATGTAATTATATATAAATATAAGGTGGTGAATAATGACGTTATATAGAAAAAGATAAATAAAATTAGAAATTGTTAGTTTGGTTAAGAAAACAGAAACTATGTAGGTTAGAATTAGTGATTCTGTGTGTGTGTGTGTGTGTATATATATATATAAAATATTTCCAGTTAGCAAAGGAACTAATACTAAAACCACATGCCAAGTCATGAACTTGTAAATTTACTCCGTCGTTTGTAGAAACAAGTGTTAAAATAGTTTTAATAAATATTTTTAACTGCATAAGGACTCAGAATATCAGTATGAGCATACACTTCATTTGCCCAAAGTTTATAGTATTCATAGTATAATCTCTCATGGTAAGTTTGATAACTTTCAGGGCAAACAAAGTATATATCTCAACCACTTTTGGCGACCATGACAACATTTTAATTTTAACCACATAGTTAATGTCAATTTTAGTGGTTATTATCAATAGCTCACCATATTATGTTTTATTTAGCATACCAATTCAAATCTATCATGAACCCTAACATTTCATGCTTTCTTTACTTCTTATAGAAGCTACATGAAATATTGTTGAAACTTTCACATATCAAAATTTGTAAGTTTCATACCACGCAAGTTTTTCTCTTCTTCTAGCAATTTATTTTAATCTCTGACCACAGCCCTCCGAGGTATTTGCCATAATTGTTCCTCCAGATTCTTAAATCACTTTTCTATACCCTTGATCATTTTTATAACCATAACTTTATGGAAAATTTAAGATCTTTGCCACATTCTATTGGCTATTAACATCAAGATAAACGTGACAGAAACAAATAATTAAATTAAACAAAGTTTTATATCAAGAAATACTAAACATAAGAAGAATGAAACTAAAGAGAGATTTGGACAACAAAAAACAAACAAAAAAAGAATGAAAATAAAGAGAGCTGTAGACTTCAATAAAAAACAAGACAGAAAAAGAATGAAAATATATAGAATTATACACATCAAGTAAAACTAGACAGAAAAAAAATGATAATGACAAGCATTATAGACACTAAGAAAAACTTCACAGAAAGAGAATGAAAATAAAGATAACTATAGACTGCAAGAGAATCTTGACAGAAAGAGAATAAAAATAAAGTGAGTTATAGGCCTCAAGTCAAATAAGACAGAAAGAGAATGATAATAAAGAGAGTTATAGACATCAAGAAAAAATTTGATTGAAAGAGAATGAATTAAAAAGAACTATAGATTTAAAGAACAACAATAAATAAAGAAAATGAAAATAAAGATTGTTATAGACACATTAAAAAACAATTAGACTGAAAGAGAATGAAAAAAACGAGAGTTATAGACACATCAAGAAATATAGACAGAAATATAATGAAAATAAGGAGAGTTATAGACACATAAAGAAATAATAATCAGAAAGAGAATGGAAATAAAGAAAGTTATAGACACATCAAGAATTAATAGACAGAAACAGAATGAAAAGAAAGAGTTATAAACATTAAGAAATAATAGACAGAAAGGGAATGAAAAGAAAGAGAGTTATAAATATTAAGAAATAATAGACAGAAAGAGAATGAAAAGAAAGAGAGTTATAGGCATTTAGAAATAATAGAAAAAGAATGAAAAGAAAGAGTTGTAGACATTAAAAAAAATAGATAGAAAGAGAATGAAAAGAAAGGGAGTTATAGACATTAAGAAATAATAGACAGAAAGAAAATGAAAATAATGAGAGCTATAGACATTATGAAATAATAGACGGAAAGAAAATGAAAAGAAAGAGAGTTATAGAAACATAAAGAAATAATAGACAGAAATAGAATGAAAATAAGGAGAGTTATAAACACATCAAGAAATAATAAACAGAAACAGAATGAAAAGAGAGAGAGTAATAGACATTAAGAAATAATAAACAGAAAAAGAATGAAATGAAAGAGTTATAGACATATCAAGAAATAATAGACAGAAAGAAAATGAAAAGAAAGAGAGTTATAGAAATTAAGAAAAATAGACAGAAACAGAATCAAGTGAAAGAGAGTTATAGACATTAAGAAATAGGAGAGAGAAAGAAAAGAAAAATAAAGAGAGTTATAGACACTAAGAAATAATAGATAGAAACAAAATGAAAAGAAAGAGAGTTATAGACACATCAAGAAATAATAGACAGAAATAGAATGAAAATAATGAGAGTTGTAGGCACATCAAGAAATAATATACAGAAACAGAATGAAAAGAAAGAGAGTTATAAACATTAAAAAATAATAGACATAAAGAGAATGAAAAGAAAGAGAGTGATACACATCAATAAATAATAGACAGAAATAGAATGAAAAGAAAGAGTGTTATAGACATTAAGAAATAATAGACAGAAAAATAATGAAAAGAAAGGGAGTTATAGACATTAAGATATAATAGAGAGAAAGAGAATGAAAAGTAAGTTCGTTTTAGACTTTAGGAAATAATAGACAAAGACAGAATGAAAATAAAGAGAGTTATAGACATTAAGAAATACTAGACATAAATAGAATTAAAATAAAGAGAGTTATAGACATTAAGAAATACTAGACATAAATAGAATGAAAATAAGAGAGTTATAGACATTAAGAAATAATAGACAGAATGAGAATGAAAAGAAAGAGAGTAATAGACATTAAGAAATAATAAACAGAAAAAGAATGAAATGAAAAAGTTATAGACAGATCAAGAAATAATAGACAGAAAGAAAATGAAAAGAAAGAGAGTTATAGAAATTAAGAAATAATAGACAGAAACAGAATCAAATGAAAGAGAGTTATAGACATTAAGAAATAAGAGAGATAAATAGAAGGAAAATAAAGAGATTTATACAAACTAAGAAATAATAGATATAAACAAAATGAAAAGAAAGAGAGTTATAGACACATTAAGAAATAATAGACTGAAAGAAAATGAAAAGAACGAGAGCTATAGACATTATGAAATAATAGACAGAAATAAAATGAAAAGAAAGAGAGTTATAGAAACATAAAAAAATAATAGACAAAAATATAATGAAAATAAGGAGAGTTATAGACACATCAAGAAATAATAAACAAAAACAGAATGAAAAGAAAGAGAATAATAGACATTAAGAAATAATAAAAAGAGTTATAGACAGATCAAGAAATAATAGACAGAAAGAAAATGAAGAGAAAATGAGTGTTAGAAATTAAGAAATAATAGGCAGAAACAGAATCAAATGAAAGAGAGTTATATACATTAAGAAATAAGAGAGAGAAAGAGAAGGAACATAAAGAGAGTTATAGACACTAATAAATAATAGATAGAAACAAAATGAAAAGAAAGAGAGTTATAGACACATTAAGAAATAATAGACAGAAGGAGAATGAAAATGAGAGTTGTAGGCACATCAAGAAATAATAGACAGAAACAGAATGAAAAGAAAGACAGATATATACATTAAGAAATAATAGACAGAAAGAGAATGAAAAGAAAGAAAGTGATAAACATTAAGAAATAATAGACAGAAATAGAATGAGTGTTATAGACATTAAGAAATAATAGAAAGAAAGAGAATGAAAAGAAAGGGAGTTATAGACATTAAGATATAATAGACAGAAAGAGAATGAAAAGAAAGTTCGTTTTAGACTTTATGAAATAAGACAGACACAGAATGAAAATAAAGAGAGTTATAGGCATTAAGAAATACTAGACATAAATAGAATGAAAATAAGAGAGTTATAGACATTAAGAAATAATAGACAGGATGAGAATGAAAAGAATGAAATTATAGACATTAAGAAATAATAGATAGAAAGAAAATTAAAAGAAAGAGAGTTATAGACATTATGAAATAATACAGCGAAAGAGAATGAAAATTAAGAGAGTTATAGACACATAAAAAATAATAGACAGAAATAGAATGAAAATAAGGAGAGTTATAAACACATAAAGAAATAATAGACAGAAACAGAATGAAAAGAAACAGTTATAGACATTAAGAAATAATAGACAGAAAGAGAATGAAAATAAAGAGAGTTATAGACATTAAAGATATATTAGACGGAATGAGAATGAAAAGAAACATATTTTTAGACATTAGGAAATAATAGACAGAGACAGAATGAAATTAAAGAGAGTTATAGAGATTAATAAATACCAGACAAATTAGAATGAAAATAACAGAGTTATAGTCACTAAGAAATAATAGATAAAAAGAGAATGAAAATAATGATTGTTATAGAAATAAAGAAATGATAGACAGAAAGAGAATGAAAAGAAAGGGAGTTATAGACATTCAGATATAATAGACAAGAAGAGAATGAAAGGAAAGTTTGTTTTAGACTTTAGGAAATAATAGACATAGACAGAATGAAAATAAAGAGAGTTATAGACATTAAGAAATACTAGACATGAATATAATGAAAATAAGATACTTATAGACATTAAGATATAATAGATAGAATGAGAATGAATAGAATGAGATTATAGACATTAAGAAATAATAGATAGAAAGAAAATGAAAAGAAAGAGAGTTATAGACATTATGAAATATACACTGAAAGAAAATGAAAATAAAGAGAGTTATAGACAAATAAAGTAATAATAGCCAAAATAGAATGAAAATAAGGAGAGTTATAGACACATCAGAAATAATAGACAGAAAGAGAATGAAAATAGGGAGAGTCAAAGACACATCAAGAAATAATAAGATAGAAAAAAATTAACAAAAAGATGGTTATAGACATTAGGAAATAATAGACTGAAAGAGAACAAAATGAAAGAGAGTTATAGACACATCAAGAATTAATAGACATAAAGAGAATGAAAAGAAACTAGAGTTATAGACATTAAGAAATAATAGACAGAAAGTGAATAAAAGAAAGAAAGCTATAGACATTAAAATATAATAGACAGAAAGAGAATAAAAAGAAATATCGTTTTAGACATTAAGAAATAATATACAGAGACTTAAATAAAAGAAAGGGATTTATTGACATTAAGAAATACTAGACAGAAAGAGAATGAAAAGAATTAAAGTTATAGACATTAATAAATTATAGACAGAAGGAGAATGAAAGAAAAGAGAGTTTTAGACATTAAAATAAAATACAAAAAGAGAATGAAAAGAAAGAGACTTATAGACATTAAGAAATAATAGAAAGAAAATTTAAAGAAAGATAGTAATAGACATTAAGAAATAATAGGTAGAAACAGAATGAAAAGAAAGAGAGTTATAGACACATCATGAAATAATGGACAAAAAGGAATGAAAAGAAAGAGAGTTATAGACATTAAGAAATAATAAACATAAAGAAAATGAAAAGTATGAGAGTCATAGACATTAAGAAATAATAGACAGAGACAGAATGAAAATAAAGATAGTTATAGACATTAAGAAATAATAGACAGAAAGAGAATGAAAAGAAAGAGAGTTATAGACATTAAGAAATAATAGAGAGAAAGAGAATGAAAATCAGAGAGTTATAGACATTAAGAAATAATAGACAAAAAAAGAATGAAATGAAAGAGAGTTAGAGACACATTCAGAAATAATATACAGACACAGAATGAAAAGAAAAGGAGTTATAGACATTAAGAAATAATAGACAGAAAGAGAATGAAAAGAAAGAGAGTTATAGACACATAAAGAAATAATAGACAAATAAATTGAAATACAGAGAGTTATAGACACATAAAGAAATAATAGACAAAGAAATTGTAAAGAAAGAGAGTTATAGACACATAAAGAAATAATAGACAGGAATAGAATTAAAAAAGGAGAGTTATTGACACATCAAGAAATAATAGACAGAAACAGAATGAAAGAAAGAGATTTATAGACACATCAAGAGATAATATACAGAAACAGAATGAAAAGAAAGAGAGTTATAAACACATCTTGAAATAATGGACAGAAAGAAAATGAGAAAGAGAATGAGAAAGTTATAGACATTAAGAAATAAGAGAGAGAAAGAGAAGGAACATAAAGAGAGTTATAGACACTAAGAAATTATAGATAGAAACAAATGAAAAGAAAGTGAGTTATAGAAACATTAAGAAATAATAGATAGAAGGAGAATGAAAATGAGAGTTGTAGGCACATCAATAAATAATAGACAGAAACAGAATGGAAAGAAAGAGAGTTACACACATTAAGAAATAATAGACAGAAAGAAAATCAAAAGAAAGAGAGTTATAGACACATAAAGAAATAATATACAGAAATAGAATGAAAAGAAACAGTGTTGTAGACATAAACAAATAATAGAAATAAAAATAATAAAAATAAAGAGAGTTATAGACATTAAGATATAATAGACAGAAAGAAAATGAAAAGAAGGAAATTTTGAGACATTAGGAAAAAATAGACAGAGACAGAATTACATTAAACAGAGTTATAGACATTAAGTAATACTAGATATAAATAGAAAGAAAATAACAGATCTATAGTCATTAAAAATAATAGACCGAAAGAGAATGAAAAGAATGAGAGTAAAGACATTAAGAAATAATTGACAGAAAGAGAATTAAAGAAAAGGAGTTGTAGACATTAAGATATAATAGACAGAAAGAGAATGAAAAGAAAGTTGTTTTAGACATTAGGAATAATAGACAAAGACAGATTGAAAATTAAGAGTTAAAGACATTAAGAAATAATAGAAAGAATGAGATGAAAAATAGAGAGTTATAGACATTAAGAAATAATAGACAGAAAGAAATGAAAAGAAAGAGAGTTATATACATTATGAAATAATATGACAGAAAGAAAATTAAAAGAAAGACAGTTATAGAAAATAAAGAAAATAGAGAGAAATAGAATGAAATAAGTTAGTTATGGACACATCAAGAAATAATAGACAGAAACAGAATGAAAAGAAGAGAGTTAAGACATTAAGAATAATAAACAGAAAAGGAATAAAAGAAAGAGAGTTATATACATTATGAAATAATAGACAGAAAGAAAATTAAAAGAAAGACCAGTTATAGAAACATAAAGAAATAATAGAGAGATATAGAATGAAAATAAGTATAGTTATGGACACATCAAGAAATAATAGACAGAAACAGAATGAAAAGAAGAGAGTTATAGACATTAAGAAATAATAAACAGAAAAGGAAAGAAAAAAGAGAGTTATAGACATTAAGATATAATAGAGAGAAAGAGAATGAAAGAAAGATCTTGAGACATTAGAAATAATAGACAGAGACAAAATGAAATTAAAGAGAGTTATAGGCATTAGTTATACTAGACAAATAAATGTAAATAACAAGTTATAGTCATAAGAAATAATAGACAGAAAGAATATGAAAAGAAGAGATTATAGACATAAAGAAATAATAGACAGAAATAAATGAAAAGAAAGAGTTATAGCATATTAATAATAGAAGAAGAAAATGAAAAGAAAGAGATTTATAGACATTAAGAAATAATAACAGAAAGAGAATGAGAAGAAAGAGAGTTATAGACACATAAAGAAATAATAGACAGAAACAGAATGAAAAGAAATAGAGTTATAGACCCATCAACAAATTTAGACAGAATAAATGAAAAAAGTAGATTTATAGACACATATAAGAAATATATACACAGAAACAAAATGAAATGAAAAGTTAGAGACACATTCAGAAATAATAACAGAAACAAAATGAAAAGAAAAAGAGTTATAGACATTAAGAAATAATAGACAGAAAGAAATGAAAGAAAGAGAGTTATAGACACATAAGAAATAATAGACCAAAAAAATTAAAATAAGCAGAGTTATAGACACATCAAGAAATATAGACAGAAACAGAATGAAAAGAAAGAGATTATAGACACATCAAGAAATAATAGACAGAAACAGAATGAAAAGAAAGAGAGTTATAGACATTAAAAAATGAAAAAAGTAGATTATAACACAATAAGAAATAATACACAGAAACAATGAATGAAATAGAGTTAAGACACATTCAGAAATATATACAGAAACAAAATGAAAAGAAAAGAGTTATAGACATTAAGAAATAATAGACAGAAAGAGAATGAGAAGAAAGAGAGTTATAGACACATAAAGAAATAATAATAGACAGAATGAGAATGAAAATAAAGAGAGTTATAAACATTAAGAAATAGTAGACAGAAGGAGAATGAAAAGGAAGAGAGTTATCGATATTAAGAAATAATAGAAAGAAAGAGAAGGAAAGAAAGAGTTTTTATAGACATTAAGAAATAATACAAAAGATAAAGAAAAGAGAGTTTTAGACATTAAGAAATAATAGATTGAAAGAGAATGAAAGTAAAGAGAGTTATAGACATTAAAGAAAAATACAGAAACAAAATGAAAAGAAAGAGAGTTATAGACCCATCAAGAAATAATAGACAGAAAGAGAATTAAAATAAAGAGAGTTGTAGACATTTAGAAATAATAGACAAAAAGAGAATGAAAAGAAAGAGAGTTATAGACATTAAGAAATAATAGACAAAAAGAGAATGAAAAGAAAGAGAGCTATAGACATTAAGATATAATAAACAGAAAGGAATGAAAATAAATATCGTTTTACACATTAAGAAATAATAGACAGAGACAGAAATAAAAAAAAGAGATTTATTGACATTAAGAAATACTAGAGAGAATTTTAATGAAAAGAATTAAAGTTATAGACATTAGGAAATAATAGACAAAAAGAGAATGAAAAGAAAGAGGTATAGACATTAAGAAATAATAGAAAAAAGAGAATGAAAATAAACAGAGTTGTAAATATTAAGAAATAATAGACAGAAAGAAAATAAAGAGAGTTATAGACATTAAGAAATAATAGATAGAAACAGAATCAAAAGAAAGAGAGTTATAGACAAATCATGAAATAATGGACAGAAAGAGAAGAAAAGAACGAGTTATAGACATTAAGAAATAATAGACAGCAAGAGAATGAAATGAAAGGGAGTTATAAACATTAAGAAATAATAGACTAAAGAGAATGAAAAAATAGAGTTATAGACATTAAGAAATAATAGACAGAAAGAGAATGTAAAGAAAGGGAGTTATAGACATTACGAAATAATAGACAGAAAGAGAATGAAAATAAAGAGAGTTATATTCATTAAGAAATAATAGACAGAAATAAAATTATAAGAAACAGAATTATAGTCACATAAAGAAATAATATACAAAAATAGAATGTAATTAAGGAGAGTTATAGACACATCAAGATATAATAGACAGAAACAGAATGAAAGAAAGACAGTTATAGACTCATCAAGAAATAATAGACAGAAAAAGAATGAAAAGAAAGACAGTTATAGATATTAAGAAATAATAGACAGAAAGAGAATGAACAGAAAGAGGGTTATAAACATTAAGAAATAATAGACTGAAAGAGAATGAAAAGAAAGAGAGTTATCGACTCATCAAGAAATAATAGACACAAACAGAATGAAAAGAAATAGAGTTATAGACAATAAGTAATAATAGACAGAAATAGAATGAAAAGAAAGAGAGTTATAGACACATAAAGAAATAATAGACAGAAAGAGAATGTAAAGAAAGAGAGTGATACACATTAAGAAATAATAGACTGAAAGAGAATGAAAATAACGAGAGTTATAGACACATCAAGAAATAATAGACAGAAATATAATTAAAATAAGGAGGGTTGTAGTCACATAAAGAAAAACTAGACAGAAATAGAATGAAAATAAAGAGAGTTTTAGAGTAATACTAGACAGAAATAGTATGAAAATAAACAGATATAATATGAAATAGAAAAAAATCTGTAAATTTTTGCAAAAGAATGAAAATAATTGAGAGATATAAAATCCAAATAAACTAGACAGAAGGAGAGTGAAAATAGGCATATACAGAGTTAGGTGTTAAGAAAACACAAATAAATAGAAACATAAATTGAAAGAAAAATAAATTTAAATTTGAAAATATCCTTGATAGAATAAACAAACATACATTTCAAGAAGAAACTAATAATAAAAGAACCATCCATATAAACATACATAAAGACGAAAGCGGTTACAAAGAGAATACAAATAGACTATAAACTCATATAAATATAAAACAATAAAATACAACTAATTTTTCAATGCTAAATCATAAAAAAATTTTAGTCTGAATTAATTTATGGCTTATAATGTTTCTGGCCATACATTTGAAATCTAGGCCAACATTATTGATAAGAGACAAAGGGTTTTAATTCGAGGTTTACTTTGAATCCGTCATGTTTATTGATAAGGTTCTATATATTTTATTAGGTTCGGTATTCAAGGTTTCATGTGCTAACAAATAGGTATACATCGGAAACAAATTTATCTACCTTTTAAAAAAGTGTATCGTTCTAATTGATTTACTATCCATAAATAAAATCTAGATTTACTTAAAGGGACTGCTAGAGAACTCTCACAAAACTCTTTCTACTTCGCTCTTAAACATGATCTATTATGGCCTCTTGTGTATATTGAGCTTCTCCACAACTTGACTTGATAAGGGACTTTGTCGGCGATCACTTCTTTCTTCCGGTCCGATGTCCGTACGATCGGTTCATCGACGATGCTTATCCAAAGGAATATCTATCTACCTCTCTATAGGAGCCCCAAATCCTCCCACGGACCTTCATCACATCCATATTCCGGCGTTAGACTTCCTTTATACGGCCATCGTGAGCTCGCGTGTCGGGTAAACCTTTTGGACAACCATAAACCTTGAATTATTTTAATAACCACAAGCCAGAGGTTTTGGAAGGGTATAAACCACTATTTACAGATTTATCACAAAAATTTATATTGATTTGGGTTTGAGAGGAAATTGGTGTGAAGAGAACGGGTTTCTTAGTAGGCTAGTCTTTAAGATGTGACGGTTAAAATTATCACAAATATCCTTTTGGGCCAAAATACATGAAATATTTCTTCAACAGATACAGTTAGTTTAATTTTCCACACATGGCGATCCCAGCAGTTTTTGAATATTCTCTACGGATATTGCGTAGTTTGATTAGGATCTCTTTTTAAATAAGGGGAATTCCCGGTCAGATTCCGTGATGCCCATGACAAATATTCAATAATTGTTAAAGATTACCAGATGAAAAAAATAAAATGAAATGTATCTACTGGAGGACCACTTCCGTGATTTGATGGTCAGATTTACTGGCCATAAATCCAGAGGTCCCGTTTTCTGTCCCGAAGCTTCCATATTCTTATGTGAAGCGGTGGATCTGTAACGGGGTCAAACTCAACCTCGTGAGGACAAAATGAGGAGCCACATATATGGAAAAGTGGCGGCTCCGGTCTAGAAAAATAAGATTAACGGCCATAAGGTTCGTTTGCCGACCACATAACAACCTATTTCTCCAAAAGTTGTTACAACCTTCGCCAACAGATGGCGTTTGCTTGTTCTTTATGGCTTGATTGCAGGATGATCCAATGGATTATCTACTGGAGAAATATTTGATTTATTTTGGCTTAAAAGTTTTTTTGTTAAAAAAAACTAGAAGAATACGGAATTCTACTTGCACTCCCAACCATTCATTCTTCTTTAGCCGTCAATTAGTCACCATTGGTAGATTAAAAATTGTTTGAAAGTGATAAAACCACTGATAAAACAGAAAAATGCGAGAAAATACGTTCAAAATTATTTCTAAAGCCACCCGACACCCTAAACCCTTCTCTTAGGACCCCAAACACCTTCTGTGTTCCCCAAGAGTTAAAATATAAGTTCCCACCCACAGCCATCCTTTAAATACTAGCTACGTCACTGCTTAAAACCAACCCGTTATGTAAGTGCACCTAAAAGCCTCTTCACATGGTCATAGAACTTACATCGGGTGGATGTTTGGGCTGGACATGGTAGCCCTCTATAACTAACTACCTGTTCTGAATTTGATATGAACCCCGTTATTTGGAAACTGGAAGCTCATGTTGCCACAATGCAGATAAAAAAAATATTAAATTGTATTTACATTCTTAGTCCGTTTAGTTAATGATGTGAGGAGAAATTAGACATACATTAAGAAGTGTTACCGGTATTGGAAGCTTTTGATACATTTTTAGATTAACTTTATATATTAATAAGGCAAATAAGAAATAAGACACTAATATAGAATGGTAGCTTTGAGTAACTTTCACTCAATGCTGGTTGTCTGAAATGGCCCTCCCAGAATTTGTGTTAATAGGTACAAGGGCGCCTGCATGATTTTTCTCAAGGGTGGGGGGTGTAGCGGCAGGTATGGGTATTTCCCCCGCCAGAAAATTTATGTATTAAATTGAAGCCTCAAAAGAAGCTTTTTTAAGGCAATCCTTGTCTCCTGAAAATAAAATATGACATAAGAATAATGGTTTCAAATTTATCCAAATTCGTGGGTGGACACTTGACCTTGATGATATGAATGGTGAATGTTGTTGGAATTGTTCGCGCACGCGCCAAACTATCAACCCTAAAGTCAGAAAGTGGCCTGGTGGCGGGCGCTAGTAATTAGTTTATTAATTACATTCTATAACTCTCTGTTTATTGGCTGGGGGCATTGTTTTAGCCCTAGTTAAGAACACTCTTGGGCGGAATTGGCCTACGTCTAATATTTATACAACCTTAGAATCATGGGGGGGGGGCAGGGGGAGCACACTACCCCCTGGATTTCCTCTGAGGAAGCCCCTGCATAGGTACCCTCCGTTTTCCCAGAAAGGTAGAAAAGTTAACTTGCATGATTCCACCATGGTGTATCGTTTAAGATATGGCCATGGTGTAGTCTGTCAAGGTAAGACATACCTTCAGGTGTAAACGAATTGTTGATCGTATGGTTTTACAAATGCATAAGTATGGATAAGGTCATTAGTATCCGGGACCACAAACGTAGCGAACGAGTCACACCTCACCCACCTGATTTCCCATCCGCGAAGAATTTTCAAGACAATTTAAAATAATTTTTGCTCGTGCCAAAAGATCGTAGAAACTGATGTTTTAAGTGGACAGAATAGTGAAGTAATAATCAATAATGTAGCGGAATGGAAATGGGATTAAGTTTTCTAGTGATAAAAAATATAAATACTTCCCTTTATCACTTCAGCTCACACTGAAACATAGCTTCAGTTGTGTTTTTGAAAGTATGTTAAAGGTTTGTCATATTTTATAGTCCAGGGCTGCTTGAAATCTGCCAGTTCATCCATGGCTGTACATGTACTTTCTTATATTAAGTTTGTTTGTAAGTAATGTCCTGATAAAAATATATGCGTTTAGAAATTGTAAGTGAACTAATATAATAATATTAATATAGGTACCCACCTGATGGAAAAATAGCTATGATGAATCTCAGGTTGTGGATGACCTCCACGACATTCAGTATTCTTCTCCTTTCTCATCCACATGTCTTCTTAGTCCTTCCTTTGACTCCTGACAGGGTTATTCTGGGCCGATTATTCTCAGTTCAAAGCCTTCTACAAGAACTGAAGGAAGGACCTTTCTTCTCAGCTAGATCTTGGCCCATCTGGAGTGTATGGAGGGCGAGAGCTTCCGTGTCTTTTGGTCGTCAGAGTGGACGACTCCTTGGACATCTTGCCTCCTCGGTGTCTGCGCCACGCGTACATCCTGGGCAGGTATGATCAGACACCCCCCATTTCCCCGTGGTTGCACCTTGGCATTTTATTTTAAGCACCAACAAATCCAAGTCCAGCCCTTTCGTTACTCATCCCCTCTTTATTCTTTAAACCAAATCCTGTCTCTCCCAAAGAAACAATCTTGATAGCTTACCCTTCAGATCACTAGTTGAAAGTTTCACGACTCGATATTAGTTGGAAATAACGACCATTTTATAAGGTCAACTGTCGATTTTTTCTCCAAGCTTCTAATTATTAGTCCGGTGTCTTACGCACGTTCATAGCCATGAGATAATACAAATCCCATTCCATCCTTGCCTACTTTATTTTGATATACGCCTCTCGTTAAAAAAACAAAAACGATTTTACTAAAATAGAGTTTTACATGGCTAGAAACAAAATTTTACTTAATTTATTTAATGTGTTGATGAAAATACTGCTTTGTTGACTCTTTAAAAAAAAAATCCCTTTTCGCTTTTGAGGTGCTTGAACAATAAATTGGTCTATGGAAAAAAATATACAAAAGTCTACTAGACAACGCATAAAACCTTAATTGAATGAAACCACATAGTACCACAACACTTCTGCCTTTAATGACGTCACTGCTACAGTGTTATTGGAAAAAGCTATCCATGCACTGAGAAGTAGTAATAAATCCGCACAAGGGCAATGGTTAGTAATAAATATAGTGTCAAGTGGCATCATTGTAACATGTGGAACTCTATTCCTATTCTTTAATGGCCAATGTATTGATTTTAGTGATTATAGCCACACAAATTAAGGTTGTAGTAATAAAACCGACCAAGTCACGTTCGAAGATATATTGTAACTTTCAAATTTTTCTAAATATTTAATGTAAACACATAATTAATGGACATCTGGGACGTATCGTGTGTTTATAATTTGATTTTCCATTGAGTTATTTGTAACTTAGGGTTAAAATTAAAAACTAAGTACAGTGATAGTTGTAATGTGACCTAATTTGTTGTCTGTGGGCTTCCAACAATTGCTTACTAGCCGGAACATTGGGAGAGACTAATCCATTTGAATATACCATTAATTTTGTCACCATGGCCTCAGTTAGTCACATTCACCACACCATAATTACAAGTTTTAAAGTATTTTCAGAATGTTAAGCAAGTAAATAAAGTATACTGGGTGTGTGCACTGTGTAAAGCGTGTAAATAAATACCATACTTTACCAACCCATACAAAAAAATATTGTTCCACGGGAAACCCTTACCCAAGAATAGAAGGAAGGAAATAATAAATAGACAGTCTACTTTTAATAATACCTTTCACCCAACTATTTCCGAAATGTCTTTGTGTTTGTATACCAAAGAATGATAGTGAAAAAAATGGGGAAGGAATGAGAAAATAAACAACACTACAAAGAAAATAGAAAAGCACCGTTAGTTGAAGAAGAAGTTGCTAATTTTATTAGGCTTATTACAGCATTTCCAAAGTTTTCATAGCGAAAAATATGTATTAATGTTTACACTACAAATTGATAGAAAGACAGAAGTAAGATTTTGTTCTTTTACAGTGAAAATAAACATAGAAGAACTATTTTAATTTAAAAAAAAAGACATTCAGACAATACCTGTCAGACAAGAATTTAACACTTTTTCATAGACGTGGATTCAAAAAACAGCTCGACTAGATCATTCAAAAGTTACAATTAGGAAGAAAATAAAGCGTACCTATTTAAAATGACAAAATAGCCCGATTGGCTCTACGTTATTTTAAATTTTCATCTTGTTAATACAGATAAGGACATTTAATTAAATCTCTAACGTATTGAGCAACAGTAAATTGTTTAATTTATATTTTCAAAAAGTGGGACTGAAAAGTATACGTCCAAGCCATAGTAATATGCCGTTAATTAATTCAAGTTTTCCCACTCAACATGCATAGACTTGTTAAATTGATGCCCTGTTACGTATTAATAATTATTATTAATGTGATATTGTACACATTTAATTGTGTTGCTGAACGATAAACTTTGTATCTATTTATTTAGAGGGACTAACAAAACAACTATTAAAATGTACCTGTAAAACACTGAAAATTATAAGAAATTAATTGACTATATTTCACATCGAGATCAAAATCTATCTGATATATTTATTTATTTATCTTCCTTGCTCCCATATTCTATTTTAAAGATTGGTTCTCCTTTTATCGTTTATATTTTAGTATTGAATCATTAAAAGTAGAATTCAATAATCATTATTTACCAAACAATATTCCTCAGATGACATTCTATGTTACTGATTTAACCCTTACAATTAATATAGTCGCAATTCTCACTATCTTTCGAAACAATATACGGATATAATCGTAATATCGTATCATATAGCTTATATTAATTACAAACAGGGATAATAGATGTCTCTAGCACAAGTAACAGCATTTGTTTACATTGAATATGCTAGTTTCATTATAATATAAAACAAATATATGGAAAATATTAGCAATTATTTTGTCTAGTAAGCATATTCGTGACTTCTCAAGAGTGATATGATAAAATACTAGATTAAAATTCGATATAGTTGTTCCTTTTTCACTTAGCATAAGATAGCCGTTCACCCTTTCATTCAAATTTGTTTTAAAATCTATAATATTGGACTAGAAGCGCTATTGAATGAAATATGACAGTCATTTTAGCATACGCATTTTAAAATAAATCAGGGTTGTTGTTTATGTTATTCATAAAACTGATAGTTATCACAGTTTAGGAACATATTATGAATAACTTTGGAAATGGGTGGGGCTCAAAAATCACGAACATATAAAATAACACAGTATTGTAAAAAAAAAAAATCTAAGCTCAAAGCCTAAAAACTAATTATATTGCCTTAAACTGTAGGCCTATTAATAATAAGAATGGAAAAATAAGCTTCACTAAAATAAAGCAGAGGATAACAAATCAATAGGCCTGTAAAATCAATATTTGTACCTTATTTTATCAAGAACATTATGTTTCCAAAATATAGTCTAACTATATTTTGAACGATAGGGAGACAGTGCAGTTATGAATTGATTTATATAATATTTTAAATTATATTACAAAAATAGAGCTTTAAAAGGAAAAGTTCGTTGTACAGGATCTTAACATTTTATATTTAAAAAAAATCAAAGCTACAATTAGTCTGTTATAAAGAAATTATTAAAAGTAAAAAAATTAGGTGCCCATAGCTCAAAGCAGAGTTGTATCCCCATATTGACAAAAAAAAAAAAAAAAAAGATTGCACGATTCAATTAATTTCACAACAGCTATCATCCTAAACGTAGCGAATATTTTTGAAATATAGAGCCTTTGAAATATTGAAAATTGCATGACCAATCTTATAAACATTAGGGACTTAAAAAAATATATATTCTAGGACTTAACATACTGACTTTAAGATCGTTTACTGAATATGTATAAAAAGCTCTTTAAAAATAATTATATTTATATAAAACGCTTTTTAAAACTAATTTACCTTTGAAAGATCTATATCTTAATTTGATAATTTTGGATACAATTCATTTTATATAACTGGTTGGGTTATTCAATTATGTTTGGGAACATATTTATTATTCCTAGACAGCGCATCAACTCTAGTCTAAACAAAATGTAATGTAATCTACTACCTGAACTGACGTCATAACAACAAATAATTGTTGGTCACGCTCACTACTGGGGTAATAATGACAAAGAATGAAAAGTCTAGGAATAATAAATCTATTGCTTTGAATATTTTTTGTCTTTAGCCAAATAATTATTGTTTTTAAATTAAAAAAACAACCGAAAGTTGAATTGCACAGAGCACTTTATGACTTAATACTCGTTCCAACAATGCAGTGTCTCCCTACCATTACTGTACAGATCTTTTAGTCTCTGTAATACGAAGGAGAGGTTCTCCATCATTTCTTGGCGAGGCGAAACAGACTGAAGGAAGAGGTCTTCACGTCCGGTAGTAGTTCGCCGGCCTCAAGCCAGACGGCGGCTTGGTCGCCGATGTCCATGTCGGTAATGGCGAAGTTGGCACCCCCTCCGGGTCCTGTGGACACGATCGTGGTCCACTCCTCGCTGTTGGACAGCTTCTTCTTCAAGGAAAGTCTATAACAAACATAACAACTGTGATTGTATACATATAGGTGGTAGTAATATAAGATAAATAAATGGAACGGTGCATTGCGCGGGCTTTCTTGCTCCTTCTCAATTATACAGGGTGGCCCATGGAAAAGTAGCCCCCTCCTATATCCAGCAGGCCTCACTCTGAATTGGAGGAGGTCAATCCCCTTCCATCCATATTGTGACATGAAGAATGAGTCAATAAAGCTTTAGACAAGCAGTTCACTCGCCCATTCTTCATGTCACAACATGGGTGGAGGGGAATTAACCTCCTCCAATTCAAGATATTCCTTCTGGATATAGGAGTTGGGCTACTTTTCCATGGGCCACCCTATACTTACAGGCTATAGCTCGTAAGATATGCGAAACGAAATAATATAGGGCATACATGATTATAGAAACATATATAAATACCTAATCACGCCGTTCCCTTACGGGACAGGCAAGAAACTGTGCATATAGCAAAAAAAGATAACATTCTACTTTATTGCAATTTATTTCTCAATCACTTGTTGCCATTAAAACATCTGGTCCACGCAACCTCTCTCTACCTGGGATGAAACCACATTGCACACCCCATATATTGTCCACAGTTTTTTTTTTTTCACGCACCCTCTCAATTAAAATTATCCCAAAAACTTTGCTTGTAATACTCAACAAACTAATTGCCCTATACTCTTACATTCACTCTTACTGCATTTGCCTTTACACGAAGGACTAATTAATGTCAGCATTCATTCCAGTCAATATAGAAAAATCCGAAATCCCAGGACTCACATTGAAAAACTCACAAAATCTTGCAAGTAATACAATGCCCCCACACTTGATCATTTCACTTGTGATCTCATATATGCCCGAAGCTTTGCCATTATAATACATAGTGGAAAAAAAAAAGAACATCTCATTTCACCAAAGAGAATACATGAAAATTAATAATAAACACTGTTAGAGGAACACATTATCTGTGCATTTTCAACCTCACATTTTTCAAAACTCTATTCAAAACAATAATTTTAAGCCACCATCGGCGTTTACGCGGTAAAATTCCTTTTTCTTGCCAAATAGAATACGTGGACTTACCATAGTAACGACTGCCTTTAAAAATATATATATAGTATCGCACTTCTATTGTGTAATATCTGTTTTAAAACTATAGTTTGTAAGTCATGTATTGCCATAAATATTCCCAATGATAAAATCTAAAAATGAAAGGAAATGTTTTCTTAGCAGAAGTCAACCAGTTCATTCAGTAGAAATGTAGCCTACTTTGACTTTTTTTGTCTCACTAAAAATGTACCTCACACGTGCGTCCACGAATGCGAATGGATAACAAACATTTTGGTAACTCCGTGATGCGCATGTGCTACAGTGGGTAGTGCGAGATTAACGCCCTATGCCATAGATATAGTTTTTAGCTACATTGCTCAAGCGAGAATGCAATTTATTACTGACTGAGCCGCTGAGATAACTGGTATAATTTACTGCACTGCTGCAAGTCACTTTATGATCTAGGTTTCTGGTAACACTTTCAAAAAGGTCAAACCGCGCCAATGCACCTCTGTCATTTCAACTCCAAGCCACGTGAAACGTCCTTGTACCAGTTCGTGACGTCACTGTTCCATTTGAAGCGGGAATTAATACCTCGTGCGCAGTATCTGTTTATCTGCCACGTGACTATAGTACACTATTGTTTGGTGCGTTGTAATCGTCTCTCACGGGCTGAGAATCCGGATGTCGACTCGAGAGCTTAAAATAAACTCTGGAATCAATTTTCAATTTTGAATGTTTCGTCTTTCACATGATTGTGTTAACTATTTTTTGAATTTTATTTAAAACTAGGTGAAGTACCCGACGTTTCCCGGGGTAGCCACGCAATGGCCCAGTTTTTTGATAGATTTGAAAAAAAATTAACCAAAAATTTATAATTCTAGTTTCAAGGTGCACATGTTTGTGCACAGGGGATACTAATTTTAAAATTTCAAACCTCTGCGTGCGATTGATATCGTTCAATGCTCATTATAGGCAAACAAACTCTTGATTATATTACTATAGTAGATAGATAATATTATAGAGAGGAAAGATTTGATTTTTTGTTTGTAATGGATAAACTCAAAAACTACTGGACCTATTTTAAAAATTCTTTCACCAATATAAAGCTACATTATCAGCGAATAACATAGGCTATATTTTATTTTGAAAATCTAATTTATTCCTCATAAAAATGTCGATAGTATAAATATATAGTCGTTGGAAAAAAAAAGTTGTTAAAGGGAAAGTGGGGTCTGTGAAGGGGGGGGGGGTAGGGGTGAGGAAAGAGAAATAGATGTAGTGACGAGGAACGCAAAAAAAAAAAAAAGATTAAAATAAAATTTGGGAAAACGAGGGGAGTAAATGATTGTGGAGGAAGCTGAAAAATTAATTTGATTTTAACAATTTGTTTGATTGGTGTATACACAATTCCTTTCGCGCCTAGAGCAAACAAAATTATAAAGGAATGAGATGAAAATAGGAGGGAAGATAAAAAGAGGGAGGGGGCTATACAGTGATGGTAGGACTGTATTTTAAAAAAAAGTTTTTGTTTTTATATTGACATGATGGATGATTTGAAGCTTTGTTTTACATAATTCTTTACAATATTTTTTTACGTAGAAGGGGGCTAGTATTACTATAGATATAAAGACTACGTGTTTAACGACAGTAACAAACAATGTCAGAAGAAGGAAAAATGAGACTGCTGTTCTGAATGATAATCACGAACGAATATAACCTAAAGTCTATTAAGAATCAAATAGACAAAGCTATTATATGCTTTTAGAGAGGATTTACTTCATATAAAAAAAATATACCATATTCTGAAAATTGAATAATGACACCTGGGTTCGATTCCCGTTCCCAGGTGTCATTTTTCAATTTACAGAATAAAGTCTATTAGCTTCCTTCTAACAGTCCAACACAATTCTGCCTACCGATTTTAGTTTCCGGAATGTCCGAGAAAATTTTTATTAGTTGAATTGGGGCTTCCCCTTTCACAGTGATTACTTATGAGCCGGAGACAGGATATCATGCCTATTCTAGAATTAAACTAGTTTGTAAGTGGTGTGTTGATATATTCGATCGATTCAGAAGGAGCATTAGACTCGTGGATTAAATTGTGACCCTCGGGATATTTTAAGTTGGAAACCCATGTTTTATGGTTTCATAGTCGCATAAGATTGGATTTCTTGTAACTGGGATCACGAGTTTCAAATTCCACATGGTTTTTTTTTTAATTACAAAATTGTTTTCCAGCCTCAGTCCTCACAATAACGGGTAAATTTTCTCTTAATTTATCTTCCTCATCTTTTCCTCATCTGTGTAGTTAAAAAATAGCCCGGTCGATTAGCAATACAAATAACACAAAAAAAATATTGCTATAATACATTCACGAACTTAATTTATTTGGATGACAGCTCAACAAGCTACTAGAAATAGTCCATAAAGTATCCCCACGCCAAAAGTTGACATCTGTCACGTTGGATAACTGTAATTAAAACATATAGTATTGTATGAATGTGATAGTTAGCCACAGTCATTTAGGCCAATAATATTTGTATATTTATTTAAGTTCAGGGACAAAGCTTAGTTATCGTTTTATTTCACTTAAAAAAAAATTATTCACATCACTTTCACAAAAGGTCTAACTAACATAGCTTCAAAATGGCGACCGATGAATTCAAACATGTGATTGAAACGTGACGGAAACCGGTTCTTTACAATGATGCACCCACACAGTAGATAAAAATATTTGATTCTACTAAATATTTTGAAATACGATAAAATAATCATAAAATAATGTATTATATATTATATAAATGACAAGTATTTTATCTTTTACAGGTAAATTCGATGCCTGTATTAAAAGGTATTATGTATGCACTATATTACACATCATAGATACCATGCCAAACGAAGAATAAGTGTTTTCAATTATGTTTAAAATATTGTTTCGGATTGGATAAAAAAAAGGCTATTAAAAGTAATGAAATAGTGTGAGAAAACTTAATAAGTTTTTAATGATTATTTATTTATATTAATATTATTATATATATATATAACATGTGATTAAAAAAACTTAACATTTATAACAAAACAGTGATCTTTTACAAGTGTTGCCAATCCAAAACCTAAACATATGATTTTTGGACTTTCATCCAACTATCATGAACAGGACAGACTATGTAAATTCTCACCTCGTCGCAGGAGTACCACTCCCTGCAAAGGAAAATTGATACAGTCCGGGACAGAAGCAAGTGAACTCCCCAGAATCTTTGCTCCAACCGACACCTTTGTCAGCCAGGACATTCCTGAAGGCGAGCTTGCTCGTTGAGCCTTCCGCTTTGGGCTGCGCGCCCAGCGCTGAGAAGGCTATTGCGCCGTTACAGTCGTGCGCAGTCGCGAGCTTCCTCGAGCCAACCACGCTCACAGCTTTGTCCGGGAGCGCGCAATCGCAGTAGCACGCGAACGCCGCCAGGAGCGCCACTATCAGTTTGTAACTCTGAGCCATCATCCTGAAAGCACAAGGAAAGATCCCAACTTTAGTACTTAAGTTGTTTTTACTTTCTCATATAGGTAAAGTATTGTGATCGTTACAAATTTTCTAGCTTATAATAGTGTGTGTTGACAGGCTTTGTGTATCCAAACTACAAAAAAAGGTTTAACAATCAATTCTTTCTACCAAAACGACTTGATGGATTTCGTCACTGGCAGAATAATTTGTGTGTTTTAAATCTTGTTCTAAAATTCATGGTAACTATTTATTTGTTGATTTTTGAAAATTTGAATTATTTTTGTTCTAAAGAATTTGTTCAATTTAATAAATACATGTTTTGAAATTGTTTAGAGATTGTTCTAATGATCTTGATCAAAATGGTATCTGTTAAGTTTTTTTATGATAAATAACTATACAAATATATATTTATATCTCTTCTTACATGCTTTGCATATAAACATTTGTTTTCGGGTGTGTATTATTATATATATATATATATATATATATATATATTTATATATATATTCTATCTTTGCATACAAATATTTATTTAATAGTGGTTTATTGAAAACTGAATTTTGAAAATTTAAAATAGTTTGAAAATGACTGAATTAATGTATTGAATTTCAAAAATGTAAAATTGTTCGAAAATGGCTCTAATAATTTTTCTGTGGAGGGCTTTACGTAATAAATAAAAATAAAAGTCTTATACAGGTTTTTCAGTGAGAAAAGATTATTATTAAAGGGTGTATTACTGAGGAATATTTTACACGATAGATAGCACTGTGTGCTTGTTTTCCAAACCAGACTTGACGAGACAAGCTCTTATTCCCGACTGCCTACTAATACTGCTTTTGTTTAGCTTTCTTTGTCAACATTCATGTTATTTTACTATATGTGTTTATTATATATAGTTATTATACTGTATATTAAATGTGAAATCTGTAGATTAAATGACTTTGTGTATGAATGTATTAAAGTATACATAGTAATTTTTGTAACTGCCAAAAACCACCTCTTATACCATGCGTTTACTATACTAACTGGATACCAAATAGTACTTATCTTCAGCACGCCCCCCTCTCCACCCCCCACCCCCTCCACCCCGAATTGAACCTGGTGTTCCCTAAACTTTTAATCGACCACTTACCACTTAACTATACAACTTAGCCAATGGTTTGGGTGACATTAACTATTAAAACATCACGTTAAGTCATTGTTTGGAAGTTAGATAATTTAGTTCCGTTCGAATAGGTTATATTAAATCGTGTTTGGAATGAATTAAAAGTAATGTATTCTTAATGTGCGAGTTTATTGAAGTGTACCAGATAAACTAGTTTTTGTAATTACCAGTACGGAAACATGCTAATGCTATATAACTTTCAACTTTCTCATGTCGCCCAAAGGAATGCCCGGGGATTTTAAACACTAAAAGAATAATAACCCCGGTTGTTTCTTGGAGAGTGTATTATATACACTTTTTTACCCCAAGACTGCTTGTGTCTAACTCTTTAGTTGTTACGTCGTTTGAACTTACTGCGCATGCGCGTACTTCTACAATTAGAGAGCGCATGCTTAGCCAAGACTCCATGAGCTGGACTCAAAAAAATTGATATATCTGTGGCCGTAACGTCACTAAGGGCAAAAGGGCTACGGAATATATTGGTCCTTTTGGTTGTAGATTTGGTGCGTGGTCTATAAGTAACATGGGTATTTAGATTACTCGTTATCCTTTATAACGTCATTTTGAAAGTGTAACTAACAATCTTACAACAACAAAATTAAAAAAAAAAAAAAATTGCCATACAATATGAGCACTATAAGTTTATCAAGTTTGATCGGAATATTTTTTAGTCAAAAACGTTACCTTTAAAACAACGTTCTTCCGTTTGGGAAAAAAAAATATATATATTTTTTAAATATTCAACAGGGATCAATCGTTAGCAAAACTACAGCAGGCCTAGGTATTATTTTCATAGGAATAACCTTATTTGAAACCTATAAAAGTACTAGATCTACTTTCACATATGCACACGTCAGGTCATGTGATCTGCAGCTATTACTTTTAATATAGATTATCAATACCTATGAAATAACATTATTAATATTTGGTAATATGGTTAAAACTTCGTTTTATTCCCTTCTCCTTATTTATATATATATATATCTTTTATGACGACATGTTTCAGTGAATTTTACACCATTTTCTTTTAATAAATATGATCGTATTATTACTTAATACTATTGGAAAGTTGTGAAAATTTTATCTAGTGAGATTATCATTGTTGATCATCTCACTAGATAAAATTTTCACAGCTTTCCATGTCGTCGTCATAGAAGAATATATATATATATATTATATATATATATATATATATATATATATATATATAAAATAAGGATAAGGGAATAAAAAAGAAGATTTAACCATATTATCAATTATTACTACTCCTTACCAAATAAACATGAACATTATTAGAAACTATTAATATTGTTGAATATCTACTTCATATTTAATTGTTCATAATATGTATTTTGGTTGTGCTCTGTATATTATGATTGTTGCAGTCGCAATAATTATGTATTTAAAGCTCTGGTATCTTTAGAAAACACCATAAAAGAACTTGTAGTGTTCCACCTTTTTATTCATTATCTTTGTAATATAATCTGTGTTGGCATTGTTGCTAAGAAAAATGAAAAGTTTCAAGTTTGAAATAAACATCTATTCGAAACATTTCTCTAAATTAGCTCATTTCCAACAATGATCTATATGTCTCCTGATTGAAGTGTTTATGTTTTTACAATGGGTTGTGAGTATTGTATTCTATTTGTTTTTGCTTTGCTTTGGTTGATCTTTGTTTTGTTAGGTAAACTAATGTGAGGAATGTAATAGCATGTCTTTTTGTTTCTGTACTACTCTCTCTGACAATAATAAACAAGCCTATGTGTTTTGTTTTAAATAATAAAACCAATCCTCTGATTTTTTATAACCTCTAATTTAAATTTAAGTTATCTCGCCAAAACCAATGTAGTTAAATGTTATCATTGTTGACCACAGACAAATATATTTATATTTTATAAAAATTTCTTCCGATCAAAATATAAGTCTGATACCACCATTTAAGGTCACCTGTTTTCGATGTGGTATTTACTCATATGTTTAAAAAAAAACCACTTCACTTTCATTTAACCTTGAAGAACGACCAGTTTGAATGCATTAATAACCCTGAGGCCCCTCCTTTCCCCTAACCACTTGATGCAGTTGTTACCTACTAGCATAACAGTATTTATTCATCATCCATCCTGTTTTTCGGAGAATGACTGCTTATGTAGTGGTATTATAACACACCACGAACAATGGTAATGTTTCCTTATTTAATTATGTGCGATTCAACTATAATGGCGACTATTGGATAATCAAGTAGCTATCATGGAAACTTGCGCGTAATTTGTTAACCGCCCAGGCCCTAAATTTCGCCGAGGTTTAAGTACAGACGCATGTACATAAGAGATACAAATTGAACAGAAATTTCACCTGAATTTCGAAAAAAAATAATACCCAATATTATAGTTTAAAAAAATGTTTAACCAAAGATATTTTATAGACAAATATTATATATATATATAATTTTAAAAACCTATGTATTAAACATTTCATCTACACAAACAATTTTATGAAAAAAAAAAAGTTTGTAATGTTAACTAATCTCAAAACAGGGATGAAAACAACGACCATGCGAAAACACATCGTATTATTCCTAGCAGCTGTTATGGAGGTTATAATAGGGATAGTTGCCAACGTTATTTGAGTATTAAATTTTTCTACTTGATTAAGTAAGTTAACATCCTCTTTTTGTGAGGATAATAAATACTTCCTTGTACTGTCAGTGACATGTTAAAGAAAACAAGTTTTAACGGATTAACTAAGGAAAGGAAAAAATCCGTGAGTTTAAAGAAGAAGAAACAAAGACAGAGCGCATTGCAGGTCTAATTTTACTGACAAAATTAATCGGATGACGTAAGACTTAATATCGTCAAGATTATCGATATTAGCTCTGACTTTTAATATATATTATTGATAGCTATAAAATAACACCAATAATGTAGCAAAATGTTATCAATGTTGACAGCAATAAAAAATGTCTTCTATATTTTTTAAAGGAGCTGCTTATGAAATTTGAACTGTGCTGTATCGAGCTGATATGTCAGTCCTCACCTAGCTAATTTATTTGTTCACTCCGGTCTAGAATACGATATGGTTTGGTGGTGGTATCAGGTCCTGCCACGCGAACGTATTCAAAACTGTTCTCTATCGTACTTCGTGCAGCGATTGTTTCGTTTGCACAATGGAATTGCGTGCAACACTTTCCGATATCTCTTGTTTCTCTTTGAACGGCGAGACTTGTGGTAAGCCACCGACAGGTTGTGGTATGTGGTAGAGTGGTAGAGAGAAAGATTGTAGTGATTGATACGGCTTCAATCGTTGACCAACTCGTGAGTAATAATTGGAAATGCTTGGAGAGGGGTAAACAAATGCGGATTGTGACATCTGCGGCCAACATGAACATGGAAGGAACATGAACTATCTTTACACCTACATAGCTCCATGCTTCTGGTACAGATGACAGTCACAGCTGACTACTGACATCACATTTAGTATATACTATATGTTGACTGTCAGAAGTGACAGCTACTAACACATGTTTTTTAGATCATTGGTTCGCGTAGGATACATAATTTGTCTGGTAACTTTCAAATCTCACTGTCAGCTGTGACTGTCAGTCAGCGCCAAAGAACCATGATGCTAGTGTAGAAAAAATGGGCTCTATATTTCTCTATGTCGGTGTGGACTACGATGTTAAATATGGAGAAAAAAGTCGTTTGTGACAAAGTTACAGTCATAAATTCGCACAAGTCACGTTATCTTCAGTTGTTACCTTTTTTTGTGTGGATAGTATCAATGCTTATAAACCTGTAGTGTACGTTTGCCTACACTTTTAGTCAAGACACTTTCAAGATGGTTTTAAATTATTTTAAGATTTTTTTTTCCTAGTCCGACTCATTTGGTTACATTAATTCAGAAAGGATGAAGAAAGTGAAGTTTTGATGACATCCAACCCCCATTTTCTTAAAGGGAGAAGATACATCCTTTATTCGCTCGGCAAGAATTTGAACCCCTGACCTCTACATCACTGGAAAAACATACTAAACGAGCCTTACATGATGGCTTTATTTTATAAAACACGTGATAGTGGAACAGTTCAAGGTACCTTTCGGCGTAAACGGAGGTTACATCTTGTAACTGTAACGAGATAGTTTACTTAACCACATATAATTTGGATTATTTATTTTAAAGAATGTTTCGGTGTTTCTAAAACTTTACTGGCCAAGACTTGCCTAGCTTTTGAATTAAGATATTTATTTCAAATGAACAGAATGGAAACGAATGATATTATTAAAATTTCCCAGTGTTCCTAAAGTTGTTTCACTAAAAAAGCTTATCGAACTTCTGAACTAAGATATTTCTTTCTACTACAAAGCTATAAGGAAATGAGTAGATAATTTTTTTTAAGGATTTCCCAGTTTAAAAAAGACTTTATTTTTAAGAAAGACTTTCCGAACTCCTTAACTAAGATATTTCTTTCAACTGAACTGAGCGGAGATGAGTGAACTAATGAAATAAAAGTAAACAGATAATGGCAGATAACAAAGCAATTGTGAACTACAGCAACGAGTGAATCGTTCTTTCCAAGCCTCTTCTGATGCGGCATGAAAGTGAGGTCACGTACAGAGTGAGGAGTTCCGTTATTTGCATCATCAAAGGTCATCTCTTTTGATATTCCTGCTATGAAACAGTGGTACTGACTGTCTTATGGGGGGGGGGGGGGGTTAACCACGAGAACAAAAACATCGAGAGATAGACATGACTTTCTCTTTGTCTCACTCAACCTTCCAACCCAAACCGAGGTCCGGCCTTCTGTTGAGGTTTGTTACGGTTTGTTGGGGGTCACCGTCACAGACTGCAACACTTTCTATTGCACTCTTATGAAGGGGGTAAGGGAGCGTAACCGGGTTTTGCAAATCGTGACCGTGGGGGGGGGGGGGGGGGGGATTTAATAAAACTAAACTGGTTACTTAATTTTAACAGCCCTGTCACTCACATCGGTGATCATGGAGACAGAGGCGTCAGTCTTACCTTGTTTGGCTTAACAGTGACTGAGAGAACATGGTTTTAATAATGGTCGTATATATCACAGTGTTCCCCCTTTCCCTTAAATGGCTATTAATGGTTGTACTTAAAGACGTTGCCAACATGTAACGTCACTGCAAGTCAAGTTAGTATTTCCTATGTCAATATATCTACGTTTTAAACAGCATGTTTTAAAGACATATCAGTGACCTGGTGGTCTAGGGGTAAGGTGTCAGACTTGTGTGCTGGGGGTCCGGGGTTCAATCCTAGGTCCCAGCACAAATTTATCTGGTTACCAAACCCTTCCTTCACCTCTGACAAGACGTGTATTAATCACATCTTGTGAATGTGGCGAATGCCAAGCCTCCACCGTTGTTCGGATTCCACGTTAAACTGTAGGTCCTTCATTTCATCTCAAAATTTAGATTTGTTTCGTGGACCCCCACAG
The DNA here is from genome assembly GCA_039000515.1 of Timema cristinae. NCBI lineage: Eukaryota > Metazoa > Arthropoda > Insecta > Phasmatodea > Timematidae > Timema > Timema cristinae. The sequence goes on from JBCFYV010000012.1 coordinate 107,324,676, forward strand.
GACTATTCGTGGACCCCAGATTGGAAACTTCTTCCTTAGACCGTATGACCACCAACGTGCGTGTACGATTTCATGGTTTTAACAATCATCTCCTTTTTTTTATTCTTAGCAAGACACATTAAAATAAAAATAAGCGCGCACGAAATATTCATAAGTTGTCCGACATCACGATTGCCGTTAATAAAGTCTTCAGAGACTACTTTCCACAGAGTATTGAGAAATAATACCCCTATAAACCTTGTCTATTGGGCAACTGCTCTGGTCTCTCCTTGTTTGTCTAGTGATAGTGTCGGGGAGTATCGAAACTATCGGTCCAAGAGTTGGATGACCCGCTTCGTTTGTTATAGGATGTCCTTGCCCTGTGTCGGAACAGATCCACACGATATTCGACGGGATGACGTGGGACGAAGGACCGAGCCAATGAGCGTGTTTTACATCGCTTTAATTAGAACCTGACACTGAGAATTATTATTATTATTATTATTATTATTAGCACTGCGTCTTACTCCCCGTACGGTTAACGCACTTACGCTAATGTGTAATGGTAGGGTGATTGTGAAATGAAATGGAGTATCTACATTTAACGTGGAATCCGAACCACGGTGGAGCCCGCTTCCTCACATTCACAGATGTTTGTCAAAGGTGAAGGAAGGGTTTGGAAATCAGATAATCTGTGCCGTGACGAGGATTGAACCCGCCGCAGCACAGAAGTCTGACACCTTACCCTAGACCACCAGGTCACGACAATGAGAAAAAATGTCAACACACATTCTATTTTGAACGTTTATAGAAGATGTGTTTATGTAATTAACGATAAAAAAAAATTAATAATATATTATGTAAAAGTGATGTAGGGTTTCTTTTAAAAGTCGTTGAATAGCTATAGTATTTTTCTTATCACATTTATTGATATGATATAAATATACAAAATAATATATTACTGAACTATCTTAGCTAGATCCAGTTTTTATAATATTTCGTCTGTTTGTCTGGATGTTTTTTCGTTAATAACTGTCAAATGTGTGGACAAATTTAGCGAAATTCATCAGGAACATTCTTTTTGAACCTCATTTTAATTATATATATGTGCATAGTTTTTCAATCTTCTTATTCGTTTCAATATGGCAACCGTTCAAAAGGTTTTTCATTTAAAATCCATCTCAAGTGATTTAAATTTAAAATTCTATGCAATCAATCTAGTACTTGAGGCGTAATTTAAAAAAAAAAGTTTACAAATAATGTGAGAAAATTGTTATTCTCAACGAATTTAATGCACTATTGAAAATGGTATCCATTTGTTTTCTGGCTAACTTTATCACCAAGGAAAAATAAAAACTTCCAATTCAAGGATAAATTTTAAGACTGTAGTAACGAAAATAACATGGAGGGAGTGAGACGTCGAGATCCATCAAAATCTCTAGTTCGATCTTTTTGAATATCACAATATTTTCTCTACCTGTAAGATAACAGAAAGTAAAAATGGTACAACACAGTTAAACATGATTTTTTTTTTCTTAGCACCGCGTCTTACTATCTGTTCTGGCTATACGCTTACGTACTAATTATGTTAATGGTTTTAGGAAGGCTATATTTATATAAAATGTGCCCGAATTTTAGTGGAGGGGAGGCTATTTTGGAAAAACCACCCTCAGTACACCCGACCGAGATTCGAACCTCTATCTCCCAGTCATCGGCAGTCTAGTCTACTGCGAGAGTGGCGCATCGAGGCGCTTAGTCAATAACTATTATTATTATTATTATTATTATTATTATTATCATTATTATTATTATTATTATTATTATTATTATTATTATTATTATTATTATTAGCACCGCGTCTTATACCGTTCGGGTTTACGCACTTACGCTAATGTGTAATGGTAGGGTAATTGTCAGATGAAATGAAGTACCTACAGTTTAACGTGAATCCGAACACGGTGGAGGCCTGGCATTCCACACATTCATAAGTTGTGATTAATACACTTCTTGTCAGAGGTGAGGAGGGTTTGGTAATCAGATAAATCTGTGCCGGACCGAGGATTGAACCCGGCTGCCAGCACAGAAGTCTGACACCTTATCCCTAGACCGCCAGGTCACCTTTAGTCAATAACTGATCTAATATCGTTCAGTACAAGTTTCTACACGGCCTCTAGTACGTACTAAAGGTATGTATGTACGAGACCGCCATCTCACGTGTGAAGACCGGTCAGTTAGGGCGAGGCCAGAGTACCGTCTCGTCACACAACAAGTGAAAGGAACTGCTGGACAGGAAGTGGGAGGCGCCAGGAGACGGCGAGTGACGTCACTCAAGGAAGATGATTGGGTCCACTATGACCTGACCTTTCCTCCCCAGCGGTGTCAGGCCTAATATAGAGACTGAACGGGTTGAGTCACGGCCTTGATTTACGGCCCACGTGGGTATTACGATATTAACTCTGTTTCTCGGTACAATACCATTAGTGGTTCGGCTTTAAGAATGAGCAACTTCCATTATTACTAATTTTATTTTTTGTTTTCACTGCGTCTTAATAGCCGATCGGGATGTATACATCCAACCACAGCAATAGAGTAGGGATAGGAAAGAAAATATTAACCACTTCGATAGGAGATTGGCCTAAGACGTATCTCTTGCAATAGATTGGACTTTCGAAGATGGGGGAACCGAGGTTAGAATCCCGGTCGGGCGATTTTTCCTAAATGGTTTTATATTCTCCCTCTACACAATTTTAGGTATACTTCCTTCTATATTCAACCTTCCTCACACCCTTTTCGGTGGCCATAGGGATCTAATGCACTACTCTCGCAATAGATTAGACTTCCGATGACGGGGAGATCGGAGTTCGATCACAGTCGGGTGTACTGAGGGTGGTTTTTTCCTAAATGGTTTTTATCCTCTCCCTCCACGCAAATGTGAATACACTTCCTCTAAATTCAACTTTCCTAGTTCCTATCTGATTAGTATGGTTTAGTAAATAGACGTGTAGCCCATGACGGGTAGCAAGAAAAAACTTACTCAACTTTAGCACATTATCGTAGCTTTCACATATGCGTACGCTACAACTCTCGTTCCCACCGAAGTGGGTTGTGAACTGTTCAATATTTCATGTTGAATTTCCGTAATAGATCCATGGCTGAACAATAAATAGGTGCAAACATCATTTCTTTAGAGTCACATTTTTTGTGTGAAAAAAATGTATAATAATTGCACAAATTTGAATGTTTAAAAAAATAAAATATAATATTGTACAATTTATTTTACTAGGCTAAATAAAATACTGGGGTATAATATTGGCTTTAAAATTATATAAAAATTGAATAAAATGAATAAAACCAAAAAGTTTCGAGAAAAAGATATAAAAAAATTCCGAGTACTCAAATTTTCCCAGTCGAGTTCGAGCAGTTGCTAGAACTTGACTCGAACTAGAATTTTCGAGAACTCACACACACCCGTAATAATAATGATTAAAAAGTTTCATTGAAGATGAATTTTGAAGTCTCTTACTCTTTTTGAGATGATACAAGTGAGTGATAAGTGTAGTCCCGATATCATAATATTGGACAGTGAAGTAACCTCTTAGAGCATATGAAAAGTAAATGCAGAGTGACCACCATCGATAAAAGGTCAATATAGATGTCTATTGCTGATCATTTTGGTTAAGTTAGTATGTGAATCTATGTTTACTGTGCCCTTATGTTTACAAACTAAACTAACAAAACCAATCTCAATTTAAAAAACATACTAATTCGCTCTGTGCAGTAATTAGTTAAAAGTGTTGATTACGACAGAGCTCGTGTTCTACACCAACGTTCAAGTCTCTCAACAACCGACTAACGTGGAAACGCTCCATTTATAGAGAAAAGGAACTTTTTTTTTATCAATTATGAAAGCTACTTGACCGCCTCTGTAGTGTATTGGTCAGAGCTCCTGGATACATACCCAAAGGTCTCGGGCCAGATCCCCGGCGCTTCCAGATTTTATGTAAATCAGTGAATCTAGTAGGGAGTCAAACTCAGCCTCTTGAGGACAAAATGAGGAGCCATTTGAATGAAAAAGTAGCGCCTACGGTCTAGAAAAACTGATATTAATGGCCAGAGGGTTTGTTGTGCTGATCACATGGCACTTTCTATCAGCAGAAGTTGGTCCTGGCTCCAAGCCTAGGGGTTCCGGGTTTGATCCCCGGCCGGTACCTTGGGTATTTTTCCCAAAAGGGGAGTTACCCCAACGTTCACCAGGGTTTGGTTAGTTAAGTTAAAGCTAGGTTTAAGTATTTTCGCTGGTTCCACACCCTCATACTCACTACCAGCATCGCATCTCATCGGGACATGGAAAGAGTCTTCACGGAAAAAATTGTACGATTAGTACATTCGGGCGTCCCCTGGGCAGCGGTACATTAGTACTGGATAAACTGTCCACAAACTGGGCTGCAAGTGGTGGAGCCCAGACGCGCAAGCAATATTATACACAGCAGACGTTGGTACCATCTTCGCCAACAGGCATACATTAATGAGAGGGGGACCGGATGTTGTGTCTGTTCTAGATTAAAGTTAATCGATAAGTAGTGGGATGATATAATTAGAAATTGCTCCTTAACTAATTAATATAATAAACCATTCTTTTTAGGTACCAGTGTCTTCTTAGATGTCATATAGTCAGTCACTTGGGCGGGTTATCATAGAAAGGTGTTTGCAGGTGACATCAAAGTTCAAAGACCCGACGGTGGCGGTGTAGGTAGAAACCGTGAACTCTCCGGTTGGCGAATTAAACCAGGGTGTGGTGCATGTAACACGTGTGTTATTAGCTTGTCGCGCGTGCCGGGTGCTAGACATCACGAGGAACGTACGACGCAGTTGGGTGTGCGTGGTTGGCTAGTATTTGGTGAGGAATCAGGAAAAGAAGAGTTTTGTGGACAGTAATTAATCACACGATTCGCCTGTTTACATCCAACCCTGATGACGGAATGCGTATAGCAAGTGCAGGCCTACTGATGTGATCAGTTATGGGCCTGGGGAGGTCGGGATTTGAATCCTGGACCAAGATAACCCACGATTGAGCCATATGGACTGAGCAGCAACAGTCTTTTGGCAAAGATAGTACCAACTTCGGTGGATAAAAGGTTTCATGTGGTCAGCACAATGAACCCTACGGTCATTAATATCAGTTTTATAAACCGGAGCTGCTACTTTTTTCATTCAAGTAGTTCCTCATTAGTCTTCACAAGGCTTAATTGACCTCGTTCCATTTATAGGAAGCATATCAAAATGTTCGTGGAGGGAAAGTAGAAAACCATTGAAAAAAACCTCAGTGCACCCCACCGAGATTTGAACCTCGATATCCCCGTCATTGACAGTCTAGTCCACTGCGATAGTAGCGCGCTAGACCATGAGGCCACCAAAACGGGTCTATGTGGTATTTAAAGTTCTCTTTCTGAACTGATTATATCAGCACAGGACTTATAAACTAACTTAAATCTAGGACAGTCCACCGACCGTTAATTCATTCCTGTGAAAGGAGAAAAAAAATCCACATTTCACCAATGATAAACATTTCGGCAATATCGGAAATTCAACCCGGGACCCTTATCTCAGTAGGTAGACACGCTACTGAGTGAGCTAAGGCGTCTGAAAGAATACCTTTTAAATTGAAAGGTTAAAAGGAAAGATGTAGTTAGTGCTGTTATCTGTTAGACAATCATGACACCTTTTAATGCACTTTATATTTTGGTTTAAAGAGATCTGTGTCATATTTAAATTAATAAAAAAAAGTATATGTTGGGGTCCTTATGGAGTTTGAGATGTAAAAGTTGTCCTGCAAAATGTGTGTAATGTAACTTTCCTCCTTTTTCACCTGTACCCTTAAATTGTAGGACAGTTCGCCTAGGATGGTTCTTCGTCTGTTGTGGTAGTCATGGGTAAGAACGTCAAGTAATCTCTTGAGGCGGACCAGACATCGGTCCTAGGTTGTGAGTGTAGGCAGTTAAACAGTGCAACATTATACTCGCGGTCTGGGGGCCATTTCCATTACAAGTCGCCCACATGCGATTGTAGATCCTCTGTGTGGACTCTGGTATAATAGCCATGAGATAATCACAGGGGGAAGAGAGGAGGTCTTTATCTCTCCAATCCGTGGAACCTCCTGACTGAGAGTCCAGCCGTATCATTGTCATCATTAACCAAACGCCACAGCCTGCAAAGGTAACTGACCTTTGTCTTGGTATGACGTGGTACTTTTCCTTCTGTAAGTATACACAGAGATGTGAGCGCTTACGTGAACGGAGAGTGTAAAACCATTTTAAGGAAAAAAAGACACTCTCAGTACAACCCGACCGGGATCCAAACCCTTATCTCCCAGTCTAGTCTATTGAGAGAATGTCACCTAAGACCACGCGGCACCAAAACGGGTATACATTTTTTTCTGTTTTAAAAAAATTAATTTTTTACAGGAAAATTTTTGTTCTGAAAAAATGTCAATTAGTTTAAAGAAGGAAAAAAAGCTTAAGCTGCTTAAATGGAAACTCTGTTGAAAATTTGCCCAAAAATTTAATTTTGGTCGAAATTTTTTACTTCACGCCCTACTATAGCTTTAATTGAAACGTGAGTTGGACAATCCACCTGATTCCCTCTCACCAAGATCTGATGGACACTTGATCAATGTATCACTTCATTTTACTCTTATTATGATTGTTTGCTTTGATTATTGCTGTGTGCTTTTAATTACATCAGGCTAATTGAATAGGCTCTGTCTTATGCATTCAGAAATGTGCCCATACCACTCTTAGCCCCGACATTAATATTTACTTAAATTTCTAACCATGTAGATATCATTACAATTTAAGGACCATCTTTGTGGTCTAGTGGTCATAGGTTCTGGTTAAGGACTCTGAGGTACCGGGTTTGATTCCCGGTGCGTCGTGCGGAACGGGTTAGATTCAGCCTAGGGTGGATAAATAAGGAGCTACTCGAATAAAGTAGTAGTGGCTCCGGTATAGAAAGCCGATCTTAATGGCTGGAGTCATCGTTGTGCTGACCACATGACACCCTCTATCCGTAAGAGTTGGCACTAATTCGCCAAACAGTTTGGTAGCCACTCGGTAGGTATACCCTGAATGCGGGCTGACACCATGGAGTTACTTTATTACATTTTGGGTGGATGGTAATCATCGTTATGGGTAAATAAAAGAAGAGAGAATATGGGAGTAGGGGTGATGAGGAGGGGGGAGGGGGGCTTAAAATTTTCTAAGATAGCATACGGTTAGGGGAAAATAATAAATGTTCGAGAACCGCTGTTCTATATAGACACATCTTCAAATATATCCCTTGAAATAGTCCCTTGAAGTTCTTAGACAACGGTGGTTGAGGGTCCTCGGCCCCCAAATCTCTGTTGCAACTTTTTAGAGTACAGCATACCTATTAATTTTTCTCAGTATACGCCACTGGGGAAATTGCTTAGGGAATATAAACTCAGCACACTCGGCTATGATTCGCACCCACGACATTACCGGAAAACCAAACCAGACAAGACTGACGCCTTAGTCTGCATGCCCCACCGGTGTAGGTTCTCTGAAGATACTTTAAAGGCTCATATGATTCTCACATCGTCAACGTTTACGCTTGGCTTCACATATATTGGGTAACAAATGTATATAAAGAGGTTTTGAAAGTATCTTGTTTAAAACCTTCACAAACAAGATGTTATGAAATATTAACCTAAGGTAGTACTGCTCTATTTCTGTTTCGAGGTCGACCGCAAGTACGATACCATTAATTTGGTTGTGTGTTTCGATTGTAATGAAATGTTACAGTTTTTTTGGTCTTAAGGTCATGCGATAATAAAATAATAAAAAAAGTCCCGTGGTGTTGTGGTCATTGCACTTGGCTACGAGTCTTAGGGGTCCCGGGTTCGATTCGTGGCTGGTACCTTGGGGATCTTTCTTTTAAGGGGAATGATCCCAACGGTCACCAGGTTTTGGTTAATTAGGCTTACGATAGGTTAAGATTCACACCGGGTCCACAACATCATATTAACTATCAGCTCATTGCGGATACGACATGTAGACAACCTCCTATGATGTACCCTAGGCACTGCTCTGTGCCACCAGAATGACTAATAGTCTACACATAAAGACGACCAAGCCTGGATGTCGTGTCCCTCCAAGTAATATATGTCATATGACACATAAAAAAAAGGCAATAAAAATGTATTGCACAATTTTAACAAGTAAACGGGGTGACCTGGTGGTCTAGAGGTAAGGTGTCAGACTTCTGTGCTGGCGGCCGGGGTTCAATCCTCGGTCCCGGCACAGATTTATCTGATTACCAAACCCTTCCTACACCTCTGACAAGATATCTTGTGAATGTGTGGAATGCCAGGTCACCACCGTGGTTCGGATTCCACGTTAAACTGTAGGTCCTTCATTTCATCTCACAATCACCCTACCATTACACATTAGCGTAAGTGCGTATAACCCGAACGGGTAGTAAGACGCGGTGCTAATAATAATAATAATAATAATAATAATAAACAAGTAAACTATAAATAGAGATTTAAATATTTCAAATAATTACAGTTCACGAGCTATAAGGGGTTAAACTAATTATTTTATGCTTTTCATGTCTTATTGTTGAGGTAAAGTAATTATTAATGTATGGGGTTAAAATTTTTCTTATAGCAAGAGATTCGCATGATATTTACTTTGACCATGGTATGCAAAAAGCATAAAATAGCAAGTTTGGCCTCTTATGACATGTGAATTGTAATGATTTGAAATCATTGAATCATTATTTATAGCTTATTTATTATACACTTGTTAAAATTGTGTAATACAATTTTTACTATTGAATGACCTTAATCTTTACTTACACATTCTCTAAAAATACTGTACCTAGATATAAGACTCCGCATAATTGTTTTAGCGAATTAATACCATAATTACATAAATGTTTTGAGGACCTATCATGCGTTTCAAATCAAATTAGAAAACACCCACTTAGGTGGCCACCTGGTCTAACGCGCTACTCTCGTGTCGATGACGGGGAGATTGAGATTCGAATCTCGGTCGGGTATACTGAGGTTTTTTTTCCCGAAATAGTTTTCCAATCTCCATCCACGTAAGTGTGGCTACATTTACTCTAAATATAACCTCCCTAATCCCTAAAACCACTAGCGTATAGCCCGTGCAGGTAATAAGATGCGATGCTAAAAATAGTTAATTATCAACATGTTTTGTTTCCGATTGAGTAAACAAACCTTTTAGGGTATTTTTAATTCTTTTTAATCCACTGTTTTGCCGTCAAGACACAACTCAAACACAGTTGAGAACACATTTGTCCAATTAAAAATTTGTCGGTTACTAATCATTTCAACAATTCGATGCGGTTTTTGATTTGTCTTTTAGTTGCGCTTGAGGGAAAGAGGAGTTTAAGGAGAAGGAGTATTCAATTATTAGATGATTTGAGGAAAAGAAGAACATTCTAGGGGCTGAAGGAGGAGGCAGAGGACAGAGTTTATTGGCGGCTTAAGTTCACTGACGAAAGTAATGGACCTGTCGTAAGACAGAACACCTAATAATAATAATAACACTTCGCATGCGCAATGAACCAAAGTCGGTTGCATGTGAGCGTTGATTGGCTCTCACAAGAAGATCGTTACGCTGCAGAGTGGACAAATTTGAAACTATTTTAATGGACTTTGGCACGTTGCCTACCTGTGACGTCACGGTGGCTCAAGATATGATTTACCCTGTTAATGGATTTGAGTTTTATTCTGTGAGTCTTAAAGATATAACGTTGCATTCTTAAATAATTCTAAAAAATTGTCTTACGGTGCCACCAAATTATTATCTATTGTATCTCCAAGTAGCTTTTTTTAAATATATATATTAGCTACGACGAAGGCTATTTGGCTTGGTTACAAAAATTGCCTGTAGGAGTCTTTTTGTCAGGATGTGGATAAAGAAAATCCTTGGAAGCAAATGTCTATCTAGAGTAGGAAACAACTAGATAAGGGTAGTTTTTAAAAAAAAGCTTTTCATTGTTTTCAAAGTTCAAATAATATAGTGACTGTGTAAACTCGTCAGAGGAAGAGGGCAAGTATCATTGGATGAATAAGAGGCCCCACGGGATGGACTGTTCATTTTCTTCTTTCTCTATCTATTTCGTATAACCCGCCTCGGTGGCGTAGTTAGCTAACGCGCTTGTGTTGAGCTCGACTGCTGAGGACGGGGAGATCGAGGTTCGAATCTCGGTTGGGTGAACTTGGGGTAGTTTTCCCTAAATGGTTTCCCACTCTCCCTCCACGCAAATGCGGGTTCACTTCCTCTAATTCTACCTTCCCAATTCCTAAATCCATTAACGTAATTAGTACTTAAAGCGTATAACTCGAACGGGTAGTAAGACGCGGTGCTAAATATTATTATTATTATTTCGTATATTGGTGTCCAGGTGTTTATAGTGTTTTAGTGTGTCATATTAAGATGCAAACCGCTTCACAAAATAGCTTCGAAATCTCCAATGAGGTAACGTCGCTAACTCGGACAGAAAATATTGCACTGAAATTTTGTATTCGCTTAAGAGATCTTCACGTGATCAAGTTTCTTTTCTTTGATTTTTTTTTTACGAACGTATGCATGTCTGTAAGTCCTGACAGGAATCGTGGTCATGTCTACTCCTGAGGGCACAAATAACGCTGATGAGCATCTTGTGAAACTACTGACGAGTTCTATTTAGGTCGAGACTCTCGTCTTTAGGTAGGCGATATGCCACAGGACAAGATAGGGAGAATAAAGTTTTTGGGCTGAAAAAGGCGGTCATTATAGAAAATTAAAACTATTTGTAATTTGAGAAAATAATAAGGGGGGGGGGGGGAATGGACGTCAAGTAATAATTATTAATGTCTCGAAAGGGTTTAGATTGTGAAAGTTTGTTTCTTTTCGCGTTTCTTAATAGTCACTTTTTGACATTCATAGGGTTTAGAATAGTACATTATCTGCTCGTAGGAATGCACGAAACTTTACCAAATAATAATACAGTTATTAAAATACACATTTATTTTATATGTTTGTCATTCTGTGATATAATGCATAATCCATTCACCCTGAAAGATGACAAGCTTACTTTGAATAATTACGCTATGGTGTGGTTTAAAAGAAAGAGCCATAGTGTAATATGCTAAGGTAAGACTATTATTTTTTTAGAGTAAATGGGGTGTACGTTACAATATTTCATAGTAATTGAAGTGCATTTTGATTTATTAACTTAAGATGAAATATGTTACAAAATATTTCTAGTAAAACATTTTGTAAATTTAATTTAATATGGTAAATAAACATTATATTATCTTTAAAATCGATATTCAAACGTCGACTTAGTTTTAGGAATATTTAACATATTTTATTAGGTTTAGGGTGACCTGGTGGTCTAAGGGTAAGGTGTCAGACTTCTGTGCTGGCGGCCGGGGTTCAATCCTCGGTCCCGGCAAAGATTTATCTGATTACCAAACCCTTCCTTCACCTCTGACAAGACATCTTGTGAATGTGGGGAATGCCAGGCCTCCACCGTGGTTCGGATTCCACGTTAAACTGTAGGTCCTTCATTTCATCTCACAATCACCCTACCATTACACATTAGCGTAAATGCGTATAACCCGAATGGGTAGTAAGATGCGGTGCTAATAATAATAATAATAATAGGTTTAGTATTGATGAAGCACATATATGAAGGTAGAGTGTATGGATCAAAAGTAAGGGGTAGGCCATGTTAGACGTGGGTAAAATGTTGTAGACGAATGTGTGAAAAAGATAAACATTAATAAAAAGAGCATGTATGGCTCGGTGAATGGATGTTATTGAAGCGAAGGGAGTATGCTATGATAAGGAAGTGTGGATAAAGTTAGTGAGAATGGATTAAGTACGGAGTTTTCTTTTAGTTAATTGCGTTTTATCAAAATAATTTGATATTTAAAATATGAAGCGATTTTTTTTGGTCAATGATTCCTAGAATTTTACCGAACAGATTTTCATAGAGAGAAGGTTCTTAAAAATGTTAAATTTCAAACAAATTCAACGGGAGGAGTTTTTGATTTCGGGTTACGATGAACTCCAATATACATTTAAAAGATCTAAAGTCTGAAATTGAAAGTGTTTTTTTGAAGGCAGAGGGTGGGGGGGGGGGGGGAATTTACGTATGGTTTGTTAACTAGTTTTATTATATTATTTTAACTTCACTGTTTAATATTAGTTTCACATTAAATTGTGAGATTGAAGTCCATCTGTTGAAGTGCACCTTTAAATAAAAGTGTCCAAGTCAACGATCTGTCTGCTTTATTCGCGCCTGTTGTTTGCGGAAACGTCATCCTGCCATTGGCAATGACTCTAGGGTGGCGTGGGCCCCCAGAACTGGGAGGTGTGAACTCATGAGCAATGTTCCTTGATCAATGATCCTCCTCCTTCATTCCCCTCGTGAACCGTAGTTGTCGTTGCCGCAAAAGGCCTCGGCAACACGTCATTAAGAAGAGCAATATTTCTAAAATGTTGTGCAAGCCTCTGGTATCGTTGAGGGTCGAAGACCTTCCCCTTTAGAAGTGTGGGTAGGAAAGATGGAGCGTTGTCCAGGGGCAGGATTGGGAGGCCTTGATGGGGGAGCATGTAGGCATCATTATAATGAACCTGAGTTAGCGCATGCGTAAACATTTTTTATATATTTATTGATATGCCATTACAGCATATATTAATTTATCATAGCTGGAAGAATTGAAATGAGCTTTTATCACTTTTGACCTGAAGGTTGGAGTTCAATCCTTACCCTGTGCACTTATTAGAGAGAAAGTGGATATATATTTAACTCAAGCCCTGTCTACAGACTTCGTATCGATAAACTTCGGTAGAAGGGGAGGCAAGAAAATACTAGTGTTTTTTTGCAGTTCTTATAGTAGATTTTTTCTAACCCAAAATAAAAAAAAAATTGCTCCAGTAGAAACAAAGAGTTTAATTTTCTTCACATGTTGATATCAACAGTTGTTGAATATCTGTCACGATCATAGTGAAATTAGATGACAAACTTTTTAAATGAAGATAAAAAGTTGTAATTAAATATAAGGACACTTTTGACAGAGATTCAACAAACCATTGAAGTCACCGTGTGAAAAACATTAAACTTTATGTTTTTAATGAAGCAATATTTTATTTATTATAGCAAAAAAAAAAATGTTTTGCCATAAAAACTGCAAAAGCAGTGGCCTTTTCTCCCATCCCCTACACTCTCACCTTAAGATGCATGGTCCGTAATAAATGCATGCAACAGAAACTGATTGCTCTGTCTACAGGGTCCTGATCCATAAGTCCTGGTATACATATTCACTAGTAATTCATAGAAAAAAAAAATCTATTGCAAACGCCTTACAACTGTTACATTGGAGACAGCAAAGCATAACTGCTATGGATGCGTTTGGTGTATAATACAGTATTATTGCAGTCAGTGTAGATAGCAGCACTGTTTTGATATGACTGGAAACAGAAGCTGTGTCAAGGGAGGTATGCGTGAGGCGTAGCAGCTACATGATGAAAACCCTCACTTATGATTATTCACACTCGAATTCCGTAATATCCAACTTTTACGTTATCCGGCCACTTTACGCAGAGTCATAACTCTGGAGTAGTTATATTAGTTGTTTAAATCTTAACCCAGATACACATTAGACATATAGGAAGCACGAAAATATTATTATTATTATTTATTATTATTATTAGCACCGCGTCTTACTACCCGTTCGGGTTACACGCACTTACGCTAATGTGTAATGGTAGGGTGATTGTGAGATAAAATGGAGGACCTACAGTTTAACGTGGGATCCGAACCACGGTGGAGGCCTGGCATTTCACACATTCACAAGTTGTGATTATACACGCTCTTGTCAGAGGTGAAGGAAGAGGAAAATAATATTAATATAATATTATTAAAAGTACAATTATTTGCTTTTTTTTATACTCATAAGACTCGTACTTATATTTATTTTACTTTTTATTTTCAAACTATATCACGAATAAAGTAGCGGACTTGAACCTGCAGCGCTTTAAGACTTTGTTTTCTTATTAAATTATTACATTCAACAACAATAGCAATAAACAATGGGAAGGTAATTTAGAGGAAATGCACCTTCATTAATGGAGTAAACTATTCCTGATGAACCCGGTCTAGATTGATTGTAACATCACTCGTGCCTGGCAAGCAAACAAGACGAGACTGAAGCCTTTGCCGACGTGACCACAAGAACTTTATTATTATTATAAATCACTTGCTGTTATTGCCTTGTGTTTAGAAGTGAACGCCTATACATAAAAAAATAGGAAAGGATAACACTTTCTATTGACCGTCGTCCGTGGTCCCACCCACTCCGTCGTTACCAGGAAGACTGCAAGTCTGGAGGACACGTCTTCTTTACAAGTGGGTGTCGAGCTTATGTCCCTGGTCTCACGATTTTCTGCTCAAGATGGCGTCCATGGGGGCGAGATGTTTGGACCGATCGTTCAGTTGAAGAGCCGGGAATCTCTTCAAACTGACGGAAGTAGAAGGAAGTTACCGGGGGCTGGTTCATCACGCAGCTTTAGAATAATCTCAGCTGATGTTGCCTACTTGGTGATTTCGAAAGCTATCGACGTTGTCTCTTGGTGATTTAGAATCTATCGAACGTTTGTCTACTTGGTGATTTAGAAGCTATACGTTGCCTACTTGGTGATTTAGAAGCTATCGACGTTGTCTACTTGGTGATTTGAAGCTATCGACGTGCTACTTGGTTATTTAGACTCAGCTACGACGCTGCCTACTTGGTTATTTTCAGCTATCGACGTGCCTACTTGGTATTTAGAATCTATCGACGTTGTCTATTGGTGATTTAGAAGCTATCGACGTTGTCTACTTGGTGATTTAAGAAGCTATCGACGTTGTCTACTTGGTGATTTAAAATAATGCTAATATCGACGTTGTCTACTTGGTGATTTAGAAGCTATCGACGTTGTCTACTTAGTGATTATATGAAACTTATATATACTTATGTATTAAATATACTAATGGTTTTAGGAATTGGAAAGGTTATGTTTATATGATGTGTACCCACATTTGCGGGCAGGAAGAGTGGAAAACCATTGTGGAAAAACCAGCCTCAGTCCACCTGACCAAGATTGGAACCTCGATCCCCCCCGTCATCGGCAATCTAGTCTGCTGTGAGAGTAGCGTGTTAGACCGTACGGCCACAGAAGTGAGTCTCTTGAATATTCTATAAGTAGTTGAATTACCCGGCGCTGCCCGGGAGAAATTGTTCTAGTTTGATGATTGTACGCGGAAGGTAGCTTTAAATCTTAAAATTCCGGCCTCTCTGCGTACGGTGGATATCACGCAATGCCCATGATAGCACAGACAAACACATAATATTAATATAGAAGATAGGCATCTAGGCATAGATTCATCAACGGTTGAGACAGGCAAATATAATCATAAAACTCACTTTTCTAGTACGAAGTCACATGTCCTTAATCATCATAATATCGAGGTCAAAAATGATCACGATAACAACCAATTCTATAAGACTAGAGAGTAAAAAAACACAACACGTTTTTAAAATTGAAAACTATAGTGAATTTTGGAAGGTTGACACTATAAATGATTAAAAAATTATTATTTTTAAATTAAATGGTCAATATATTTTTAATCTATTCTCAAAAACGATTATAGCAAAACACATCAATTTTTGGACGTTTATCTACATTTAAATGCGTAAAATAAAATTTAAAACAAGCTACCCAAAATTGTAGTATCGATCAGGCTTTCAATATATTTTTGGTTGACCTTAGTGGTCTTGGGGTAAAGTGCTTGTCTCAGGACCTGCTGTTTGTGGCTTCAAACCCAACTGGGGTCGATGGATTGTTCTTGAGCGATAAAAATCTGTAACATAACTTCCTTCGGAGGGGAAGTAAAGCCATCAGTCCCATGTCGATTGTTGCATGTAAGAGATCCCTGGAAGGTACGTGGAAATATATTACCGTCCAAATAGGTAGAACCTTTCACTCTCACTCTTAGAAATTCTCGTGGGCTGTTCTAATCAGTCAGTTCAAAAATTGCATGTTAAATACATCAGATTATTTTTAAATATTTTTTTTTGTTTCCGATATATATATTCACTCCCACATATGTTCGGAAGCTCTAGTATATTTTTTTTAGAGAAGACTGTACCTATAGCATCGTGTAGGCTATAGCCACGTGTCAAACACTTCAGTCAAGCGTCTAGTAATGAGGGTGTTGAAGTGATCAGCTGACATTAGGAGCGAGGTTACTTTCTGTAGTACCAGCCACTCTCAGAGCATGTGTGGAGAGACTGAAGGGGGTGTGAGGCCTTGCGAAACTCTCTTAAGGAAATCAAACCCGGAGTTCACGAGTCCTCTACGAGCTGTGACCCCCCTCCTCCCCCCCCCAACCCCCGTTCTCCTTCCTTCGTGGGTTTCCCTTGGGCGAGCAGGTGAGGGTACACTAGAGAACTCTTTAATGTGTTGAAATGTTACTTTTGTTATTGAGGAGGTATAAAAACACTCGCGTTGGCGTCGCTCCTACGCTATCCTCGACCTTTGGGAAGATCAACAGGATCTTTTGGGTCCCTGCCAGGACCGAGAGCCTTAAGACAGGATGGAAGGGGACACGAGAAAAGGACAGTGTTTTTTACAGCAACACTTTTTTTTGGCCAAAATAAGAAAAATGCTTCATTAGAAACATAGAATTTATTTTTCTTTACATGGTGGTATCAACAGTTATTATTATTATTATTATTATTATTATTATTATTATTTTATTATCACCGCGTCTTACTACCCATTCGGGCTATATGCACTTACGCTCATGTGTAATGGTAGGGTGATTGTGAGATGAAATGAAGGGCCTACAGTTTAACGTGGGATCCGAACCATGGTATAGGCCTGGCATTCCACATCAACAGTTGTTGAATATCTGTCATGATAATAGAGGCATTAGATGAGAAACTTTTTTTAAATGAAGATAAAAAGTTGTCATTAAATTCCAGGACACCTCGAAAGATATTCAACAACTGTTGATACCACCATATGAAGGAAATTAAGTTCTATATTTCTACTAGAGTAACATTTTATATTTTGGTTGATGAAATGTTTTGCCATAAAAATTGCAAAAACACTGGCTTTTTCTCCCATCCCATTTCATATCACTTTAAAATGGTCCGAGCAGATACAGCTTACAATATATCTCACGTAAAAAAAAACCACAAATATATCACTTATATAAACACTTCACCTTCAAGCTATGAGTTTTATCTTAGCATATGGGTCGGTACAAATCTATACTTATAAAATAACATGTCCTGACTGACTGACTGACTGATTCATCATCGCCGAGCGCAAACTATCAAGGCTACAAGCATGAAATTCGGACTGTATATTCATTTTGTTATGTAGGCATCCACTAAGAAAGGATTTTAGAAAATTCCACCCCAAAGGGGTCAAAATAGGGGATGATAATATGTATGATAATATTTTATGAAAGTCCGTCATTTTGAAAGTTACATAAACAAATTTTTGTATTTCGGTTATTGACGTAAAACAAATAAATACGTGTTTCAGGAATTTTGGAAATTTTATTTAATAAGGGATGAAAAAGGGGGTGAAAGTTTGTATCGGACTTGCATTATTTTTGATCTGAGGTCAAGTTATGGTCATCAACGTAACGTAATATTTTTAATTAATCTGTAAATACATATGTATATTTTCGTATTTGTATATAATCAACTTCCACGCGAGCAAAGGCGCGGGCAACAGCTATCTAGTGATATTATATACCCAATGATCGAAATTTTGCTGAGTAATCTGTAGCCATGCACCCCTTTATTCCTGCGACACTGCTTAGAGGTGGTCGGAACATCTTATGAATCATGACGACTCAATGTTTTAGACCATGTCCGAGGCCGGCGGGAGGTGTTTTTTGATTATGTTTGGCACTCTTCCAGTGATTACAAGGTGACTGTTTCAATCACGATATACCTCCCCTCACTGTCTTGACAGATTCTAAACCACACCCTTTATCACCTTTAGAAGCAGCCCGAGAGATAAAAAAAAAAAAAGGAAAACTCGGTAACGGGATGGTGATTTCTCTACTTGGTGGGTCCAGGGGTTCGAGACTATGAGAGAACACGAGAAACCGGGTGGCCTTCGAGGAAGGTGTCGAGTGTCATAGGTTACCGGAACGCCTTGGCTGGAGAGGTCTGGTGTCGCCCAAGCTACAGTTCTGTCAGGGATAATATCACCGGGGACTGGTTTTAACATCGTGGCTCGGATACTCGAATTACGCTTGATTCACACGTTGCTTCGAAAATATCATTATCTGCCTGGTTGGCGCAGCATTTCGCACGCTGTATGTTGACCCATGATGCATTGCAAAGGCTGACTATCAACACATTAAATTTTCTAGTGTTTAGATAATGTTTTAAACAACTCTCTCGATGGATGCTTTCAAACTATAACACTGTGTCGTGGCACAATCCAATATATTGCTACACACGGTTCCCATTAAAGGGTTATTTCAATTCTCCTTACAAAGCTCAACGAAGCTGTCCGGTTACTTCTAGTTCCACGGCGCATGCGCACTGATTTGAGTTTTTTTTATTGGTTTTCCCGTGCCGTTCAGAGTGGACTAAGTAGAGAAGATCTCATGTATAGCGGAAGAAGTAGAGATTAGTTGAACTTTAGCAGAATAGCTTTCGCCGATGAGGCGGTAAGAAATCTTGTGATTGGTTTAGAGCGCGTCACGTGACCACGTTTCTGCTTTGCGCGTGTTTTTCGACGAACATGTGAACTGTAAATCCACAGCTACGCTTCTGTTACATAAGGGAGTGTTTTTTTTTGTCACCAGACTCGTTGATGGTGAATGGTGATTCAGGTAGGGGGAACGCCGTCAGTCCTGTCTTGTCTGGTTTGCCGGTAATGGAGAGCTAGGGGTTCAATTCTCTACCAGATGTAGTGAAATGTTTTGTTTTTTCTTAATGGTTTTCCTGCGCAAATTCGGGTGAACTTTCTCGATATTTTACCTTTTTAATTCGAATGGGTAGTAAGACTTGGGGGCACATACAGAAAGAAAGAGTTTTTGCCTATGTTTCTGTTTATTTGTATGATTAGGAATACGCGAACGGATTACAGCTGATTTTGACCGTATGTTATAAGTTGTGGAGGGTCACCAAGTGGGAAGTTAATTTCTGGATAAATTAAATAATAATAAACATTAATATGGTCTCGAGCATCTCTGGGAATCTCTACGTAACTACTGTAGTGACTAATAAAGTCAGCTTCGGGGCTCGCATGATTTAAGCCCGAAGATTTAACTCTCGAAATAGACTGGACTGCCGATGGCGGGAGATGGGAATTCGATCCTGGTCGGGTGCACCAAGGGTGGTTTTTTCCCTATAGGGTTTTCCAACCTCCAAGCAAATGTGGATTCACTTACTCTTAATAAACCTTCCTAATCCCTAACACATTTAGTGTAATTAGTATATAGGCGCATAACCTGAACGGGGAGTAAGACGCGGTGCTAACAAAAAAATTAAATCCTAGCAGTATTTAAACAGGTATAATTAATTTTATTAGAAGATTTTTTTAAAGGCATTATTTACGTTATTAGGGATTAGGCTATGTAAAAAAAATACCCGATCGAGATTCGAACCTCGATTTATCCATCACTGACAACTTGGTATATTTTATGAGCCTGATGCCTTAGACTACGTGGCCAAAGATTTGGGTGCCAAGATAATTAAAAATTATTCGCCAAAAGATGGCGGCCGCTCGGTCGGTATGGCTTGTTTGCGACCTGACACCATAGAGCGTTTTTTTTTGTCTGAGGTCATTGTACTGTATTAGTTGGATATTAACGTTCCTGTTTCTAGGTTGTTAAAGAAAGTGTACGTTACTCGTAAAAAAATAAATCTTTATGTATTGACTTGCAATTATTTTAAACGCACCTTTTGTTTGATTCAAACAAATACTCCGAACGTGTCAACATGTTTCGCTATTACTCTTGCAAAAACACAATGATTTAATCATAGTTGATAAAAAAACTTAGTTTTACTCTAAATTATTATTTATTATTATTTTATTATTATTATTATTATTATTATTATTATTATTATTATTAGCACCGCGTCTTACTAACCGTTCGGGTTCCACGCTAATGTACTAAATACTCTAATAGTTTTAAGGATAAAGAAGGCTATATTTTTGAGGAAGTCTACTCACATTTGAGTGGGAGGAGAGTGGAATTTTTGTTTTAAACACCCTCTGTACACCTCACTGAGATTTGAACCTCGGTTTCCCCGTCATCGGCAGTCTAGTCTAATGCGAGAGTAGCGCGTTAGAGACCATGCGGCCACCGAAGTGGGTTGTTTAACTAAAACGAAAGTAAAATATAAAGGTGGAGTAATAATAATAATGTGTTTAGAGAGGGAAATATAAAAATAAAGAAGGGGATTATAATATTAAGAAAATAAACAGAATAAGAACATGTGTTTAGATAGGGTAAGATTAAAAAGAGAAAAAGAGTATAGTAAATATTCGGAAAAGGGAAATAATAAAAACATTTTGACGAGAAAGTAGAAGAGATAAAAATTAAAATATTTAGAAATAATAAATAATAAAGACATTTAGCGAAATAGGAGCGTATTGAAATGAAACGAAAAAGCAAGAAAAATATTTAGAATATTGAATAATAAGGACTAATAGCCAGGGACCTATAGATTGAAATAAGGATAATGTGGAAGATAAATATTCAGAAAGGGAAAATAATAAAAACATTTGATGAGAAAGTGGCGGTTTGAAATAAAAGCAATAAAGTCGTAAAAATGTTCAGAAAATTGAAAGAATAATAATATAATGATGTGAAAATGTAAGATTGGAACAAAAAATTGAGGAGGATAGTATTCAAAAAGGTATTAAAAAAAGATTGACTCATTATTTAGAAATAAATTCGTGGCCCGGATCGTGTTTGTATGCAAGTACATTCTCTTTTTTTAAAAGTAAACAAACTGTTCATAGTGATTTGAGTTTATGACTTTTTTTATCAGCCGTACTGTACCAAGGTAAAAGAATTCCATATTATTATTAAAAGAACCAGCTATATTTACATTCTAAGAGAACTGTTGCAATACATTTGGTGGATTTAGTTGGAAGGTCGTCATACGAGTTCTAGTTGGGTGCATTGAAGGTGATTTATTACTGTGGATTTTCTATTCTTCCTTGTTGTTAATGTTGGTTAATTTTTTTAATCCACTCTTCGTTTTCATACCCATTAAATTAAGTCTTAAATAACCCTTAAGCTGAAAGTACAACAATAAATCTTGGACGTATAAAACACACTTTCACTTAATAGTTAAAATGTCAGATTAATTAAACGACCATGTCTAATAGACATATAAATGCTTGGTAACGGTAAATTCAACTTTACATCATGTGATATAAAATTGTAGTTATTAAGTCTAAGTTCATAATTGAAAACTAAAAATTAGAATACGGAGATGATGTTGCGAAGGAAGACCAATTAATAACTATACGTAAAACAACAATATGTTTTTGTAAAGAAAAACTGGACATGAACAGCTGTTGCGGCATTGTAATGTTCAAAAAGTTATTGATGCCGCAAGGAGTTTGTTAAATCAAGTTACTAATAAGGAAGGTGATGTCATTACATGTGCGTAGGTCTTTTAGGGGTTATGGGGAAATCAAAGAGAAGGGGAAGGAAGGGATTCAATAACAAAAAACATAGTTACACATCTTCTTAGATTCGTAGTTAAAGTGATTTACTTCCAAGTCACTAAAAGCTTTCGTTCAAATCTGGATGATGCCAAAGAAGATATTTCACTCTCTATATACCCTTTATAATAGATTAAAATTATTTTAGTTATTATAGATGTATAGATTATAGAATATTTATAGCTTGGGGGTACAACAGCTTCGATGACATAGTGGTCTAACGCGCTACTCTCGCAGTAGACAATACTGCCGATGACGGTTTGATCTAGGTTCAAATCTCGGCCGGGTGTACTGAGGGTGGTTTAAAAAAAAATTGCTTTCCACTCTTCCTCCACGCAAATTCGGGCATACTTCCTATAAATATAATCCTCATAATCCCTAAAACCATTAGCATAATTAGTACATAAACGCATAACCCGAACGAGATGCGGTGCTAAAAAAAAACTTCGATGGTACAAAATTGAAGATACATTTTAACTGAGTGTACGTGAACAAAGAGGTTTGAATATCACTGTTCTAGACACTACTGTTATGTCAGTGGAGAAAGGGCGGTTGTAAAATGGAGTACAGCAGAGGGAATGGGGGGAGGGGGGCGTAGGAATGCATTTCAGAAAAAATGTCCGATATCCTCAAAGCACGTAATATGAATCGATTTACATCCATACAAAGGAGGAGGGAAAAAGTAATAAACTAAGTAACATACTGTGAAAGTAACCGTTCGATATTTGTTGCCCCTCCCCCCTGCTTCTTTATCCCCGTCAAGACATACAACAGATTTCCTTTCATGGCAGTCGAGGCGGATCATGGGTTTTAATAGGTGAATAATAATAAAGGAAACTGTTATGAAGAAATTGGTCTTATAGAGATAAAAAAAATATCCCCTCTGGTATTGCGGACTAAAAAAAAATAGATAGTGAAAGGTTTGTGCAGCTGTCGGCCGTAATCTAGGTGGCCGAGTTGCCTTATAAGGTGTCATCTTGCACGGACAAGGGAAAGTGCAATGTTATTCGGTGAAATACATTAACTGCCAGTAAGAAGGGGGGGTTAGAGAAGATATCTTTTTTTAAACGTCTGACATCTTGAGATTGATTGTTATATAATTAACACCCACCTCGATGGTCGTATGGGCTAAGGCAGTGTTTATTAAAGTGTGGTCCTCGGACCAAGGGTGGTCCACAGAATCACAGGATGTTTTGTATATAAAAATCAATTAAAGAATGTTGATCACATACGATACAGACATTTTAAATGTAAAAAGTTAAAAATGAAACATCCAACCTTACGCTTTGTTTCTTTCCTCGGTAGACACAAGTCACATAGAAAAAGGATGACTATCAACTTTAGGCCAACAAATCTGTATAATCGATAATAAAAAAATATGAGGTTTATAACGTTAAAAATAATCAAAAACTTACTATTAATTACTAATTTAATGCAATCATATTCTATTTCACTGTTATTTCTGCATAAGTTCTACCACCTCCTACACCCAGGGCCCCGGTAGTCCCTCATTGAGTATAACTTACAACAGTAACATTAATTGACTAAATTTTAAATATTGTTAGATTAACTCCAAGCATTCATTCATTTTTTCATTCAATTATTCCAACACTTGCATAATATTATTATTATTATTACTATTACTATTAGGTGTTCTGTCTCACGGCATGTCCATTCCTGTTGTCAGTGAACTCAAACCATCAATGCGCCCTGTCCTCTGCCTCCTTCAGCTCCCAATACTTTCTTCTTTCCTTCAAGTCATCTAATATTTGAATACTCCTTCTTCCTAGATCCACTTTTCCTCAACCTTTCCTTATATTACGTCGTGAAGAATACAGTTCCTCCTAAGGATGTGTCCAATCCAATTTGATTTGTACCAAATAATCACATCCTAAATGGTTCTCT
Organism: Timema cristinae; assembly: GCA_039000515.1. Taxonomy (NCBI): domain Eukaryota; kingdom Metazoa; phylum Arthropoda; class Insecta; order Phasmatodea; family Timematidae; genus Timema; species Timema cristinae. The sequence continues at coordinate 107,348,372 of JBCFYV010000012.1, forward strand.
TTTTTCACCCACTCTTATAAGAACTTCTTCATTTGTCACTCTATCTGTCCAATTTATCTTCTCAAGTCTTCTCTAGCACCACATTTCAAAGTTATCCTAGTATTTTCTTTATAAACAGTTTTATTTGTTATGTTTACAAAAGCAATGAAACATTAGATTCAACTATAAATAATATTGAGGTTGATTGAATTTTTAAAGCAGCCAACCCAGTCAAATCCCATACTGTGGAGAGGTGTGCTGGAGGCGTGACTTTATTCTCTAAGTATACACGCGGTCAGAAGGGACAAGGAAGAATTTGGTGGTCCAATTATTTCTTAGCCATAATCGAAAGTATCGGCGTCAATTAGAAAAAAAAATCTAATCATTTCTAGGACTTTATTGAAGCATAAAAAACTAATATGTTTGAAAATGCAGATATATTTGAAGAAATACCGAATACAGTTTATATAAGGATCAACGCTTTGATCAGTGTCCAATAGTGATACTAATATAGAACCAATATCACTACCAAAATGTTGAACAAACATGTTTAGTAACCGATAGCATCATGGGTCGGTGTTGAAATTAAGTTTGTTTCACCTCCTGCCAACATATAGGTGGTGTGATCTACACACTTACCATGGCGTCCCTGAAATTAACACTCGCTCTTTGAAAGGTCAGGAGGTGACCCAGTCAAACCAAGACGCAATCAGTATTCGGGTGAACGACTATCGTAATTGATTCTCTTTGTCTGAACTGGATGATGGTTATCACACAATGTGTGTGCACTTATTTAAGACTAATCCTCCTCATCTTGTACCTTTATACAGGGTGCGGATTTTGATGACCTAATATTATTTTTAAAACCCTATAAAATAAACTTAAAATTCTAAAAAAAATACTTATTTTCAAAAAAATGACCTAAAAATATGAACAAAAACTTGTAATAAATGCACACGGCTAAATCAAACATGCACTTTACAAAAATGTAAAATGCAATGGAAAGCTTTTAACAACTAAACTCATACATTTTGCTAAATATAACATTGCTTTACAAATATCTCTGTCAATAGTAATAGATACCTCTTCCCAACGCAACCCTCTACAGCCAAGTTGCAGTTTCTTAGCAGGAATGTGTATTTTACAACCAAACAAACAAAGTGGATACAAAGCTCATGGCCTACATTGTCTTCTCATTCAGACAACTGTGGGTTGAAAAACTCCATGTTTGTGCATTTATGCATTTATAAAATACCGATATTATTACAAAAAAAAATATACACATTCAATAAAAATGCCTTAAAATGACTCAAAAATGCATAAAAATCACATTAAAATCCCTCAAAATGCTTAAAAATGGCACAAAAATGACTTATAAATTGTATATTTCGACAATAAGGAGATCATGAGCAGATTTCATATACTATGAGCGTTGTGTGTGACGAACCAGATAAAAGATGACATGCCATCAAAATCCGAGCCCTGGTCATTACTGTAAATACTACCCGCTTCGGTAGTTCAACGGTTTAAAGAGTCATTCTCGTGTTAGATTGGCCTGCTGCTGCTGACGGTGAAATCCTGGTCGGGTCTACTGAGGGTGGTTTTTCTTAGACTGTTTCCCACTCTCCTTCCAAGCAAATGCAGGTGTATTACCTCTAAAATGTTCACTTCCTCAACCCTACTCCACCAGAGTACTTATTTATCATATATCTGTATAGCCTGAACGAGTTGTAAGATTGTAAATGCATAGCTAGGGCAAAAAAAAAAGGCATTCAGATCGATAGATTTGTTCATCAACTTCGATTTAGCGGGATATTTCTTTGGAAAACTTAGACTAAAAGAAACCCAGGGGTTAGAATTAAGATTGGGATTACTGAAATTCTTCTTCTTTTTTTTTTCAAAAATATTTCTTTCCCTACCTCCCCGTAAATGTTGATATGTTTCCTCTAAATTCTAAATTTCACCATGCACTTAAAAAAAAGAGAGAGAGAGAGGGAGAGATGAATTGCAACTGTAATCTAAGTGTAATTTAAGTGTTAGTTTCTAGCCGTGTCATAATCTCTAATTTACTGGATTTAACTTGAATGATGACACTATTAGACAGGAAGTGACATCACCTAATTATATCTCACTGCTATTTTAATGAAGGTCATATAAGTATTGCATCTTGAAAGTAGCACTTTCAACGGAAGTAATCTGTTCTTGATGTGTTTTTATAATGTTTCTATAATTTGAATATGACATAACCCTTTGAATATGAAATATAATAGACAATTCATAACCCCAAACGAGGGTGGTCATACCTGAGTTCAGGACAAGGTCAATATGATCAAATTAATTATCTAGCTAGAGAGTTTCATGGGCGAACCCTTGAGAATAATTTTAGGTTGTTAATATGTTTTTAAAACCATACTTTCTTAACACAAGTGAATGTATAAGACTTACAATCAAACTTAACTCCAGAACATTCAATGAATTCAGTCCCACAGTTATCAGTTTATCACTGTGAAAAGAGATGTCACTAATTCCAACAGCGATAACTGATTAATTAATTATTGATTTGGAAAAGCAAAGTATTGAATCAGGAACTCTTTACCTCAATAGACGTGCAACCCACTGAGCCAAAATACCGCAATCCCCGTCTTACTACCCATCCGGAATATCAGCAAACTTACACTAATGAGTTAGTGATCAGGAAGTTATAATTTAGATTAAATATACCCGAATTTGCGGGGATGAATATTGCAAAATCACTTAGTAAAATTCACCTCAGCACACGTGACTTTTTCGAGCACCAAACTTTCTTATCACCGGCAAACTAGACGAGATGATACCGATGCTTTTGTCCGAGTGACCACTAATGAGGTGAAGGGACAGTAGAAAATAATTGAGGAAAAAAACACTCTCAATACACCCGACTGGGATTCGAACCCCGATATTCCTGTCATCGGCAGTCTAATCTGTTACGAGAGTGACGCCTTAGATGATGCGGTCACCGTAGCCGGTAAAACCCTGAAGTTGAAGACCCCATTTCTTAACGTATAAATACATTAAAGTATTTTTAGAAACAGTCAGTTACTTTCCTGGAGAACCCGGTGATGAGTTATCTTCTTCCACACAATTAACTGGTTATACAGGATGCCCTCAGATTAAACAGCTAAACTGTGGGATGTTGTAGGATATCGAAAACTAACAAAATTGTCGTTTGGAGAGTATCTCGTTTACTCTTCCTTTTCGAGCAAATAGGAAAAAAAAACACTAAACAAAACCAAAGTATAGGTATTAAATAAAATATTAAATTTATTATTTTATTGATTTATTTTGTTCAAAATTATGTATTTCAGCCCGGACACAACTCAATAATATTTAAATTTATTTAATGTTTTAGCTAAATATTAACGTTTTTTTTCATTACTTTCACTTTGGGTGTTTCATATTGGATTTCTCCTAATATAAGAAAAAAAAATTAGAACACGTGAGAGATCATCTTGGTGATAGTGTTCACAACTTTTATGTCGAGATGTTTTTTCATAAACCTTATATTGTTAGTGTTTTTATTCAGAAAAACTGGTTTTTGTTTAGTCCTGTAGACACGCTACCACCAACTGGCTTAGTAGTTGAACTGTTTAGGATTTGTTAAGGTTGGTTGGTAGGGATTACGAGCTAAGGGCAGAATTTTTGCAGTTTTTATGGCTTTTTTTTCTGTGGATAAAATAAAAACTAAACATTTTTCCAGTAGAAACATAGAGCTTAATTCTCTTTACATTGTGACCTCAACAGTTAATGGATATCGGTTAAGGATGTCCTGAAATTTGACAACTCCTTCCCTTCATTTAAAAAGTTTCTCATCAAATTTTAATATGCTCATGACAAAATATTCAAGGGTTGTGGAGATCACCATGTGTATTAAATTAAACTCTTTGTTTCTACTGGAGCAATATTTGATTTATTTTGGCGGAAAAACAAGTTTGCTTATGACAACTGTAAAAACACTGACCTTTTTTTTCTCATTCTCCTTCCATCCCACGGGTTAGTTGTTATGTGGGTGACGACAGTTATTCAAACAGCGCTGAGCCATGCCGTGATTGGCTGTGGGAGAACCACGAACACTACTAACAGCCTTAGGAAAGAAGCGCGACCTTCGCTCAGATAGATTTGGCTCGACGGTAGCGTAAAGAGGACACGTGCGTAGTCATTTCAGAACCAGAATGTTGGACTCTAGTTCGAATCCCGTCGGTATACATTGGGGAAGGATTTTACCCATATGTTTTATTTTTCTATGATTTTCCCAACCCTTTCATATACACCCTTCGTCTATCCTGTAAGGCAGCAGACTTTCCTTGCATTATTACACTATGGTATTACTTATATCGGTGACCTGGTGGTCTAGGGGTAAGGTGTCAGACTTCTGTGCTGGGGTTCGGGTTTCAATCCTCGGTCACGGAACAGATTTATCTGATTTCCAAACCCTTCCTTCACCTCTGACAAGACATCTTGTGAATGTGAGGAATGCCAGGCCCCCACCGTGGTTCGGATTCCACGTTAAACTGTAGGTCCTTCACTTCATCTCACAATCACCCTACCATTACACATTAGCGTAAGTGCGTACAACCCGAACGGGTAGTAAGACGCGGTGCTAATAATAATAATAATAATAATAATAATATGACTTATAATATAGAACCATAGTGTTATTCGTCAAAGTAAAACTGACACCTTTCAGGGTAAACGGAGTGTTCATTAATTTTTTTAACACTGTGTCTTACTACTCGTTCAGGCTATACGCTTATGTAATAATTTTGCTAATTAGTTTAGGGATTAATAAGGTTATATTTAGAGGAAGTGTAACCATATTTGCGTTAAAGGAGATTCGAACCTTGATCTCCCCATCATCGGTGGTTTAGTCTACTGCGAGACCATTTGGCCTTCAAAGCCGGTGAGTGTACGCTAGTGTAGTAGAGATGAAGAAGGTATAATTCAAAGGATATGTGCCAGGATTGTCGTGAAGGAAGAGTGGGAAACTCTTCAGGAAAACCCATTCTCAGTACACCTGATCGAGATTCAAACTCTGATATTCCTGTCACCGGAAGTTCAGTCTCTTGCGAGAGTGTTGCCTTAGACCATGCGGCCACCCAAGCGGGTAAGTGGGAAACTATTGAGTAAAAGCCACCTTCAGCACAACCCTGTCGGTATTCGAACTAGGATCTCTCCCATCACCGGCAATTGGCAAACCATATAAAACGAGACTAACTGCTTGTTTAATGTGACCACCAGTGTGGGTTAATAAAAATAATCAGATTGTAAATAACATTGAATTAATTTAGGTTGGGTGAAAGTGACGTCAGTTAAGATAAGTTTATATTATTATTATTAGCACCGCGTCTTACTACCCATTCGGGTTATACGCATGTACGTTAATGTGTAATGGTAGGGTGATTGTGAGATGAAATGGAGGACCTACAGTTTAACGTGGAATCCGAACCACGGTGGAGGCCTGGCATTCCCCACATTCACAAGATGTCTTGTCAGAGGTGAGGGAAGGGTTTGGTAATCAGATAAATCTGTTCCGGGACCGAGGATTGAACCCCGAACCCCAGCACAGAAGTCTGACACCTTACCCCTAGACCACCAGGTCACCTGATATAAGTTTATAGTTTTTATAACAAGAATCTTATGTATAAACAAAATAAAAAATTTTGCCCCAGTAGATGCGTTTAGTTTAGTTTTCTACTGATAGGAATCTCAACAGATCTTGAAGATCTGCTAGGGGTATCGTAGAATTCGAACAGGACTTTTGTTCTTCATTTAGAAAGTTTATGTTCAAATGTATCGTGTAGTCCCTGCTCTAACTTCATTCCTAATCCTGTTTCTCCTCGTGACAACTAACATGCTCCTGAGAAACTTCATTCCCGTGGGCCCCCACTTTCCTAGTTTAAGACGAGAGGAGCAGATAACAGAAAGTGTGCAAGTAAGAGGAGAAGAATAGAAGCAATTAAAGGAGAAATAATGTTTGAAGTATAGATTATTATTAGCACCGCGTCTTACTACCCGTTCGGGCTATACGCACTTACGCTAATGTGTAATGGTAGGGTGATTGTGAGATGAAATGGAGGACCTACAGTTTAACGTGGAATACGAACCACGGTGGAGACCTGGCATTCCTCACATTAACAAGATGTCTTGTCAGAGGTGAAGGAAGGGTTTGGAAATCTGATAAATCTGTGCAGGGACCAAGGATTGAACCCCGGCCACCAGCATAGAAGTCTGACACCTTACCCCTAGACCACCAGGTCACCATTGAAGTATAGAGGAAGATGGATTAATAATAATATTTAGCATCGCGTCTTACTACCCGTTCGGGTTATACGCTTTAAGTACTAATTACGCTAATGGATTAGGAATTGAGAAGGTTGAATTAGAGGAAGTGAACCCGCATTTGCGTGGAGGGAGAGTGGAAAACCATTTCGGAAAAACCACCCCCAGTTCATTCGACCGAGATTCGAACCTCGATCTCTCCGTCCTCAGCAGTTGAGCTCAACACGACTAGAGCGTTAGCCAACTACGTCACCGAGGCGGGTGAGAGAGGAAGATGGAGGCATTGTACTAAATTGACCCGGCGACAGGCTGGAAACAATTGATGATGATGCTCGAATGTCAATTTGCTCATGACACATTTTCAAGAACTTTAGAGATCTATAAAAACAATCACTTAATGTATCTACTTAAGCAATATTTAATTTATGTTGACCAACAAGTTTTGTTGTTGTTATGATAACTTTAAAAAAACACTGGGACTAAAGCCGTCACAAAATAACTTGTGCTGTTCTAGGCTATCGCTTCTATTCAGCTTCCAGATCGCGAAGCAACCTCCACACAGCTGTGGACAGTATCCTTGTCACAAGTGGTACTTGTTTATAAACACAATGCAACGCAGCATGAAACATGACGGGCCATTAGCACACCGTTTGTTTTCTTTGGTTGCAGTCACCAGCTCTTTAAAGGTTGAGAGGAAGTAATTCATCACTGGGACATCCTCAAGGACATTCGGAATACGTAAATACACCGTCATTAATGATTTTAAAAAAAAGTTCTTAAAACGGATGTGGTTGTTTTAAAATATGTATTTTTTGAATGATTATAGCAAGATCCTGTTGACTATTTGGCATTTCACTGGATGTTTGTTCTACGATTACTGTCAAATGCGAGGACCAATTATAGGCCTAACAAAAATTTGTCAAGATCATTCTTTGAACCTCGGTTGAACGGTGCATGTACTTGGTTTTTCATTCTGGTTACCCATTTCAATATGGCAGTCGCTTGAAGAGGTTTATCGTTTAATAGCAAATCTCTAGTAATTTAAATTTAAGATTCCTAGCAATAGATTGAGTACCTAGGGCGTATTTTATATTTATTTTTGTATATAATGCGAGACTGGTGCCTTAAACCACGTTAACAACGGTTATACTCTATGAATATAATGTACCAATGAATAATATGGTATTTAAAAAAATTATTTAGGACCACGTCTTACTATCCGTTTGGGTCATACGCTTAAGTACTAATTAGATTACGCTAATGGTTTAGGAATTGTAAAGGTTGAATTTAGAGGACATGAACCCACATTTGCGTCGAGGGAGAGTGGAAAACCATTTTGGAAAACCATCCCCAGTTCACCTGACCTAGACACGAACCTGGATCTCCCCGTACTTGGCAATCTAGCTCAATACGAAACTAGTGCGTTAGCTAACTACGCCACCGAGGCGGGTTGTATGATATTAGGTATTAATTTGTTTTCTTTCTAACTTTATCTCCAAGGAAAAATATCAACTTCAAATCAAAGGCGATATTATAAAAGATAGTTAAACTTGAAATATAAAGAGATATGTTAATACTATAATAACGATGAGAAGATGGAGGGAGCGAGATCTACTGTTTACAGAAATACTAGTTGATTACCAGGTTCTAATCCCAGTTGGATGTGATAAGGCCCCCCAATGGTTTTCCATTCTTCAATCACGCTAATACGGGTACACGCCATCTAAATTCCACTTTACCCACCGCTAATACATTAGTTGAATATCAGTAGTCGTAAATATGGATACAGCACGATTGGGAATTATGACGCGTTGCTATTTTTTTTTCTTGTTTACTAATTATTTCCCACCATATTTTAGGATCTCCCGAAGTTTAGGCTCACATACTTGGGATAATCTTGCGACTATCCTTAGGCATTTAATAGAACTTCTCTCCGATGTTAGACTGATAGGTCACGTCCGAGTTCTGTTCAGGGAAAGTTGATCCACAGGGTTCGTCATCATGTACCCTAAAAGGTTAACATACTGTACAATCCAGTTCTGTAGGTGTGTTGTAAATTGATCAGGAGCCGTTAACACAAATCGCGTCGGTGCTCGAGGTAATCGAACACCTTAAACAGAATGGTCACGCGTTAGGTTAAAGGGTCAGACATACGTGGGACATGGAGGGCTGCCATAAAACATGAACCTATTCAATCCCCCCCCCCTTTTTTTCACAACAGGTGTCTAGAGTTATAACATACAGTAAAACCTTTTTTAATTCGATGTACAATGAATATCTACAATAAAGTTATAACCTCAAAATATGCTACATATAAACGCACATTTTATATATCCTATATAAAACACAATATTGGTATGTACAATTAACATGCAAAAATAGCAGGTTTCAAATCAGTGAAGACGCGTAACATGAAATATTACTCCGCCCACGCTGTGCGTCACGTGATTACATAGTCACACAGAAGCGATGAAATCCGAGCCAACACATCCCTTGTTCTAAAAAAACTTTATTTGCCATTCTTGTTAAATGGGGTAATCTAATAAAAAATAAAATAAATATAATTAAGTCAGGTTGGAAATGATAAAAAAATAAAGGAATTATCCAAATATTTCCTTCTAAAATTTGAATCAAAAGTTATTCTTTACCATTAATTTAGATAGTAATTTCACGGGGAATAATGGTGGGTTTGAATCCCATTTTTTAAATTAGCCAAATTCGAATGTATTTATATTTCAGTTAACTGTAACCTCAACCCAAAATACAACAGATGTAATGGAAAAGGCTTGAAGGCAATGTCGACAGAGCTAGACGTCATCAGTCCATCAAAGGCTAAAGAGGCCAAGTTGAAAGGAAAGCCATAGCTACGAAGTCACTTTTATTTCTACTCCTACAATCAAACACGACAAAAAAAACCTTCATGGCATCAGCCAGCAATCGATACATTCAGGCCGAGCGGCCGCAGTCTGCGGATAGAGGGTGTCTTGTGGTCAGCGCAATGAACCTTTCAGCCGTTAATCACAGTTTTCTTGGCTGGAGCTACTACTTTTTTTTTACTCAAGTAGCTCCTCGTTAGTTCTCACGAGTTAACTCAGTTCCAGACCCACTGCTTCACAGAAAATAAATCTGGAAGCACCGGGGATCTAACTCAGGGCCTCTGAATCTTAAACCAGGAGCTTTTACCACTAGAACACAGAGGTTGTCGGACACGACAAATATGGTTGTAAATAGCCCTGAAATATCTTATTTATGTAAGTAGGCCTACACCCGCATTAACTTTGGTAGAGGATGGAAAACCTCAGTGATAAACGACTCACTTAGCATCCGGCTGGGATTCGAACACTTACCTTCCGGTTACCAGGCAGTTTAGTATTCTTGAGAGCCTCACGATTTAGACTGCGTGACCTTCATTGTGGATGGTAAATTTAGACCCTCTTAGATCTCACAAATATATATTTAAATAAAAATTAAGTATTTGCTTGAATGGTTTAACGACTATATTTTTGTGTCCGCTAATTATAGTCAACAGAAGAATGTCCTCTGTTACAGCCTCGAGGAAAGGAGAAAGTCTCTAGCATTTGTTTTTATTGATCCGCACGTTGATTTACTACGAGTATCCTTCCGAGCATGAACTATTTTCTTGGTACTTATCGTGAATATCTAGCTCATCATCAATTATTATTAAAAGGTTGAAGGGCTATTTATTTCACGTGGACACTTTCCCTTTTACGTCATAGTTGTTGGAGTGGTCTGCATTCTTGACTTTGATCCGGAAGGACGCGGCTCGATCTTAGCCGGGAGGGGTTATTCTCTATTATTTATTTCATACCCTCTCCCCAGGAGGACACTCGTCAATTCTTTTTTATTAATCCCCCTCCCCCCTTCCCTATAACACGAGGTATTTAGGCTATATACTAATATGACTCGTAGAAATGATCTTAGACGCTTTTGAAAAAAAAAAGTAGAACTATTAGGCCCTACGCCTATATATATAAGTTAATTTTAATTTCGAATCAATGTTATACAAAAAGTAGGATTATAGTAAAGGCGTTACGTGTATGTAAACGCTGGGTCGGGGAGATGGTACTTAGAACTTGCATATATACATTAAGCCCTCCAATATTGTACTAACCCGCTTAGGTGGCCTCATGGTCTAAGGCGCTACTCTCATGTTGGACCAAACTGCTGGTGATGGGGAAATTGGAGTTCGATCCCAGTACGGGGCACTGAGTTCTTTTTCTATATGGCTTTCCACTCTCCTTACACGCAAATACGTGTGGACTTCCTCTAAATTAAACCTTCATAATCCCTAAAACATTAGTTTAATTAGTATAACCCAAACGGGTATTAAGACACGATGTTAAAAAATAAATAAAATAGTATGTTAAGGGACGAGTAGAGAAGTTGGGGGGAGGGATGGGGTGTTGAAAGTTGTAAGCAGTTAATATATCCAAACAATTAATAATGGCCAATAGAGACGAGCATTTTTGTGTACAATTTTCAGCTCATTGAATCCCAGAGGATGGGGTGTATTCGTTAAGGTTTTTATTATAATATCGAAGTATTAACATATCTGGTCTACAGCAGACTTATTGTTAGTGACACATTCAACCACCAAGCGCTGTAGTCGATACGTGAATATGAGAAGAGAACTTGAATCGTTTGTTATTGTTTCCATTGTAACTTATTTGATGTTTCTGGTGTTAACCTCATTAAGGAGGAGTCGCACTTGAACCATCTTTATCGCAGTTGTTATATTTAAATAAATGGATTTTTTTTCAGAAAAAAAATTGATTTTTTTTTTTCGAAAAATGAAATGTTTCCATCTGAAATCTCTACTCTTAAACAAACCAAGCAGTTGACCCCGTTTTTTCTCGAAGGATATGATAATCTCCTCGCAAGTGTTCAAACCTCTTTAAGTTCCGGCTTATTATTATTATTTATTATTATTATTATTATTTTATTATTATTATTATTATTATATGATGAGATGCTCCAGTTACCAATCAGACTCACTCATGGGGAAGAAGATTCAAGAAGAGCATACAATAGTCCCATCACCTGCCTCGGTGGCCGCATGTTCTAACGCGCTACTCTCCCACTAGACTAGACTCCGATGATGGAAAGATTGAAGTTCGAATCTTGGTAGGGTGTACTGAGGGTGGTTTTTCTTAAATGGTTTTTCCACTCTCCCATCACGCAAATGCTAATACACTTCTTATAAACATAACTTTCCTAATCCCTAAAATCATTAGCGTAATTAGTACATAAGTGTATACAACCCGAACGGGTAATAAGACAGGGTGCTAAAAAAGAAAAAAAAAAACACCCCAAGAGTCATTGATTTTGATGAGTGAGTAATCCATGTCATTGTTTATGGGGGATGGAGGGTGGAGATACATTTTTTAATATTTCCATGTTGGAAGAAACTGTGCTCAGTACGACCACAAAAACTTTAATCGTGTTCAGAGCGATAAAACATGTTTTTGAAAATTAATCCAAGCGAATGAGCTCGGTAGGTATGTATCAAAAATAAATAATTTTGTTTATAACTAACCTAGCTAAGCCTAGTATAACTTAAACTAACATCTTACACATACCTTTCATTCATTAAAGAATTATTATTAATATTATCACAACGTCTTACTACCATTCGGGTTATACGCACTTAGGCTGATGTGTAATGGTAGGGTGATTGTGAGATGAAATGGAGGACCTACAGTTTAACGTGGAATCCGAACCACGGTGGAGGCCTGGCATTCCCCACATTCACAAGATGTCTTGTCAGAGGTGAAGGAAGGGTTTGGTAATCAGATAAATTTGTGCCGGGACCAAGGATTGAACCCCGGACCCCAGCACATAATTCCGACACCTTACCCCTAGACCGCCAGGTCACCCCATTAAAGAATTAGGATAGGTAAGTAAAAGGAAAATGACTCATAGCAATAATGGGGTTGCTTCCATCAAGACACCTTTTTAACCCGTCGCACGTCAGTAGTCTTTAATTTACGGGTATTAGATGCAAGTTCTAGTCTGATAAACATTTTGTTCTTCAAATCCAAGGAGGATTTTTTTAATCAAAACTAAATGAGAAACTAAAAAAAAAAAAAAAAAAAACGGACGAAATTGGATTTGCGATAAATTTGTAACTTTTTTTATATAGATATGGCACGTTTAAGGATATGGCCGTTAAAAAAAGTTATTAACTCTGTCTTTCACTTATTCATAATTTGTTTGATTTATTACTAGAATGAGTTATTTTTGAGTGAATAGTGGTTGTAACATGTTTTATAATATCTGTTACATCATAAAAAAAACAGAGATAACTCTTTTGAATGAATAAATTGTATTAATACAACTTTGTTCTTTTTATGTGTTTTTTATATTTTTCCAATCACACAAGTATATAAAATTACTTTAACCAATTGTTTATAAAAATGTTATTTCAGGTCAAGCCTTTGTAATTGTATTCGAGATATCTTTTTGAGATTCTTAGAGTTCATTCGACCATCTAGATTTTATTGGATAATTTTAACAAGTGTTAGCCTATAATTTATAAGCTACTAGCCTTTACCCTTCGCGGCTTCGCCCGCAATAATTGAAAAAAGTCTTATAATTTTTAACTAAACTGTTTTGGTCATAAATCAAACTTTATTTTTTTCAGATATCTTTGCGTTTTTCTCAGTTCTAGCTGTAAATAATTTTGCCGTATTTTAATTTTCACTTTTAAATAATTCATAATAAAAGAAATATATATTATTTAAGTTATCAATTATATATTTTTTATTTTTACCTTCATAATTAGTAATATAAATAAATAAATGAAATAATATAATTTTCGAAATATATAGCTAAAAAAAATCACATATTTATTATTTATTAGTATGAAACTACGTCACACTAATTACTATTTACTTTAATTACAAAATATTAAATCATAAATTCTTAAATAACAATTTCAATCACATTATAATCATATATTTATTATTATTTAAAATCAAAGTTTGGGAATAGTCCTATATGTTATTCCAGGACATATTCTACCAACGTACAAAGTTTCATTCGAATCCGTTCAGCAGTTTTGGCGTGATTGAGCAACAAACATCCAAACACACAAACTTTTGCATTTATAATATTAGTAAGATTAATAGTGATTAAATTGTTTCAAATTATTACACTTCATGGTTATGGTTTATGAGGGGTTAAGTTTGCTATTTTATGCTTTTCGCGTACCATTGTTAATGTAAAGTAGTTTTTTTTATCACCGCGTCTTACTACCCATTCTGATTATACGCTTATTTATCAATTACGCTAATTGTATTAGGGATTAGAGAGTTTACATTTATAGGAAAAGTATCTGAATTTGCATATATAGAGATTGGTAAAACATTTTGGAAAACCACCCTCATTACACCCGACCGAGATTCGAACTTTGATTTCCCCGTCATTGGTAGTCTAGTCTACTACGAGAATGGCGCCTAAGACCATGTGGAAACAGAAGAGGTTAGTAAGATAATTAAACATCCTCTCTTTCTCATACTAACATGCACTTGGTAAACCAATACAAACAATTTAGCCGGCCAAGAAATGTAAAAAAAACCACCATAATGTTCTATTTATTGAAACATCTGATAAATAATTTCATTTCACGAGAATCTTTTTAGTTTCTCAAACTTCTCTCTCAAAGCTTGATAATGGAGACTTGAACGCGAGAATACAACACAAATCAGTAAAAGAGACTTCAATGCAAGAGTAAGACAGAAGTATCGTTTCAGTATTTCCTTACAAATAATTGAACTCTTGTCACGATTCCACTATGGTCATTTAAATATCATAACAATAGAAAACCACCTCCAGAATCATATTAAACATACATATATATTTGAGAGAAAGATAACCTATAAATGAAGAAAATCCTATTGTATATAGGTTAACTCTCTTTATGTAATATATAATAGTCGATTCTACCTTTATATATCACATTTCTCTCTTATATATATTAATATATATATACATTAATATATGTATATATATATATAGTCAAATCCTAGATTCCCCACAAATCATTTGAATCCTATTGAATTCGAGAGATTGGAGATTCATAAAAATCTCGAAAAGAGAACTTGAATACAATAATTGCTTCATAATTATTATGAAGGCCTTTACTTAAAATCACAAATTCAAGCAATTGTTAACAGTTAATTATATAGGCTTTTGTAATTAGAAAAATAATTAAAAATCACAAAAAAGGGCAAATTTGTATTAATTTACTTAATTTAATTAATCTACTCAAAAAAGGTTTTTTTTTACGAAACAGAAGAACAAAACAACCCTTGACAACTTTTTCAAAATTAAATTTTAAATATTTTGATTATGCTAGAATTGTATATTTTTAAAGCTTCAAGGATTCTAATTTGTATTCTATATTCGATAAGATTCGTATTCGAGAAATATAGGACTCAACCGATCTCTAATATCAGGAACCTTGAGCCGGACCGACGATCTCTAATATCAGGAACTTGAGGCGTATGAAAACAAATCTATTTAAGTTTCCAGCTCCCAATAGGAGCGAAGAAAGTGTTCCTTTCACACCTGTATCGAGCCATGAATAATAACCCCGAGAGAAACAATCGAGGCACTAAAGACACGTCGTGTCATGACATCTTGTTCCCTGTCCACAGATGGTCGCCACCAGGTACGCGCCGTCACGTTGGGAGAGGGACGTGAAAGTAGGCCGGACAGGCACGTCTTCTACTGATAGTCAGAATTAGGGGGGGAGGGGACGTAAAACACAATGCTTCTCCATGGGTACGTCAGTCTTTCTTATTCTTTATATTATCTTAGGAGCAATGTTTTACTAACTCCCACAAACCCTTCATTTCTAATACGATATCAATTTTATTAATGGAATTAAACATTAAACAGCATAGCTATTTTTTTTCAACCACGATGACAAAAAAATCCTGATATTAAAAATAACTTTAATTGATGTGTTAAAGTTCAACGTTATACATTGTCTGTTTATTTATAATGTCTATAAAGTGCACGTTAAAAAAAATCTAAACCTGTAAACCTGATTCGGTGTCTGCATGGTCTAAGGCGCTACTCTCGCAAGAGACTGGACCGCTGATGACGGGGAGATTGGGGCCCAAATCCCTGTAGGGTGTACTGAAGATAGTTTTCATTAAATGATTTCCTACTCTTCCTCGATGAAAATACGGGTATATTTCCTCTTAATTCAACCTTTCTCATCCCTAACACATTAGTGTAATTAGTAGAACTACAAGTTGATATGGCCCAAACGGTTGGTAAAAAAAATTACAAGTGCAAAAAACATGTTCTATAATTTAGACCAAATGGCCACGTGGTATAAGGCGTCAAGCTTGCATATACTTGGATTTCTGCTGATTCGGGAGTCCCGGTTGAGTATACCGATGGTTATTCTCCCACATTTAATTTATTACTATAATTTTTTCTCATCTCTTCGCGTTAATGAGGACTAAGTTTCTTCTAACAGCCCTCTCTACTCAGTCCTAGCCAATAAATTAAACCGCTAGACGTTAATGTAGGGTTGACACGCTGTTATCTTGTCGAACAGTTGGTTAATAACAGGCTGTCTTGTGTAATGAATATTAATAGCTTGGAGATTGTGTCACTGAGTTACCGTGATAGTATCGAACTTCCGATCAAACTGGGTGACCTTCGAACTGGTTGCAATTCACCGTTATATCTCCGTCATTCAGCCAACGCCCTCGGCGTATTTCTTCCTCTAATTGGAAACTTGATTTTCAGATAGTGACTTAACAAACCCATTATTTTGAGATTCAGAATACTAAATGTTGTCAATTTATTAACTAAGATTGTAGGCCAATCTCTGTGGCTCAGCGGTAAGAGTGGAGGAAGTCTATGAATACCTCGGTCATATTACAAGTTGGGTTGTCGGAGATATTTGCTCTTTATATACGGGTATGTCCTATTATCCAATTAGTAAGTATCTAGGAGCAAGGGTTTGAGGTGTTATACAGAGTGGGGCAGAAATACTTAGACTATCTATGGTGAGGAAAGTGATGGACAACGTGCTGAGGTTTGCCTAACGTCCGGTGGAGCTTACCTGGGTGACATTATCTTCAAATAGTGAGAAAGTGTAATATGTAGTTTGCTTTTATTTAGCTAGTGAAGGTTTACTTTTCAATTAAAGTGTTAGTTTTGAAGTTACTAATAGTCTAATTGTTTCGGACCCACCCTGTATTAAGGTGGGAGAATAGGGAATGCAAGTTAAGGTCAGTATTTTTTTTAAGTTTTATATATAAAAAAATTCTTGGTCAAAAGAAATCAAATATTTCTCTGGTAGAAATATAAAGTTTAATGTTCTTCACATGGTTATATCAACAGTTCTAGTATATCTGTCTAGAGTGTCCTGGAATTCCATGACAACTTTTTCTTTTCATTAAAAAAGTTTCTCATCTAATGCTGCTATTTTAATGACAGATATTCAACAACTGTTGATATCACCATGTGAAGAAAATTAAGCCATACGTTTCTCTGGAGCAATATTTTATTTATTTTGATTAAAAAAAGTTTTTCTATGAAAACTGCAAGCATGCTGCTCTTAACTAACGTTTCCTACACTCCCACCTTAACCCCTCCCTCCCCTCCCATTCCGGAGCGCCTAGACTCGTTGCAGACGTCTATAAACCCTGTTACATGACAGTATGTTAATGGACCGCCCCGAAAACAAGACCAGAAGGAATGCGTCCTCTGAGCCACCGCTACCGGTTTATGGCGCGCCAATGATACGTTCATCCATTAATAGACCACAGTGAGACGAATAGAACTAAAAACCTATTATAAAGACGAAACAAGAATAATCCATGCAATTATGTAGATATAGGTAATATTGGTTTTCCTTTATTATATAACACAGTGATATGTAAATAATATAACAAATTTTATTTGATATAAGACGAACTAGAACTAAGACTGCCACGACATAATGTAAATGTATTGTCAGAAAGCCAAGTAAGTTTATATGCTGCTCACCCTTCAAGGGCTTCTACCGACATTCTCTGTTAACTATGTGCAATTTAGGACTAGCTTTTGCAGTTTTCAGAAGGTTTTAATCAATTCAAAACTACTGAGGGTGTTGTATGTTACAAAGGAGTAACTAATGTTTGTAATCCAACTCAAATAATATAATCCATCCGAAGATTGTTTCTCCAATCATTCGGTTTATACCTCATTTCATTGGATAAATAATTGATGTAACCATGGTTCATACCATCTAGTTTTTTAACTATAATATTTTTTTATGATGTTTCGTATTATTATTTTACAAACTAAGTAAGAGTTTAAAAATAAATAAAACGCTTATTCATTCAAGAGTGTCATTTCATCCACGAGGATTTCAAGGAGAAGACCCTTACAGGTTCTGTATTCCCAATTTGTGCTGGCAAGTCTCTCGTCTCGAGGGGTAATTTAGTTTGTAGCGGGATCTTACCAACCAGTCCTTAGCCCGTCAATTCGTCACTGTGAAAAAAAAACCAAAACAATTTCATCGAAGATAGATTCTCGCCCGTGCTGATTGAGAATCTAAGCTGAAACTTTTTGCACGTTTTTCAGACTAATTGATTGATCAAATAAAATAAAAATTAGAAGGCATTGTTTTATCATGCTTCATTTGTTTGAAGAAATCTTTCTTTCAACCATGGAAATGGGTCTTTTCGTAAAATTTAGGTCACTTTTTTCTGCAGTAACCGTAACTGTGCTTAATCTCCATTATTTGACCTTGTCTAATTTAGTGCACTACTTTATTCGAACACTCAACAGAAATAACTACAACCAAGCTTAAAAATACGTTAATCTATACTTATAAAATAACATGTCCTGACTGACTGACTGATTCATCATCGCGAGCGCAAACTATCAAGGCTACAAGCATGAAATTCGGACTGTATATTCATTTTGTTATGTAGGCACCCACTAAGAAAGTATTTTAGAAAATTCCTACCCCAAAGGGGTCAAAATAGGGGATGAAATAGATGATAATATGTATGAAAGTTCGTCATTTTGAAAGTTACATAAACAAAATTTTGTATTTCGGTTATTGACGTAAAACAAATAAATACGTGTTTCAGGAATTTTGGAAATTGTATTTAATAAGGGATGAAAAAGGGGGTGAAAGTTTGTATCGGACTTGCATTATTTTTGATCTGAGGTCAAGTTATGGTCATCAACGTAACGTAATATTTTAAATTAATCTGTAAATACATATGTATATTTTCGTATTTGTATATAATCAACTTCCACGCGAGCAAAGCCGCGGGCAACAGCTATCTAGTATAATATACAGTAGTAATTAACTAGGTTAAGGTGGCCTGGCGGTCTAGGGGCAAGGTGTCGGATTTAGGTGCTGGGGGTCCGGAGTTCAATCCTCGCTCCCGGCACAGATTTATCTTATCGCCAAACCCTTCCTTCACCTCTGACAAGAAGTGTATTAATCACAACTTGTGAATGTGAGGAATGCCAGGCCTCCGCCGTAGTTCGGATTCCACGTTAAACTGTTGGTCCTCCATTTCATCTCACAATCACCTTACCATTACACATTAGTGTAAGAGCGTATAACCCGAACGGTTAGTAAGACGCGGTGCTAATAATAATAACTAGGTTAACTTAGTTTGTAAGTCATATGTTATAATGCGTTAAGAAAGTGTACATTAAAACACCTAAGAAGACTGGACGTTAATTTGGAATGTAAGATGACGTGGGTCAAGGTCGATAATCTTGGAGTTTTTTATTATAAAAATAGTTTTTTTTATTAGTCAAAATAAATAAAATATCGCTTCAGACTATCCGTTTAGTTTAATTTTATTCTTTAATTGATCTCAACCGTTCTTGAATATCTGTCAAGGTCATAATGTCATAATAACAGAAACTTACCCACTTTAGTGGCTGAAGGGTCTAAGGAATCACACTCGTGTTGGACTGGCTTTCTGAGGATCGGTAAGTGTAAGGTTCGAGTCCCGACCGGGTATACTGAGGGTTGTTTTTCCTAAATGGTGTCTTACACTCTTTCCGCGCAAATGCTGTTAGATTACCTCTAAAATGCTCTCTTCCTCATCTCTACCCCATAAGAGTAATTATCATATATGCGTATAGCCTGAACAGGTAGTAAGACTTGGTGATAAAAAAACTTTCTTAATAAAAAGTAAAAAGTCCTATTAAAATCTCGTATTATGTTAAAAAAATAATGCAATTTTTTAGTTTTTTAGCTTTACATTTAAATTCTGGGATTTTTTTTTGTTATTTTGTCTTAAAAACCTGGGAAAGTCAGTGAATTCAAAGATTTGGAAATGTATTAACCCTTTTCTAAAAAAATACTATCTGAACCTTTTTGAGTAGATAGTTTCAGTCGCTGATTGTCAGTATTGTGGAGCGTGGGAATAAATAATATTTTTGTGGTCAAATATTTGTTTTATTAGCACGGCGTCTTACTGCCCGTTCGGGTTATACGAATAGATACTAATCATGCTAGTATATTAAGGGTGAAAATGGTTGAATTTATATTAAGTATACCACCTATTTGCGTGGAGGGATAGTGGGAAAACATTTAGGAAAATACAACTTCAGTATACCCACCCGGGATTCGAACCCCGATCTACCCCGTCATCGCCAGTCCAGTCTATTGTGCCAGTGATGCCTTATATCATGCAGCCACCGAGGTGGATGTCAAATATTTATTCTTATATTATATTTCCGTGTGAAGTGATATTTGATAAGGTTACGTTGGTACCCCGGCGGCTGGACAGTTAACTTGCTTGTTGACTGGTTATGAAGGAAATCAAGAACAGTTTAACATGAAAGTGAACCTGATTGTTAGCTTTCAAACAGCTTTTTATGTAACACGAATGTCTGACTACTTTATTACTCGGTCGGTATAGCGTCTTTTTGTTGAGTCAAAAGGGTATCTTGGTTCAGTTCCAGATAGGACCGTAAATATGACCCCTGATGTGTCTAGTGTCCCTTTTTTTCACAGTGATGGATTAACGGAATTAGGTCTGTGTGTTGTGCCTATGTGTTAGTCTCGTCTTGGCTGGTTAAGTGGTGACGGAAATTCTGGGTTCGAACCTGGGGTGGCTGTATTGCAATTAAGATGCCGGTTACATAAAAATAGTTAACCACAGAAAAATGTATCTAAGTTATATTTAATAATAATTTTGTTTTTAATGTAGGTAGGGTGATTGTGAGATGAAATAAAAGACCTATAGATTAACGTGGAATCCGAACCACGGTGGAGGCCTGGCATTCCCCACATTCACAAGATGTCTTGTCAGAGGTGAAGGAAGGGTTTGGTAATCAGATAAATGAGTGCCGGGACCGAGGATTGAACCCCGGCCGCCAGCACAGAAGTCTGAAACCTTACCCCTAGACCACTAGGTCACCTAATATTTTTTATCGATATCACTTTGCGTCACTTTAAGAAACTCACCAAGTACGGAAAAAAAGTAGATAATTAGTTCAATATACAATTTTGTAATTGTCCTATTATATAATCTTTTTATCATATTTCCTTCGCATCGGTTGTAACACGTTCTAACTCGCCCGGATTTACGACTACTAGAAGATTGATGTTCGATTCCCAGTCGAGTGTACTGAGCGTGTTTTCCCCCCTAAATGATTCTCCACTCTCTCTTTCGCCCCTCGAAATCTGGTACATTACTTCTAAACCTTACCTTCCTCTTCCCTAACCTATTGGTGTAATTATTCATATAGTTCAAATGGACAGCGGAACGCAAAGCCCAACCAATATTCCACTGAGTGTCAATCGATTAATATTTAATATAATTTTTAAAGCCTATAGCTATGTAAAAAAAGTTTATAATTTTGAAAATTATCAAAATATATATTTTATAACATAAATTAAAATGTTATTTTTGCTTTCTACACTACTATAAACCTTTTATTATGTTCCACGCCTTACTACCTGTTTGGGCTATACGCATATTTATACTAATGGGGTAATGATGAGAAAGGTATATTTTAGAGAAAAAATCACACGCATTTGTGTGAAGGGAGAATGGGAAACCACTTAGGAAAACACACTATCAGTACGCCCCGACTTGGATTCGAACTCCCACCTCGCCATCACCAGCAAATTCAATCTCTTGAGAGATTGACGCCTTTATTTTCGAACTAATGTAATGGTTTACAATCAAAGAGTTGAGCAGTTTAATGAAAATTTTGTCGTTTATTCCACATATTCATATTTATATTTATTTATTTATTCTTTCCAAAACCTATTACTACAGTGGAATCACAGTAGAAATGAAGCTATCATATTTAAAAAATTTACTAATCTAGTTTCATGTAGGTATTCATACATCGAGTCATGTTATTTGAAATTATCATTTTCAAAAAATCGGATCAATGCCGAAAAAGTTATTCAGTCACATTTAACCAAAATTAAGAGCATAAATGTATTTTCTATATGTTCTAAACTTTTCTTCTACAGCGATTCCACTATATAAACCGAAGAACATTTTTTCTAATACTGCTAGTGGCTTATGCTTTTCTATAATACGTTTTAGAATTCTCAACTTTGACCGATGGTGTCATATTTGACATTTGAAATTTAACTTTAGGGATATTTTGTCAATTTTTTCTATTAAACTAAAATTAATTATTTTATCATATAGGCCTACTAAGTTAAAAAAAATTCTTCCCACCCTCCCTCCCCACAAATGCAAATACATTTATTATCAACTTTAACTTTTTCGTCCCCGCCACATTAGCGTAGTTAATTAGGTTTTTGTTGTGAAAAGGGTTGAAAATAAACTATATCATATATATATATATTTTTTTAAGTTGTGGATGTAAAATAAATGTATCCTTATTCTTAGTTTGCAAAGTTCCCGTAAGGTCGAGTATAGCTTGTCACCTGATATAAAATTGGTACTCACATGGCCCCAGTTGCCGCCCAGATCTCTCTCTCCAAACTGCTACAACCAACAACAATCAGCGAATATTCGCGCTACATCGGAGACATTCCTTTTATATACCGGTCCCCCTCTCCCGCCCTCCCGTCTAGCCCTTCCAGTCTCACTCCGCCACTGTATCTCCAGCGACACTTCTGGGGAGGGGTAGTTGGGAGGGGGGCGGGGGAAGACTATCCACACATGGTCGAACCGGTAATGTTTAGGCCTACCTGGGCTGTTTTATATAGTAGTAATAAAAATAGTAATAGCTTGTTTGAAATACACATTCCTAGCTCAGTTTGCGGAAAGATTAGCCGGTACTAATGTACTGCTGCCCAGGGGATGTCCGAATGTACTAATCGTACATGCTTTCCGTGGAGGCTCTTTCCTTGTCTCGATGAACTGAATAGTGAATATAACGGGGTGGAGCCAATAAAGATCTTACTTAACCTAACTCAAGCCTAATTAATCAATTCCCTCTAGAGACAACCGGGAATCGAACCCGGGATTTCTAGGTCATCAGCCAGGGGCTTTGACCACTATACCACGAGGCCAGTTTTTTAAATAATCTTATTTTTATAATACTTGGGCTTGGGAATTGAACCCGGTACGTTTGGATAACATGATGGTATGCATACAACTGAATTCACTGTTTCAAACCATGCGGGCTATTTTACAACAATGAGGTGGGAATAAAGGAAGGAAAAATTTACATGAAATTTACCAGCCGCATTTACGTAAATAGTAGGGTTAGAAAAAAAAAAGAAGGAAAATCCAGTCTTAGTACACCCAGCCGAGATTCGAACCGTGTTTTTTCTCGTCCCCGGCAAACCAGACCAGACGAGACTTACGCCTTAGTACAAGTTCCCACCAATGCGGGTCACTCAAGCTACTTTTTTTTTTTTAGCACCACTTCTTACTACCCGTTCGGGTTATTATACCCTTATATACCAATTATGTTAATAGTTTTAGGGATTAAGAAGGTTATATTTATAGAAAGTGTACCCACATTTGCGTGGAGAGAGAACGTGGAAAACCTTTTTGTAAAACCACCCTCAGTACACCAGATTGAGATTCGAACCTGGATCTCCCCGTCGAGTCCACTGTAGAGCAGCGCCTTAGACCATGTGGTCACCGAAGCGGGTCACTCGAGCTATTATGGTGTGTCTTGAACCCAGGGCCCGTCTTTAGGATAATGCTGTGATGGACATGTGGGATAGTCGGGCTACTTCATAACTACCAGAGACACAGCCACGGTGACTCGTTGTCTGCAGTTTGTGCTGCCGAGGTGATAAACGTGGGCACTCTAGTAAACGTGTTGGTTTCGAGTACCATGTGCAGGAGGAGTCATTTTCCCCAATATAATTACTTTAAACATATATATCAAAACCACACACTCCGTACCAAATGTTAATTTCGATGTATTGTATTTAATACAACCCGATTTTTAAAGGAAAAACCTTTTTTGTCTGAATACTAGATCTACTTTCACGTTTTGTCGTATGAAATGAAGCTTTCACCAGGGCCATTGGCACAGGAACGTTTTTATTTGGGGGTGGGTTGTAAAAATAATTATGTACTTTTATAAGGGATCAAATTTGTGAGATTTATAAAATACCATGTAAATGTAATAAACTGTCCCTCGCACTACGCGAGTGATTGGTTCTGATAAATAATCGCGTAACACGAAAACATGCAAAGGAAATAGTTTTTAACATGGGTGAGATAGGGACTACTCCAAATGAAAAAAAGTAAATAAAAACTAAAACTTGTAAATTAATTCAATTTTTATTAATCTATCTAACTAGTACAATACTATAGATAGTCTACACCTATTGTAAATCTTCAATCCCCTGAAATGTGTACACAAATGCAATTTTTAATAAATTTATCAAATTAATACAATGGTATAGGTACACTTACTGTTAATCTTAAATCGCATGATAAATTAACTGAGTCTGGCAAATCTGGATTAGCACTCTCTTGCTCTCTTGAAGGCCCTTGGATGGTAGATTCTTTCTCTCTTGAAGCCTTGATGTATTTTTCTCTCTTGAAGGCCCTTGGATGGTAGACTCTTTCTCTCTTGAAGGCCCTGGACGATAGACTCTTTCTCTCTTGAAGACCCTGAGACGATAGGATCTTGCTATCTTAAGGCCTTGGGACGGTAGACTCTTTCTCTCTTAAGCCCCGGGATGGTAACTCTTTCCCTCCTGAAGGCCCTTGGACGGTAGACTCTTTCTCTCTTGAAGGCCATTGGATGATAGACTCTTTTTCTCTTGAAGACCCTAGGACGGTAGGCTCTTGCTATCTTGAAGGCCCTGGGACGGTAAGCTCCTGCTCTCTTGAAAGCATTTGCCCGACAGATATTGCTGTCGTGAAGGTCCTGGGTCATTAGACTGAAGAGTTTCAACTTTTTTGATGAAATGGTCAAGACTCAGCTGACGGACAGCATATTTCCTCTCTCTATATAGTTATTTGTAGCAAGTCAAAGAACTCAATATCTTTGACAACTTGGCTCTTCTACTCGTGCAGTAATTTGCTTTGTTGAAGTTGTTTGATAAGCTCAACAACATCCTGTATGCCGTTCTCCATTTCTAAAAGATCTTCATTGGTGAGTTCTATTGTGTCACATTGGAGCAATTCATTCACATTCGCCTGGTCTGCGTTCTCAAATCCAACATCCTGCTATGACAACTATGTCATGTCTTGAATAGGAAAGCTCGTATTCAGGATCAAAATCATGATAATCAGAAACTTCAGGTCAAATTTTCCAAACTCCTTTCATACAGGACTCCACCGCACAGGGTGACTGCGAAATTACAGCTAACCGTAAAGTGATAGGGGATACCTGTATTTAATGGCCCAATCGTGCATTTTTCTAATTTATTTTAGTCATGCCAAACATTAGAATTAATATACACAAAACTAATTAAGAAAAATTATATCTGATGTGGCTCAACAAAAAATTTGGACCACTGAAAATTAAAATAGGTTTCCAACATCTTTGCCCTATATTCACTACTAGTTTTACAATTTCAAGCTTTGTTGAGCCTCTCAAGGTATGCATTAATAAGACAAAAGTGATTTAGTCTATGTTGCCTTATCGTGGAGCAAAGATAATTTTTTATTTGTAGAAGTATTGAAACACTTCTTTCTGGAATAGCTGATATCACTATCAGAGCTTTCAAAATTTCTTCAGTGTGTGATTCAAGCACATTTTATTTATACTATGTTACCGTAGTTTGAACTTTGTATCAACAAGATCTTTACATTATCTAAAAGTTTTACTATAATATTTTTTTGGGGGGAGGGTGGTAAAATGCTACTTTTTACCCCCCTAAATTTTTTTAGGGGGTAAAATTTACCCCCGTACCCCGCTTACCCCGTTCCTGCACCACTGACCACTGGCCGCCCTTAAGGGTGTACAAATGGTGTGGGCTCACAGGGACCCGCGCTTGCCTAGGTGACAAGAGGGGAAAAACATGCCAGAGAGGGAAATTTTTGCTTGTACGCTAGTATATTAGGCTCCCTGTATAGGTGATCTAACATATATAACATATATTTTCTAATTAGGCTAATGCCGTGCACTTGTTTTAAAACTAACTCCCACTAAATTAAGCCGCCAAATCCTTGGAGTTAAACGTAGTTATTTTAATAACTTTGTTTATCTCTCTCTCGTTTTATTTTATTCTTTATATGGAACATTCTGAAAGAGTGTATCAACATTTAATCGTTTCAGGAAGTTTAATATGTAAATTGATTTTTTGGACCATATTAAGTCAAACCGTGTCTTAAGGAGGAATTGTTTTCAACTCCCTCAAGGTCAACGTGTCCATATCAAACTCCCGTTATCCTTTCCCTGAAACTAGATGACAAAGGCTGTTTTCTAATCCATCCAAAGGATGAAAAACATTTTTGTCACACGTTTGGAGTGTTTTGAGGACGAATATTTTTGTCCGCCCTATTTTTTGTGTCCTTATCCTCGTTTTGATTATTCGCGTATTTACACTAATTATATTCAGATGGGGCAGGTAGGATTTAAAGGAAATTCCCCCTAGGGATGGCCATTTTTTATAATAAATAATAAATCTGTGCTGGGGTCGGGGGTTCAATCCTCGGTCCAGGCACAGATTTTTCTGATTGCCAAACCCTTCCTTCACCTCTGACAAGACATCTTGAGAATGTGGGGAATGCCAGGCGTCCACCGTGGTTCGGATTCCACGTTAAACTGTAGGTCCTCCATTTCATCTCACAATCACCCTACCATTACAAATTAGCGTAAGTGCGTATAACCCGAACGGGTAGTAAAACGCGGTGCTAATAATAATAATAATAATAATAATAATAATAATAATAATATAAATAATCAGTATGGTTATCGTTAGCTATATCGCAAGCTATTATCAAAAGCTACGATGTATCATTCAAATTATATCGATATATCTGTTGTTTCCGATATATTGAATTGTATTGGTCTAGGCAATCTGGATTGGCGGAATTATGATGGTAATTGTTTATTAATGATATTCAGGGTGACCTGGTGGTCTAGGGGTAAGGTGTCAGACTTCTATACTGGCGGCCGGGGTTCAATCCTCGGTCCCGGCAAAGATTTATCTGATTACCAAACTCTTCCTTCACCTCTGACAAGACATCTTGTGAATGTGGGGAATGCCAGGCCTCCACCGTGGTTCGGATTCCACGTTAAACTGTAGGTCCTTCATTTCATCTCACAATCATCCTATCATTACACATTAGCGTAAGTGCGTATAACCCGAATGGGTAGTAAGACGCGGTGGTAATAATAATAATAATAATAATAATAATAGTTCTTCTGACCGGGGATCGAACACAAACCTTCCTGTCCCCAATAAACGAGAATAAATGAACTTGACGTTTAGACCACTCATCCAACTATGTTTCTAATATGATATTTTACTGCAACACATCTTACTACCCGTTAGGGTTACACAGCGCACGTGTACCAATTAGGCTAATGTGTTAGTGATGAGGACGGTTTAAATAATAAGTTGTGTACTCATATTTGCGTGGAGGGAGAGTGAAAACCCATCTAGGAAAAGCTACCCACAGTACACCCGAATGGGAGACGAACCCCCGTCATTGGCAATCTATTATTTTGTGAGATTGACGCGTTAGACCATGCGGCCACCGAAGTGGGATTTATAGTTAATTTTAGCTGCGTGCACTTATAACTAAAAGTTATTTTTCTATATCGTATTTTACAAGTGTATGTGTTTACAATTTTAATAAACTCTTCATGATTATTGTCAAAATACTTAAAATAATGTATTGTTTCTTACAATCATAATATGTTTGGAATATTTAGCGTAACCATTTCCTACCTAGATGTTAATATGATCTCTTAGAAACATGTTAAACCTCAAGGATATTAATATATTTAAATTACCGTGCAGACAAATGAGTATAACATTTTCCGACCACTGTACACAGAGCCTCATAGTTACTTGGAAACATTTATTTTATCCGCCGCTAAATATTCGATAAGATCCGCCATCATAAGAAAGCAGACAGTCAACAAGACGCGAGTACACAAAGCGATAACCTCAAGGTCAAACTAATTAATCATGACGGCGATGAAATGTTACAGGACCTCGAGTCATGAATCAAATGCTACTTTCCAGGTTGCGCTTCAAGTAAAAAGTATTAAAATCTTTGTGCGAAAGCTGTTGTTTGTTTTGTCCTAGGTATTTTTTAAAACGATTTTATCTAATCACAGAACAAGAGTGTTCCAACACCAGTGGTCACACAGTATAAGGCGTCAAGCTTGCAATATACGGGAATGCCTGTGACGAGGAGGTAAAGGTTCGAATCACCGTAGGGTAATTGAAGGAAGGTTACAAGATGCGTTTTTAAACTGAGTTTTTCCCAGCCCCTTATCATTAATGTGGGTGCATTTCTTCTTAATAACTTACCTCGCCACTACCTCTCAGATTACAACGTTTATAACCTTGCAGTCAGACGTATTGATTAAAAATAATAATATTTGTATGAAAAAAGTTCATTAAATTCCTACAATAAAAAACAAACAAATAAATTAAACTTACTCAGGCACGCATCAACGGTGCAGAGGGAACATATGAGGGAGAGGTATTAAACCTACCTCCAGAGATGTCAATTAATATTACACTTAATTAAAATAATATATATATTTTTTTACAAATCTACCTCGATGTTCTTGGAGTAAAATGCTCACCTGAGGATCCGATGTTCTTGGGTTCAAACCCAACCGAGGTCAACGGAATTTTACTGAGCAATTAAAAGATGAACAACTCATAATATCGGTGACCTGGTGGTCTAGGTGTAAGGTGTCGGACTTCTGTGTTGGGGGTCCGGGGTTCAATCCTCGATCCCGGCTCAGATTTATCTGATTGCCAAACCCTTCCTTAACCTCTGACAAGACGTGTATTAATCACAACTTGTGAATGTGTGAAATGCCATACCTCCACCGTGGTTCGGATCCCATGTTAAACTGTAGGTCCTCCAGTTCATATCACAATCACCCTACCATTACACATTAGTGTAAGTATGTATAACCGAACGGGTAGTAAGACGCGGTAATAATTAATAATAATAATAACTCATTAGTTAAGTGAACTGCATCGTGGTGGCTTCCATTTTAAAGCCAGAGGAGAACTTTTACGTTAAGTTAGGTTATTATTAAGTGAACGCTACGTAAACGTCAGGCTAAGTTTATCGTTATCCCGGCATACTAGGGTATAGATGAGGAAGATATAATTATTTAGAGGGAATATCCTCGCATTCGCGTGAAGGTATAGTGGGAAGCCATTTAGGTAACACCACTCTCATAACACACCCGACCGGTATTCGAACTCATACCTACCCATTACCAGTAAACCAGATGAACCTGTTATTTAGTTCACGTACACATCAATATGGTGGAAATTGAATCTTAAATTCGTGCCTGAGCTTACTAAAAAAAAAAGAATAATGAAACGTTAATCATTTCTAATATATTGAATTAAATTGTTTAACGAATAATGTGGCCAATTAAAAAAAACTCCATTGCATCAGCTCGTTATCGAGTCATACTGACCGAGCGACCACCACCTGTTGGCCAAGATAGTGCCGACTTTATCGGATAGAGGATGTCATGTGGTCAGCACAATGAACCCTTCAGCCGTTAATAACTGTGGTAAATCAATAGAAAAGTAATTCTATTATACATTTTAAACTATTGATTAACGTTGGACATCAGCTACAGACAATTAACATACTTTCTATATGAAACTAGAAACTGTAAAACTCATTGCCGCATTAAGAAAGTTATGCAACCTATACCTATCTTAAGCTAGTTCTATCCAGTCCACCTCATTACAATCTATATCTACCTGGAACTAGCTCTATCCAGTCCAACCCATTAAACTCTATCCCTACCTTGAGCTAGTTCTATCCAGTCCCCCTTATTACATCTTATCCCTATCTTGAGCTAGCTCTATCCAGTCTAATCAATTAAACCCTATCCTAACCTTGAGTTAGTTATATCCAGTCCCCCTCATTACACCCTATCCCTATCTTGAGTTAGTTATATCCAGTCCATCTCATTACACCTAATCTCTTTCAGGTATTTCTAATGTTATCCTCCCATCTGCGTCCAAGTCTTCCCAATGGTCTCGTCCCATTGGGTTTGCCAGTCAATACCCTGAACACGGTTCTAGATTCTCCCTTTCACGCTGAATGTCCTGCCTACTATACTCTACAAGACTTGATTATACGAACAATTTCTTGTGATGTGATGAATACAGGGTATGTAACTCATCATTATGTAACCTACTTCTTTCCCCAGTAGCCTCATCCCCTTTTAGACCAAATAAATTCATAAGCCCCCTTGTTTTCGAACATCCTAAATTTATTTTTCATCATATAATATAAGAGATATACGTTTTGAAAGCAGGCTAGAAGAAAAACAACTTACTGACCGACTAATTTACAATCTAATATCGTTATAACTAGTTTGTTCGTAGATATTTAAACTCATTAACTCTGTCAAATGATATGTTGTTCGCAGTAATCTCTGAATTATCTTCCCTAATCTGTGTTTTCTGTGTGGCCATATACTTCGTCTTTTTTAGCGTTCACTTCTAAACTTATTTCTTTACTAGCCTCTGATAAAATGTATATGTTACCATCCAAACCCGCTTTCCAGGACAATATAGATCGGACTAGGCTGAAATTATACATCCTGCCGCTTTTTGAATAAACCGATACAGCCTGATGTTTTTAGGCGATACTAGTTTTCATTCTTCTTAAACCATGCGATGAATTGACCTTGGACAGGTTTCATCATTCACAGTTCACGTGAAAATGTTGTGAACTAACCTAGCCTAACCTAACTTAAACCTGGTTTGACCTAATAACATTGTAGGCTATACTATTTATCCATTGAGTTTTGGCCAAAATTTCAGGATTAGCGAATTTAGACTAGACTAAACTAGTACATCCTGAGGCTATTAGGATGTATCAATTCCACCTAGTCCGATCTAGTTTGTCCTGGAATCGGGTTTAGACGGTAATATATACATTTCTTGCAACACCTCTCTTACTAGTTACTACAGACATAGTTCGTTTATCTACCACGCGTCGAGCTCTCCAACTTGTTTAATAACAAAGTACAATCGGAACTAGAAATGAAAAAAACAATATCAATTTACTCAATTGGTGGTTTATTTAGATTTTGAGATTTAAAAAATATAGTTTTAAATATCATGTACTACTACTAGTAGATACGGGTTTGAGTCTAGGCAATACCTAAAGTATTAACTAGCTGTGAGTTTTAGACTGTCCATTTAGTGGTATCATGAAATCTCGCTTTGAATTTGAGATTAAAATTTCTTCAGACATTTTTTATTTGGTTGTGAACTTAAAATTTCTCTAAGCATTTTTCTTTAGGTTTGAGCTTTGACGTCTCTATACGAATTTTAGGTTATAATTTCTTCTTGCTGATATAACTAGATATAAATTAAATGAATAAAATGTTCAGAGTTACATTTTTTTATAGTAAAAAGTTTCTTATTTTATCATGCACTTGAAGTACAAATCGATGGTCACGACTCTGGTGAGTGTAGTTATTAGGCTCGTAACATTTGATAAAGTAAACAAAATTGCCCTTGAGGTGAACGCTATTGGGATTTCCAAGTAAACCTACGGCTTCATATATAATATAATATGTTTCTTTGTTTTGAAGCAACAACGTTATCACACAAATCAGTATAATCAATACACATTTTTTAGCCTGGATTCAAATTTATTGGCACTTTATCTCACTGTTTAGTATTAAGTTAATCAGTCTGATTTGGTTTGTAATTTTTGTACAGATTTGATTATTATATGTTCTTAAATATCCTTAGATACGTATTAAAATAATTTATTAAAACTCAACACAAATAGAGTATTGAGAATATCTAATATATATTTATGAAGTAGGCTGCGTGTTAAGTTATTTAATCACCGGTTTCATTCGCTTGACTATTAGCACTTCTTACTTTGTCTATGGTCGATTTGCGAACTGTGTTTAAACTTTTATTTTTTTATAAATTCAGTCATTTTTTTTATATACACGAAGAGAAAGTTGTGTTTTATGTGGAGAAAATATAACTGAAAAAATGTGAAACCTTGTTTTGGTGAAGTATTATACCTTTTTGTACCCGTTGGAGGATGAATAAATAGAGAACAAAATTATTAACCAGAACGAATTAGTTTACAATAACAATGTTTAACCTCGATTTGTGCTTCAGTAATGTAGTTTGAATTGATCATCGTAATTATGATTTTCTTTTCGAAAACTAGTAGGGCTACTATACATTTGCTTATACACTTTATAAACATAATTTTTTTATATTTTACATTATAATGTTGCTTGAACACTATTCACGAACTTATTTAACATGTTATATTTTTTAGTCATGAAGATATTTTCAGTTCATACGTTGTAACATAAGGGTTATTTCACGGTTCATCTATGATGGGGGTGTAGGCAGAGGAAATGCACCCACATTAGTGGGTGAGAGGATGAAAGGAGCCCAAGGATAAATAGCTCTAAAATCACCAGTTTACCTGACTGAGATTCAAACATTGACCTCACATTTCCCAACTTTCCAGTCCATTGTACGATTGTCAATATTATTGACACCAATTAATTAAACTTAAAAAGGCTTTTAGTAAAACCCTTTTTATATCTTAAAGGCGCATTTTAGCAAATGAATCTACATTTAAAAGTTTAATTTGATTAAAAATTAATTTAGTTATAATATTTTAAAACCCCTCTCGTGTATGTTAATAAAACAATTATTTTATAAAATTAAGTTCAGAAATAACATACATGTTTTAAAAATTAGAATATAAACCAATAAACCAATTATTTCATTTAAAAGTAACACGTTTTCCAGTTCCTTCGAAATCATGTTATTTATTTAATTTTGATGAATAAATCAATTGAATATTTAGAATATCCCTCTCTCTGGTGGTTGGTTAAACACTAACTAGCTTCAGATTTTAAACCAAGAATATTTTTCATTATTAATTAATTAATTATTTGATTCAAAAGCAATATTATCTTCCAACATCAAGATGGACGTGAAAGATTTCAGGGTATACGTTTTGATATTAATACAATATTTTTTGATTAATGTAAGTTTGATAAACAAAAAATTAACACAGAATTTGATATTTATAAACCTTTCTTTAGCTCTGGCATGGTTCCATTTAGCTTATCACTATTTTTTATTTATTTTTAAAATTTGGAACAACCTTTTATACGTTACAGGATAGAAGATAATTTGTTTGTAATGGGGATCAGGAAAGGGGGGTAATGGCTAAGCCATGAACCCAAAAGGGGTAAACGACTGCCGAAACTTTGGTAAACACTGATCAGTACATACACACCAATTTTCATAGGAAGGGCCTAATTCAACAGAAAACAAAGTTTGCTAAATCTACTTTCACGTATTTAAATGCAAATTCATGTGATCTGGTGCTGTCACTATTAATATACATTCAGTTCCTGTAAAATACCACTAATAATTATAGGGTTTGTATTTTCTAAAATGTTCTTCCCAAGAAAATTGTACTGTATGCTTTGTCGAATCCCAATCCCTGATACCGAGAGTACGACCTCAAACGTCATAGTTCCATGATTCACCACCACACAAGTGAGAGATGTTGGATGTGGCTTTGAATGGAACACGTGAAATTACGTTCCTCACGTTCTTTATCACTTATTTTGAAATAGGTGACATGGTGGTCTAGGGATAAGGTGTCGGACTTCTGTTCTGGGGGTCTTGGGTTCAATCCTCGGTCCCGGCACAGATATATCTGATTGCCAAACCCTTCCTTCACCTCTGACAAGAGGTGTATTAGTCACAACTCGTGAATGTGGGGAACGCCAAACCTCCACCGTGGTTCGGATTCCACGTGAAACTATAGGTCCTCCATTTCCTCTCACAATCACCCTACCATTACACATTAGCGTAAGTGCGTATAACCCGAACGGGTGGTAAGACGCGATGATAATAGTGATAATAATAATAATATTTTGAAATTGTATGAACACTGATTGTAATAGCTGGAAATAATACTGAGATCGTAGTTTTAGTCACTAGTTTTAAAAAAAATTGTAAGGTGCACCGCACAGACCTGCTCCAGCTTTTTTTAAAATAGACATATACTAAATACTCGTAATATTTGTGAAACTAAATAATAGGTCTATGCATTGTTGTGGAAAGACTAGTCCAAAGATCATGACTGCAATCATATACATTGTTAGTTACTTACTCTATGGCATTAAGAACTAAGGACAATGTTACAGAAAAGTGAAAAAAGAGAAACAGGTTTGTCCATCAAAGAATATTAGAATCAAATTCATTTTTAAGGACCTGAATTAAAAAGTATACATATTTTCTAGTTGCTAATTTCTCAAAAACGATTGGTTTTATAAAAATATATTTCTAATAAAAGAGTTGTATATTTAATAGTGCTACAACTTTACAATGATAAGTTATTTCGTATCTCAAATAGTTTCGGAGAAATTATCAAAATTGAAAGTTTCCCTTGTGTAAAATCATCTCAAAATCATTTTCATGAGAAAAATGTGTACTTCCATCTTGTTAATAATGATAGTCAGAAAATCAATTTTTTTCTCTTTTTTCCCTTCAGTAAACTACCCTTAATTTTAAGGTTGAACATCTAATTCCAAAAACCCCTCGGGGGGACCATATGAAAACCTCAGATACTAAGTTTTAGCTCAATTGGTGAAATAATTTCGGCACTAGCCCGATATACAGACAGACATCGTGAAACCCTCTTTTTTGGTTTCAGGGGGTTATGAAACGTCGACATTTATCAAAATTTCGAGTTCGATTTTTTTTGACAATCACTATACTTTCTCTCCGAGCTGTCGAAAGAAAGTAAAAAAAAAGGTAATGGTTGTTTATGTGGGACGTGTTAGTCAATAATAACTACAGAATTATTTAATTCGTAAATTGAACAAAGACACCCGGACACGGGAATTGAGCCTCGGACTCTTGACTTACCGTACCACTGAGCTATTCAGGATTCGTCCCGAGCATTGGCGTGTTAAATCAAGAGACTCTGGTAAGATTACCGTGTCTAGATACCATTTTTAAATTTACGAATATGAAACCTGATGCGGCTATATCACACTTACCTTAGTAGCCGAATGGTCTAGGGCGTCAGTCTCGTGTTAGATTGGCCTGGTTTAGACGAGGCTTGGAACCCAGTTGGGTCTATTGGAGGTGGTTTTTCCTAAATTGCTTCCTTCATCATACCTACCCCATTAATTAAGAGTAATTATTATCATATATGAGTAAAAACTGAACAGGTATCAAAAGGGGTGATAATATAAATTATATATATCCGTAACATTTGAATCATTTCAATCTTCCAGGCTTTGCTATCCACGTACAATTAATTGTACAAGCATTAGCTTTCTTCCATCCATGGTGTTATTTGTTTGATACATTATTATTTGGATTGCATTTATTGATAACTTTACGTGGGTTCACCGGTAAAAGCAAAGGTGGGGATCGAATCCCGGCCATGTG
Organism: Timema cristinae; assembly: GCA_039000515.1. NCBI lineage: Eukaryota > Metazoa > Arthropoda > Insecta > Phasmatodea > Timematidae > Timema > Timema cristinae. Next base: position 107,383,752 of record JBCFYV010000012.1, read on the forward strand.
TACTAAGGATGGCTCTCCCTTCACCCAAATGCGGGTACTTTCACTTTATATTTTACCTTCCTAATCCTTGTTCCATTTGTGTGATTAAACGCAGATACATTTGAGGGTGAGGTGGGATGGATAAATAAACTACGTACACTCATTTCTAAGTACAATATCAGTATTACCAAGCTCAGGTCATGCACGGTCTACCAAATGGAGTGATTGGAATTCTTTCAATGGATCATTGTTCTCACTGCAACGCACTCTATGAAGTAGCTTGTCAACTAACTACGTTGAAACTTCTAGTAGTTTCCGCTAGATGTCACAAATAAGATTATATTTTACCTTACTTTTTATTTAAGGTATTTACCGTGCACCTTTTTTTTAACTCAACTGATTACATCAGCACACGACTTGTAAATTAAATCTAGAACCGACACACCAACCAACCCCCGTCACGTTAATCCAACACTGTGAAAGGAGAATCCTACATTTTACCAATGATGCATATTTTGGTCATGTCAGGGAATCGAACCCTGGACGGCAGATTATATCAAGGGCACCGTGGTATTTGTAAAGTAAATAGCAGCTATGCAGCTTCAAAAACAAAACTTTTCTTTCTGTGATTTCTATTTGTTTGGTACGTAAGGATATATTTCTTGAATGGCTTTCTACTATTCCTTTACACATACGCGGATATATTTCTAAACTTTTTTTGTATTCCTTATTCCCACCTTAAAAGGTTTACTTGGTCCTAGGAGATGTCTTATATTACGTAATGGTTTTGAAAAGGGGGGTGGAGGGGGGAATCCATCTTTCCTAAGTTTTTTCTTAAACCAAAGTTGACGGTAAGACAAGTCTTTTTTTTTTGTCAGAAAATAAATATATTAATAATAATTGTAAAATCTCACTTACATTTCATCTACTTAATGCAATTAAAATACTCTCAAATTTCAGGTCATTCGCTTGGTTTCTAATCCTAATGTTTAAAAACGATTAAAATAATATAATTTACCAAGTCATAAAAAAACTACGTAAGATAAAAAGAAAGGGGCTAAAAATCATAGGATCCCTTATTCGAGGGCAAGGGGGGGGGGGGGGTTGTCGAAAAGCATTAAAAAGCCTTACGTAATTTAAGGATGGCCCCCTAACTTGGCTAAACCTGAATCGGTGGGCACGTAGGTCGTTTAGTTTGGTTTTCCAGTGATCGGGGGTGTAATAAAGATGGTCTGCTCTATTTGGTACTTATATCTTCCTTCACACAAATGTGAGTACATTTCCTAGAACCACTAGCTTACTCGCCTCTACTTCATCAGAATATTTAAAATTCAAATAGATTGGAGAGGTTTGTAAGACGCGGCCGGCAAAACAATTCCGGCTTAGTTAAGTTTGTAAGCTTAATAATCATTAATGATACTATAGTGTATTGTGATTACTATTAATTACCTGAAGTGTGACACCCTAGATAGGTCGGTAACATGTATTTATACTTAGCTAAAGGTCCCGGGTTCGAATCTTTACATGGCCGAAAAATGTATAATTACTTAAATTGTGTTTCCCCTTTCACAATGATGAATCAATGGCTGGGGACTGGGTGTTGTGTTTGTTCTAGATCTAAGTTGGCTTATGAGTTTTATGCTGTTATAAAGATTCTGGTCATAAAGTACACGTTAAATACCTAAAAAAACAAGAAAATAGAAAGAAAGATTGGATGGCTAGACACTTATTACCAAGGCCCGGAAGTTGATGACATCGCATCTTTTTTCTGTGAAGTCTATCGCAATGGTAGCTTGTATATAAACACTCTGATATTGAAAACATTACTTTTACGGTTAGTGCCATTTTGTGGCTTCTTTTTTCCATTTAAAGGACATTTTCCCTTGTTTTTACTCGATTGTATGTCATTTTTAGAATCATTACATAATATTCGTAACACACAGGAGTAATTCTTTAGTCACTAAATTTATCATTTCCATTTACTTGGAGCATTCCTTTATTTCTATCTAATTATTAATAGGGTCAGATATAAACAATGAGCATAGCCTAATGTTTTCTGACAGAACAGTACTAAGTAAGTTATTTTTAATAGGTATATTAGCCCTACTATTTATTATTTATTTCTTCATTTGGGGATTCTATACCTATTATCATAAATTAACTAGAAGAACAATTATGTTTTAAAGGAATTATTTGATTTTTAAGAGAATTTTTTGTATTTTTGAGAATAAAAACTGAGTTTTTAAGTACACTAATTTGTTAATACATTTTGTTTTGTTTTTGAGAGCATTAATACAACATTTTTAGGTTAAATTTTTTGGTTTTCAAGAGTATCAACTTCCAGGACCTGAAAGACTTGGCCAAGAGTTGTTGAATATCCGTCAAGGATATCCTGGTATTTAATTACAACTTTTTATCTTCATTTAAAAAGTTTGTCATCTAATGCCACTATGTTCATGTCAGGTATTCAACAACTGTTGACATCACCATGTGAAGAAGAGTAATATTTTACTGGATCGATATTTAATTTATTTTGGCTATCACAATGCAAAAACACTGCCTCACCTTAGAACTTAAATGATAAATAACAGTTATTTTACCAAGAAGTTCAAATATGACCACCTACGATCCTTATAGGAGAGATGTTGGAATAAAACAATGTTTCAAAGCTATATAAAGTTTATTTTGTACAAATTAGTTTCCAATATAATACAATAAATAATTTACACTGTACACAGGTCGTGTTTAAGGTTTATTATATAAAGAAATAAATACATGTTGAATAAATAGAAAACTATTACAAACTTCTGCAATAATTGTCTGCTTTTTAATAAATGGAAGCATTCTGTTTAAGGTAGTGTATTGCGGCATTATCTTTATTTAAAACGAATATTAGTTTGTGATGTTACTAATCTATAGCCCATTTTTTTTTTTTCACAAAAAAATATGGCACTTTACATAATTGAGTCATATAAATGTAAGACCTTTCAATTTAATTCCTAGTGAAATGAAAACTTTATCACAATTTATTTGACAACTTGTCTTAAATCGAATGCTTCCTCAGTTCTTCGAAATGTTTACTTAAAATGTAAATAATCCTTCACTTATAATATTACATTTATAGTAGGTACATTGAGAAAAACCATTCCTTAAATCTACATTACTTTAAAAATTGTTATTCAGATTTCTAGAAACACAATTATATCCTACATATCACAGTTAATATTCTTGTCTGTTGGAAATAGGGTTTAAGGGCGCCGCCTTCTATAAGGGCTATATCCTATCTACGTGGTATTTCTTATATTTAAAATGGCAAGCCTGAAATAACAAAACCCCTAAAACAGTATTCCTTAAATTTATATGTCATGATCCAAATAATATAGGACTTTATTTATTTGTAAAAGGTTGGATTTTTGTTACTAACAATTTACTTTAATCTTAAATCCCAGATATTTCAAGGTAAAAGTCGTTGTAAACGAACAAATTTTACCTTTTCATATTTTATTTTTTGAAATTATAAATTATAACGACAGGTTTTAAGATTACTATAGGGACACCTTTCTCTTTTATTTTGGATTGAACATATTTTAAAATAACAAAACACTTCTTAAATAATGAAAGGATTCTAAGCATCTGTAACACGTTTCAGTATTAAAGTAGGCGGCCCTCTTTAAAGCCAGACCAATATTCCATTTGACACGTCGATGAAATTAAAAGAGGAATTTGTGTTCCTCCATGTTTAAATTGCTTGGACCATTTAATGACGTTGCCTAATTGGAGATTTAGAATATATTTTGTAAAGCAGGCTGCATTTTAAATTGGTGCACCTGAGCAATCTAAGCACTATCACATTTTTATACCAATGTGCGAAATAGAAAGAGAGTTTAAAAAATGAGCAGTTCATGCTGCGGGGACTTGTGTCTATCTGCTAAAAGCCCTCCCCTCTCCCTATGACGAGTTTATACACCCACTATACTATTTGCGCCTTGAAAACATTAATTTGCTGTTTAAAATTTCGTTTTTCTTGTTTACTATTCTAGATAGACATATGCTTCCACGGACTTTTTTAATCTACATCCTGGCAGGAAGACTTCTACAGGCCATTTTCGTGAACAAGACAAATAGACTAAGTTGTGTGTTATTTATAAAAACAATACGTTAAAAAAAACTACTTAAAGATAAAAATAATAATTTTGTGACACTGTAGGAGTATTTTTAGAAATATTTAAGAATTTATCGTTTACATTTCAACGTTATATCACCCAAATTTATTAACATGGAAAATCCTATCTTGGCCTGTCATGACGTCACAGTTAGGCAACGTCCCTAAGTCCAAACACGCTGAACTGTGTTACTAAAACGATCCCAGTTGTCATAGGATTGAAATCTGAACAAGTATTTTCATTTTCTGTCCTTAAGATACTTGATTTTTGAAGGTTACAGGCAAAAAACAAACAGATTAAGCCACATTAATTTAAAATTTAGATATTGAAATGTTTAGCTTACACTTGGAATGCGCATTTTAAATGTCATGTGCTGTATATACATGTGAGTGCTGTTGTTAAACATTTTATAAATTATCTGTTAAAAAACTGTCAAGTGCCTGATTTCTTAGCCTGAATCCTTTAAATATTATGGCATGCTTATGGTTTACTCGTCGAAATAATTGATGGTTAAATTCATCAACACATTTGACTTGACGAATTTGTAGCCAGAAATAGATTAATACTATACTTTAAAAATACATGCGTTAAGTAATTACGAAATGAGTTTTAAAATTACATTCTCGTTCACAAGAAATATAATAAAATATTGTTTTTTATTACAATTCACAAAAATGTTCTCTAAACATAGTTCAATTGATACGGTTTAAAACGTCTTGAAAGCGCAATATTACTTCAATTATATTTAAACACCTGAACAATCATTTTAAAACTATGATACATTTAAGAGTCCATCCCATCAAACAGTTAACTTAGGTAGAAAATATAGTACGAACCAGGTATGGCATCGCAGTGCTAGGGAAATAATTTTAAAATATTAATAAAAATTTACAACAAAATGAATAATTATTTTAAAATAATAAAACTATTTCATTGATACAAGATGATGTTGTTGTTGTTGTCAAATGAAGCTTGCAGAAAACCGAGCTTCATTACAATTTCTGATTCGGGCGTGGTTATGTATCTAATATACCCGGTTAATCATGTATTTAATGTCCCACTTATTTAATATCCTGGTTTATCAGTCGTGGGATCAGATCATAAATATTTTTTGAAGGAAGTGTTATTTTTTTTTAAATGCCATCTTCATTTCGAGCGATTCTGAATGTTAAACTACATGTCGACGATTAAACCATAACACCCACCACTTACCCATTAGACCTAATTTATATTAACGCAACTTCTACACCAAAAGGTTGTCATCGGAGCAGGCCGGGCCCTGGGAAGGCCAGTTGCAAGCGCCGAGACTCGAATCGTAGGCCAATTGCACCGGGCAGTTGAACACGTGCAGTGTGTACCGGCTCTTCCATTCGTCCCAGTGGCACGCGTAGAACTTGTTGCAGTACTTGGGGTGTCTGAACAGACCGGGTCTTTGGCAGTCTACGGAACCTTGCAGCGTCTCATCAATGCCCCGCAGCCCTCCTGGGCCGTAGCGGTCGAATGACGCCCCTGCGGCTGCACCGGACCTCGACGCATCTCCCAGGCCGGACCCAGATCCCCCTCTCAGACCAGACTTTGAAGAACCTCGCAGACCTGGACCTGAAGCACCTCCCAGTATGGGTTCCCCTCCGGTACGGACGGAGTCGTCTGAACTTGGGCTGCCACTAAGCTCGTCTCGTGGACCAGAGTCGTAGCCGGCACCCGGTCTGTAATTGGACGATCCGTCAACATCAGGCCTTCCTCTGGGATATCCTGATGGCCTACCCGAATTGATAGGGACCCTTCTTGAAGTTGTATCGACAAGAACAGACGGCTGAGAGACAACTGTGGGTGCACCTGTCAAAAAGACTGAGCTAGGTTGAGGCGCGATTGATACAACAGGGTTCACAAGCTGCTCTCGAGATTTGATGCCAATAATCCTTGGTGTGGTTGAAGATGGATACCCGGATAAGAGTACTGAGGACAAGGTGGGGGCCTGCGTGACCAAAGTAACTCCAGGAGACACGTTAGATCTGAAACCATTTCTTCTGGGCACATTGTAAGGTCGTCCTGATAGTGTTGTAGGACTCACGTATTCTCTAGGAGAGTATGTGGACGTCAAGATAGGAAGTGAGGTCGTGCTTGACACTCCATCTATAATATCATAGTCAGGAGACGAGCTGTAACCACGATATGTGGGGCCTCTACCTGACTCAGGCCTTTTCAGTTGCACTAGATTAGACTTGGTGCAGGTACACTGCGCTCCAAGCTTGGCGACTAAGATTGGGTTGACGTCACTGAGACGAGTTACGACCACAATGGGCTCCCTGGAACCCTTTGTCTTTCCATAACCTATCTTAACAGCTTCAAACTGAACACCACCGTCCTCGTCATATATAGTTGCGGTTCCAAGTTCGGTCTTATCGTCATCAGTAGATATGTCTGAGGATAAGTTATCACCATAACCACCATTGCCTCGGCTAGCTGTTGAGAGTCTAGAGCCCTGAGTTTTTGAAGTAAATCCCCCAACGCGCCCTCTTCCTAATGATGTGGTTGAGTCAATATTAGGAGCCAGCGTAGATAACTCTAAACGTCCTCTGCTTCCTGCTCTTCCACCCTGTTTTCTTGCTAAGTCTCCTTCGATAACATCGCTGATGAAGCCTTCGTTGTTGTTGTTGTTGTTGTTATTCAAGATACCACCAAAATTTCCAGAGTATTTGTTAAGCAAAACATCGACGTTTTCATCAAGTGTTCCCGTTCTTTCTCCTGAGATTCTGTTTTTATTGGCATTTCCCTTCCTTAATTGACCCTGTATCGAGGAATATCCGGGGCTACTGTTGACGTACGTGTCGGTTGTAGTTGACTGAGAAGCAACACGGACTCTGGAAGGTCTGGTCTGGGAATAAGAGCTGGTGACAGAGGGTGAGAAACTGGAAACAGCCTTAGGAGCTGAAATTACGTAGTCTTGGGGATATGTAACGGTCTTAGGAGTCGAGGATACAAAACTTATTGGAGCGACAGTTGAGGATCTGAAGATAGGAGTGGAGAGAGAAGGTAAAAACACTTCTGGTGCAGTGGTTGAATAAGTAGAAACAACAGTGGGTCTGAATGTTGTTGGATATACCTGACCATTAGAAACGTTCACCGGGCGTCTCCTACCACCAGAGTAGCTTCCACGCGTGGTATATGCGACAGACTGAGGTGCGCTAATAGCAGGAGCAAAAGGAACAAGACGTTGGTTGAATTGATAACCTTCACCCTGAGTGAAAACAACGCCTCTCCCTCCTCCCTCTATTGGTGTCCTGAGGCGTTGTCTCAAGTTCACTCCTTGACCGAATCTGTAGCTTGATTGATTAGATGAAAGGTTATCTTGCTGGTAGGATGGGGCTAATCCATCACGGAAGAACGCGGTTTTGGCACCAAAATCACCTTCGTATCCTACAAATGGAACTTCAGCCTCTTGGAGAGAGACTGGTGTCGAAAACACAGCTCCGCTAGAGGAGGAGTAACCTTGAGACCCACCGGAAATAAACGCCGGTGTTCTTGGTGTTGATACCGTCACAAAATCTGTAGGCCTAGTAGTGGAAGATACGTACCCAGCACCAGACTCATAGCGAAAACCTTGTGGTCTAGCGCGGATAACAGCTGGCTGGTCGTAGGAGTAATCGAATGTTCCCGCCTTATCTGTTCCTTGGAAAGAATCAGCAGTGGGGGTGAGAGGAAGGCTCTGAACCGTTGGCCGCAGTCTGGTCACCGGTCTTCTGTAAGTTGTCACTGGAACGGATGTGACTGTCCCAGATATATCCTGTGCGTTGTACGTAGCTACAGGTACATTTTGTACTACTGGAATTTGGGGCGTCTGGACGATTGTCTGGACACTTGGGAAAGCTTTCACTATTTTATTCCTGTAAGAAGTTTGAAAGGACGTTTGTTGAGGAGCTCCACCAACTACCTGTTGAAATAGGGGCGTTTGCGTTTGTGTCACAATAGGCCTTCTATAAGATGGTCTTGGCGTGCTTTGAATGAAACTCACTTCAGCGTTGTCAAAAACTTGTGGCTGACCGACAGACACAGCTTCTTGGACAAGAGGAGTTCGCACAATGTTTGGTTCGTATTGCAACTGTGGTACCACTGGTCTTTTGTAAGACACCCTGGCGGTGTCCACGACAAATGGCTGAACAACAGGAGCTGAAGTCACCTGTACAAGAGGTTGAACAAACTCTTTTTTTGTTTCCCTGAAGGTTGTTTGTGGTCCGGTTTGGACAAACGTTGTCACAGGACTCTGCTGAACTAAAGGAACGCCTCTTGCTCCAAAAACACCTTCCAAAAGTTGTGTTTTAGCCACGAGAGGCGATCCATACACAGGTCTTGGCGTGCTTTGATATGTAATAACGGGTGTGTCCACTGATACGGGAATTGGCTGCACGAATTGATTCTGTTGAATTACTGGTCTTCTCTGAACCGGACGTGGGGTGGTTGACACAAATGAAATATCGGGGCCTTGTTGTATTACTGGCACTGACGGGGTTTCTACAACAGTTTTAACAAACTGTGCTTGAGGTCTCCTATACGAAGTTTGAGGTGTGCTCTGATAGAAAGAAACCTTTTCTACAAGAGGCACACTAGGTATGTCTAAAAATACGCCGGAACCTTGAGGTTTCGGAGTACTAGATACACTGTAGAATGGTCTTGGCGTGCTCGAAATACTATAGAATGGTCTTTGCGTGCTAGAAATACTATAAAATGGTGTCGGCGTGCTTTGAACAAACTGCGTGTTTGAAGTGTCAATTGCTACATTTGGAACCAATTGCGCCTGAGGTTGTACAAAATTGACTTGTGGTCTTCTGAAAGAAGTGGATGGACTGTTAAAAGTATTAACCACGGCTGATCTAGGTGATTCCGCAGGCACAAATGCTAATCCACTCCCTCCCTGATTACCACTAGTATATCCCCTCTGGGTACCAGTGTTACTAACAAAACTGAAGGAATCTGAGGTTATACCAGCCGCGTTACTAACAGCAGCTGCGTTGGCAGCATTGGCAGCATTCACAGCGTAAGCATTTCTAGAGGCAGCTTCATTGGCAGCAGCATTCCTAGCAGCAGCTGCATTGGCAGTATTGGCAGCATTTGCTGCGTAAGCATTCCTAGAAGCAGCCTCATTTGCAGCAGCAGCGTTAGCAGCGTTGGCAGAATTTACGGCGTAAGCATTCCTAGAGGCAGCCTCATTGGCAGCAGCATTCCTGGCAGCGGCTTCATTGGCAGCATTGGCAACATTTATCGCATACGCATTTCTAGAGGCAGCTTCATTGGCAGCAGCATTCCTAGCAGCAGCCACGTTGGCAGCATTGGCAGCATTCACAGCGTAATCATTCCTAGAGGCAGCCTCATTTGCAGCAGCATTCCTAGCAGCAGCTGCATTGGCAGAATTTACGGCGTAAGCGTTTCTAGTGGCAGCCTCATTGGCCGCAGCATTCCTAGCAGCTGCTGCATTGGCAGAACTTACGGCGTAAGCGTTTCTAGAGACAGCTTCATTGGCAGCAGCATTCCTAGCAGCAGCTGCATTGGCAGCATTGGAAGCATTGGCGGCATTTACGCGTAAGCGTTTCTAGAGACAGCTTCATTGGCAGCAGCATTCCTGCAGCGCTGCATTGGCAGCATTGGCAGCATTGGCGGCATTACAGCGTAAGCGTTCCTAGAGGCAGCCTCATTGCAGCAGCAGCTTAGCAGGGGCTGCGTTTGGGCAGCCATTTGCGCATACAGCATTCCTAGAGGCAGCCTCATTGGCAGCATTCAGCGTTTGCTAGCGTAAGCGTTTCTAGGGCAGCCTCATTGCACAGCATTCCTGGACAGCGCTGCATTGGCAGCATTTACGGCGTAAGCGTTTCTAGTAGGCAGCTTCATTGGCAGCAGCATTCCTGGCAGCGGCTGCATTGGCAGCATTGGCGGCATTTACGGCGTAAGCGTTTCTAGGGGCAGCTTCATTGGCAGCAGCATTCCTGGCAGCGGCTGCATTGGCAGCATTGGCGGCATTTACGGCGTAAGCGTTTCTAGTGCAGCGTTCATTGGCAGCAGCATTCCTGGCAGCGGCTGCATTGGCAGCATTGGCGGCATTTACGGCATAAGCGTTTCTAGTGGCAGCATTCATTGGCAGCATTGGCGCATTTACGCTAAGCGTCTAGTGGCAGCTGCATTGCAGCGCATTGGCAGCTTGGCAGGCATTTACGGCGTAAGCGTTTCTAGTGGCAGCGTCATTGTCAGCAGCAGTCCTGGCAGCGTTGGCAGGCATTTACGGACGTAAGCGTTTCTAGTGGCAGCGTCATTGGCAGCAGCATTCCTCGGCAGCGGCTACATTAGCAGCATTGGCGGCATTTACGGCGTAAGCGTTTCTAGTGGCAGCGTCATTGGCAGCAGCATTCCTGATAGCGGCTGCATTGGCAGCATTCGCTGCGTAATTGTTCCTAACAGCAGCTGAGTTAACAACAGCAGCATTAGCGTTGTATATTCCTTCAGCATCTCCGCCAGCAATATTTGAGAAACTGAATGCACTTCCAACACCCCCTCTATTTACCCGATGGTATCTGCATCTCTACCAAAGCCAATACTCCCAAACCTACTATCATATTCAGGAACACCAACGAGATTGGTTTCCAAAACGACGCCTCCAGTGTTATCAATCCTTCCTCCTGAAACATAAGAATCTGGCAACGCCGCGAAGGATGGAATGTTCCTATCGTGATCGTACGAACTTGAGGCTCCACCCACATTACCAAAGTTCTCGCCAGCTGCGACTCCGGCGTTACCAAACCCTCCTGAAGAGAATGTCCCCGCCGAACCTTCCCCGCTACCAAACTGTACCCTGCCCCGCCCGGCGCCAGAGGCCGCACCAGAACCAACACCTGCGCCCGAGGTATACACTCTTCCAGACCCAAAACCACTCCCAGGCTGGACCCCGATGGTTGCTATGTTTGCTCCTGTGGTGACGTAACCGGGGCCATTTAGGGTGGCAAGGGAGTCCCCGCGTCCGGCGCCAACGATGGCGAGGTTGCCTCCTCGACCAGCTCCCTGTAGACGGGCACTGTCACCGAAACCAGCGGCATTGTACCCCGAGAACCGGCAAGTCCCACGCCGACTCCTGCCGCGCTAGAGGCGCCGTAATACGCCCCACTGTCCAACTGCACGGCGCCGAAATAGGCACCACCACCATAACCGCTACCGCAACCACCAACTAGCCAAGGCCAGTCGCACACCAGTTTCCTCTCATCGAACACGAGGCCGAAGGGACACCTGTAAGGATAGAATCGAGTCTTAGTTGTTATTTTAAAATATATTTAAGCACCCATTCTTACTACCCGTTCGGTGTACACGCAATATTACTAACTACGTTAATATACTAGAGTGAAAGATCGCTGAATTTGAGAGGAAGTGTACCCGCATTTGAGTGGAGAGCGTTGAAAAACACTTAGTAAAAGCCACCCACAGTACAATTGACCAGGATTCGAACCCCGATCCTCCCACTACTTGTAGACCAGTCTATTGCCAAAGTGATGCCTTAAGGCGAGCGACCACCAAAATGACGTGACGTGTGATCTGGCATCTAACATGAATCTTCAGGTTAAACCAACGTAAACATATGAGTCAGCTCCCACTGAGAGACGACGCGACACCCGCCACGTCGTGTCAAGACAGTGCCTGCTCCACTTTTTGTCGCATGTTACGGGCAAGCTAGTTCATTTAATTCGCTGAACATTTGTTTAAAGTTATTAAAATAACTTCTTCGGGTGAGACACACGTCCTTAAGTTTGTATCATGTTTGAAAATCGCAGGTTCAATTTTTCTTACTTTACATCCATTAATGTTTCCAGCCTGAGTCAGTTTTTTTTAAACCAATCCATATGTTTTTCCGCTACCGGCTTGCTAGACCTGTCGTATGCCTTATAATCTAACTTAAGACTAGGACAGGCACAAAATCCAGTTCCCGGCCATTAATTTACCACTGTGAAAGGATAAACTCACATTTTATCAATTATACATTTTTCGGCCATCCTGGGAGTCGGCGAACCTGGACCCTTAGCTCAGGTGTGGTATAATTTTTCTACTAATAAATGAAAGGTTTCTTTACTCAGTCTGTAAAACGACTACCCGCCTAGGTGGCGTAGTTAGCTAACGTGCAAGTTTCGTGTTGAGCTAGACTGCCGAGGACGGGGAGATCGAGGTTCGAATCTCGATCGGGTGAGCTCGGGTTAGTTTTTCCTAAATATGTTTCCACTCTCCTTCCACGCAAATGCGGGATCACTTAATCTATATTCAACCTTCCCAATTCCTGACCCAATAGAGTAATAATAGCACTTAAGCGTATAATCCGAAAGGGTAATAAGTATTATTGATACTATTGTAAAAGACGATTGAAATTTATCTAGAAATATTCAACTCTTTATAAACATTAGAAGCACCACGTTTTTTTTAAAATATTTTCTTGCAAAAAAGAAAAAGAGATACACTTAAAAGAGTCGTTCATCCTGATCATAATAATTTATTGCATTTAATAATATTGACTCATTTCAACAAATCCAAAGCATTTTATCAATAGAGGCAGACATTATTATTAAAAGTATTGCTTCTAAATCATTCCTGTGGGCTTTGAGTCACACGTGGGTTTCGTCACTTATATGTCACTGACATATTTCTGCCATGTTTCTGTCATATCATGTGTTACGTCACTTTGGTGGGCGCTCCTACTTAAACCATGCGGCCACCGAAAGGGGTGACTCTAGTTTGGTGTACAATTTTATGCAGGGTGTGTATAAACTCATGTATTTTCACTTCAGAGCACAATTTATTATAATTTATAATAAAACAATAGAACTGTATCACAGCTAATGCCATCTGATGTTAAGTTTGAGAAATAGGTTACACCGCGTGTGTGTCTATAAGGTAAGCAAACATTGTCTATACTGTATCTTTAATATGCTCTCCATCACTCAATAGACAGCTATCAACGAAAATACTTATGTTTACAATGTATGCAGAGCATAACATATGTATGATTGTTAAAATGGGGAGCACGTGGTTGATAACATGTCACCGGTTATTTACTGCCCTCATACGCCAAAAAGTTGTATATCAAGCAATGCTATGAGCAATTTTGTTAAATCACATTCCGCAGCCATTTTTCAATTACAATCTGAGGGTTTTATGTAATGTTTTGTTATTAATTACACTTATTTAGTTAATTATAGCTTTTTTGTTTGTTTGTAAAAGTCAAAATTTGATTTGAAAAATGAGATGCTTTTATTTTGCTTAGCAAATCTGATTACAAAGTAATAAGATAACACTTACCTGTTTATGGGTATTACCTGTTTTTATGAGTCAATGACAGTTAACTTAAAAAGTGTTAGTAAAATGTTCAAAATGTTGTGTAATATAGTTATATTAGGTAAAGTTAGGTTAGGTAGGGTTATTAAAAAAGAATGGCATATGGCATTACTTTAAACTGTATAATAACACCTAAGAAACTGTTTAATACAATTTTTATTATTTAAATTAAAACAATTTACTTTTTAAAACGTGCAGTTTGATTTTTGTAACCATAAGAAACTACATCAGTTTTTCTGAACTTTTCTTACTAAACTGGAAGATTTTCCCGAAATTGCAGTCGATTTCTTCCAATCAGCCAACCCAGATTTTCGAGAATGTTCTTCTTTCCTTCAAACACTCCATTTATCTTAATTTGTTTTGTAGGCTATAGCAGGACATTTGACTTTGTAATTTTAGAATTCATGAAGTTTATTTCTATGTGTTAATTTACTCCTGACCTTCTACTTTGAAGTAATTTTTGTAATTCATACTTTTGAGTTCATCTGTTGAACCCCACTTCAACCGTATCATGCAAGTACGGCCTAGGCATGATGTGACCCAGTTTATATGTAGATGAATATTCTTCCCATTATTAAATTAAATCCATCGCAAGTACTTAAGTGTGAGGTGCTGCACGTTTACAGTTTCAGAAAAATCATACACTTTATTGTTGCCCATTCTTTGCATTGGCAGTTTGACTCTATGAGGTGAAAAGAATCAGCCGCCATAAGTGTATGGCCTGGCTCTATATACAAAGAAAATATATCAATTTATGTTTTGTGCCGAACAATTACTAAGCCACGATATGATTTATTTATTATCTCTTTTAGATATCAAAAAATGGTAGAAATTGCTGACAAGTTCTTCCTTAAACCGCCAAAAAATTGTTTCATGCCATATAGCTGCAAATGACTTAGATTTTTTTTCTTTACTTTTTACCTACAGGAACAAAGCTTTCATTGTATCCTGTTATTATATGGGTGAATATTGCTGATTTAAACATCTCAAGTCTAGGTAGTATTATTACTTTCTCCATATCTGCTCAGTATATTATAGAATCTTTATCTTATTCTTTGTCTTTATCTTTACCATATATTTTTCTAGACTTTTCTGCTCTTTATTTATGTTTTCCCCACTTGTTGCATAAACTGTGGAATTAAATAACTTCAATAAGCCATGTATGACGTTACAAACTGATTTACAATCTCAACACAACTCATCAGGCAGCACAGATCATATATATCTCAGCTCAGTCAGCTGTTAATTGGCGGGAAGAATGGAGATTTTCACTAAGCAGAATGAACGTATCTCAATACCAAGGCTAACAATGGTAAGGAAAATACTGGGCTGGAATAGTAAGCCAAAAAGTCGTACCTCAGATATACGAATATGTTGTTTAGGAAATCACCTTACTGCTATATTACTTAGGATTTCAATAACATTTTGAGATACGGCATAATACATTAGTATTTTTTCGACATTTTCTAAATGAGATATGATTATTTTGCTTAGTAAAATATGTATAGTGACTCCTAAGGATTACTAAGGTATAATACAGTTTTGTTTTTTTAGATATTCCTTTTGTCTTAGGATCTGGCAACTCTCCACGTCACGCCACTGGTGTAGTCGTATGACGCACTGCCGGATGCTGCCTGTCTATAAATATGTGGTGGCCGTTTCTATAGCACTACAAGTATAGACTGCTCTCTTTTGTTAGCTCTAGCCCTAGAAATTGATGTTGTCTCGCTACTACCTATCTTGAAAACTAAACATTAGATGGCGTTCATGGGTTTTTTTTCAGCACCGCGTCTTACTTCCCGTTTGGGTTAAACAATCATGTACTAATTACGCTAATTGAGTTAAGGATTAGGAAGGCTATATCTATAGGAAGTGTACCCGCATTAGTGTGGAGAGAGACTGGAAAATTACTTAGGTAAAAACCACCCTCAGTACACCGGACCAAGATTCGAACCTAGATCTCCCCGTCGTCGGCAGTCTAGTCTACTGTAAGAGTAGCGCGTTAGACCACGTGGTCAACGAAGTGGCTGCCCGTTGCTTAACATTTTCTATTTGTGCTCTCCCTAAGAAAAGCTTACCGCACGAAAGAGCCGATTTTATTATACGTCTTTTTGTCACGACAGGCAAGATATCAGCAGAAAATGAAGGGTTTTGGTCCTTTCAGAGACACCCACATCACTGCTCGTGTGATATAAGGCGTAAGGATTGCTATAGATTGTATTGATGAGCGAGGTCAAAGTTAGACTCTTGACCTTGCGCACTGGTGAGTATTTAAAAAAAACCTGCGCTGTCACGGTTGTTTTTCCAATCCTCTTTCCGATTTAATAAGGATGTATTTCCTCTAAATTAACCTCCGCCATCCTTATATTAAGCTGCTATTAGATTTTTTTTAAACCTACTACTATTACTATAATATTTGATAATGATGTAACAACAATAGCTCACCCGCTTCGGTGACCAAACGGTCTAAGGCATCACTCTCGCTAGAGACCATACTGCCAAAGGCAGGGAGATCGGGATTCGAATCCTGGTAGAGTATACTGAGGGTGTTTTTTCCTAAATGGTTTTACAGTATATCTCTTTAGATTCACTTAAATGCGGGTACACCTAATCTAAATTTAACATTCCTTATCTCTAGCTCATTAGCATAATTAGTAAATATGTATACGTATAGCCCGAAAGAGTGGTAAAATGCAGTGCTAAACATCAACGGGCAAGTCCAAATCAACACCTTGGTTTAACTTACTGCTACTATTATATAGTGTATACATCCTTTAAATACATACAATACATCAATACATCATACAATAAATCAATCAATAAATCATACAATACATCAATCAATACATCCTTTAAATTTCAAATTGTGACTTTTTAGTTGACTGCGTGATCAACTGGCATGTTCAGGTTAAGCATGGAAGCTCACTGGAAGGTCTTTAACATATTGGATTTCCCACCCACTTTCTCTAGCTGAAATAAAAAATATCTATCGCACGATTTGTCTCAAAATTTGATAGACATGTGGACATCCTCAAACGGACGTTAATACTCCGAGAGCATCCGGAACCTCACCTGAACTCGTAAGCCGTGAGCGCCGTGGCGCCATCTCTTGCATGGTCGAGACAGGCGAAGAACCAGCGGCAGTTCTCAGGGTCGGCGTAGTAGCCCTCCACTGCGGGACAGGAGTAGCGGGCCCTAGGGACGGGGGCTATCTCGCTGGAGCCCGTGCAAGGGGAACCGCGGGGCAGAGACCCGGGCCATACGCACACCTCCCAGCGCTCGTCGAAAGCCAGACCTGCGGGACAGTCGTACTCGAACACGGTGAAGTCAGCCGAGTACTGGTTGAACTTAACGCAGCGGTAGAACCTGAGGGCAGGTCACAAACTTAGATACCTTACGAACACCTGTATTAGGTCAACACACGACTTACAAACTAATCCAAACAAGGTAAACACACTCAACCCTATATACTCACTAATTTATTAGCAGGACTAGAAAGTTTACAAATAAAAAAATCTTTTCATCAGCAACAACCGGAAACAAACCAGGGGCCCTTCGATCTTTGATTACTCCCTTTAGTCACTGCATCACGAATACAAATTTCATACTGATGATGACAGCTATGTGATTTTACCCCTTTTCCAAATAAATATTAATTAATTTTCTCTTAATTACTACTCAGCCATATCTCATTAATTTAAGCCATCAGTAAAACCTTTGTAAAACTCCGTGGCGTCAGCCTGAAAGTGAGCTATACTAACCAAGTGACCCCATCTTTTGGCGAAGATAGTACAGTGGAACTTGGATAATTCGAACTTAAAAGGATCAGGAAAAAATTCAAACTATCCAAAAATTCGAATTAAATAAGTTTCTTAAAAGGAATTGAAAATAAATACAGTTAAGTTTGCAATCAAACTCAAAAACTTCATTTAACGTATTTGGACATAATCTGTTCACAATTTCTTTAAAAAGTCAGAGAGTTTAATCTGTTTTTCTAATTTAAGTATCTCAGTCATAGTGTATGAATCTAATTTAATATAATTCTAATTTTATTTAATGATATATAGGACTGTGGCTTGGACAGTGATATCAGGATACACATACAAACACTACTGTACAGTATATACTAAACAAAACAAAAATTAAACTACAAAACAAAATAAACTCGCGCGTCACAAGAATATAGCTACGACCGAATCACTAAGAAGAGCGTAAGTAACCACTCGAGAGGTTTGACCTTGACTAACGGAGTACAGAACTGTATGTGTAAACAAAGACGTGTGTGTGAGGGTACAAAGGGGAAAGGCGTGAAGAAGGGTACTGACCGCATTCCAATGTCGCCTCCCATTTTTTCAAAAATAGAACAACATGGTGTCGCAACTAGAAGCAGGAAAACAATACTGCATAGTAAATTACAACTTACGAAAAGTTCGAATTAGCCGAAACAAAATTTAAACTATCCACAATTTTTTTTAACGCTGTTTTAATACAAAATTCACGGGATCGGGCGATAAACTCGAATTAAAGACGATTTCGAATTACGGTAGTTCGAATTAGTCAGGTTCCACTGTACCAACTTCTACGAATAAAGGATGTCATGTGGTCATCACAACGAACAATTCGGTCGTTAATCTTAGTTTTCTAATACGGAACCGCTATTTTTTCATATTTTTATGTAAAACGTACAAATAATAATAGTGATAATTAATATTATACTATTATTACCAATATATTAATAATATTAATTATTATTATTTTAATAAAACATTTAATTCATATTCGCGTAATGTACAAATAAAGTAAAATCTATGTATGTTGGAAGTGCAGGGAACGCGAGAAAAGTCCAATGTTTTGTAGTTTTTATAGTAAAACTTTTTTTGTCAAAATAAAAAATATTGCTCCATTAGAAATATGATAATTTAATTTTGTAACCTCAACAATTTTTTAATATCTGTCACGAGGTTACTAGAATTTAATGAAAACTTTTTCTCCTAATTTAAAAAAATTCTCGTCTAATTCCGTTACCTTCATGGCATATATTCAACAAATTACTGTTGATATCAACAAGTGAAGAAAACTCTCTATATTAGTACTGGAGCCTGATTTGGGTTTGATTTATTTTGTTAAAAAAAAGTTAGGGTTTATAAAAGATTCAAAAACACTTCTTTTCTAACGTACCCTATACTCCTACCTTTTGAGCCTGACACAACATGAATAAAATAGCTATTTTTTTTATAATGGTTGATTTTATCCTCAGCTGAAAACAGTCTAACCTGTTGCACCCTAGAGGATGCACAAAGTATCCTTGTCTTGAGCACTCGAACTGTGTCCTCGCCTCTTTCCTGACCACGTGAACCGCACCCAAAGTGTCCACGATGCGTGTTATACGATAAGGAGACAGTTGAATGTCACCTGAAACAAAACAAAACAACAGAGGAATAGAACCATATGCTTATTACTCCTAGACTGTCCATTAGAATTAAAAATAACACTGACCATCTTATGTGAACCAAGGCACTTTTGCCTTTAGTGACGTAAAAATGTGAACAGTTCATTTACCTTGAAAGGTAACAAGCTTACCTTTATTGGTTTCAATATGTGAAGCTTATAGATAATATATTCTTTATTAGTGTAATAAGTTGTTTGGTTCCACTATGGTGTAGTATATAGGATACACTCATAGTGTAATCCGTCAAGGTAAGACTGCAACCTTTCAGGATAAATGGAGTGTATATTATACAAACAAATTCAATCAAATAATAAGTAATAAATTTGTTTTTTAGTAAAATACCTATGTAATGTATCGGCAATAATATATACAGGATATACCACAGGTCACGCACCATAATAATAAGTGAATTATATTTTTTAAATGTATCAGTACTACGGCACAAAATATTTTTATCTCTCACTAAACCACAATTGCTGAAACATAATATCCAATGAAAAAAAGAGTTAAAATATTAACAGCTTATGATGTGGCAATTCTATTCATTCATCCCTTAAGTGTGCAACATTCGGTTCAAAATATAAATTACGATTTTCTTAGGAAAAACCTTATATGGTAGCTATAAATGTTACTAGATCATATTTAACGTATTCATACTTCAAGTCATGTAATATGCAGCTGTCACTTTTGACAGATATTATCAATCTATTTAAAATTACAATAACGAAATTATCCCATTTTCTCAATGTTGACCTAAAAAAAGTATGTTTGTATTTTCTAAATTGATTGGTTTATTACAATTCCATATAAAAAAATTCTTCAAAATCAAGTGTAGAAAAAAAGTTTGATTTCACAATAATTTTCGTCTTAAACTACATAGTCATTAAAAGTCGATCTGTGAGGGAATCTAAAATCGCAAATATATCAAGTTCTGACAAATAATATTTTTGTGGGACAAAAATTACCTTGATTGGTCATAATCGGTAGTGTCATAAGAAAATTAAATCGTTAAAATAAGTAGAATGTGAGTTCTACACATTAATTTAGTCATTAGTGTGTCTGTCTATTGATATAAGGGTCCCGGGTTTGATTCCTGGCATGTCAAAAAAAGTCATTTGGTGAAATGTGGGTTTCTCCTTTAATAGTGATGAATTAACGTTTGGGGGCTGGGTGTTGTGTCTGTTCTAGATTTAAGTTAGTTTATAAGGTGTGTGCTCATATAATGAGTCGTTTTAAACAGTGTACCACGTTAAATAACTCAAGTAAAAAATAAAAATAATTAAATGTGTATTTTACTCATCTCATATTTTCTTCCTATATAGGCGGGGACAAAATTATTTGAGAAAAGGTTTAATAATTACCGGCTTTAGTGGCCGCATGGTCTTACACGTTACTTTAATGTTAGACTAGACTGCCGAAGATGGGGAGATCAGGGTTCTAGCCCAGTTGGGTGCACTGAGGGTGTTTTTTCCCTAAATGGTTTTCTACTCTCCCTACCCGCAAACGCGGGTGCACGTACTCTAAATCAAACCTTACTAGTTATTAGCTCATTAGTTTAATTAATAACACGAACGGGTAGTAAGACGTGGAGATAAAAAGGAAAAAAAAAAGCTGAATTTCTGGAACAAATATAAAATGTATATACACCCCCACCCCACCAAAAAATGTAGAGCGGAGAAACGATGGTGATTGCGGGACCTTTGGTAAGTTTATAAGTCGATAGGGGTATAAAAAAGAAGGCAGACCCCTGGTCTAAGACCACCAGATGTTGAACCATTCAAAATGTCCTCTGACCTGAGAAGGTAAGGAGAGTCGACTGTTTTATCTGTTCCTGAAGGTTCTCCAGCACCACCTGTCTGGACTGTCGGGCCAGGTGGGTGAAGGTGTCGTGCAGGCTCGCCACCAACCAGGGGAGGTGTTGGGTCTTCCCCTTGACGCCACTGCCTTCCTCTGTCGTCTTGTTGCTGATGAAGGGGGCGCAGGAGTCCTCCAGGTCGTCGTCGTCCACGGGAACACCGCCGCTCCGGCCAGGTCGCGCAAGAGGACGTACTTCCCCTGGGACAAGCGGGAGGGAGGAGATATTAAAAAGTTTGGTTTCACCTGCGTTCCGCGTCTTATTACACCCCAATATTACCTCAACTGTGAATTGGTCTTGTGGTGTAGTGGTCCAGTGCACATGGCTAAAAGCCAACGGGTCCCGGGTTACATCCCCAGCTGGTACCTTGGTCATTTTTCTCGAAAGTGGAATGACCCGAACGGTCACCAGGGTTTGGTTAATTAGGCTTAATTTAGGTATGAGTGTTTCCACTGGTTCCAAACCCTCATACTCACTATCACTATCATCTCATCGGGACATGGAAAGAGCCTCCACGGAAATGGTGTGAGATTAGTATATTCGAGAGTCCCCTATGCAATGGTACATTAGGACTGACTAATATTTCCACTACTAGGTCAATGTACCCCAGACAAGCAATATTGCATTATTATTATTATTGTTATTATATCTCAACTGCAATCATTAAGGAGAGTAAAATTATCTTTGCCCTTGCTCTCGGTTAACTGTTGCCAAACCTGCGTCATTGGCCGAATCGTATGAGACGTCAATCTCTTGTTAAGCTGACCCGCTGAAGACAGGGAGAACGGTGATCAAATCCCAGTCGGCTCTATCAAGGGTGTTTTTTCCTAAATGGTTTCCCACTCAAATCTGGGTAGATTACCTTTGAAATGCACCTAGACGTACTGTACCTTAATGCCGGCACTGATGTTGTCCTCAAAGGCCAGCCACGTGTTGTTCCTGAAAGCGTAAGGGGCCGTCAAATCTTCATCACGCTCCATAGTCCATCCACCCTCGGATAGAAGCGAGCACAGCTGACAACACAAACCGAAAAAATCACTGTATATTATATTAAACTCTTCAAGAAACAAATTATCTACAGTATCCTCAACCCAAAATTTTCGGTATAACTGGCCCGTCAGACACATCACCAAGGGGAATGGTGGTCCTGAGAATCTCCCGCCCCACCCTTCTCCCTCTAGCATCCAATACAACAAATAATATTAAGTGTAATTAAAATTCACATTTTCAAGACATTAAATGGATTTTTTAAATTTAATTGAGTTGTAAATTTTCGTCCAATCTATAAACTATTGTAATAAATGTAACATGTAAGTGGTGGTCTGGGTCGTTCAGCCATCAGAGTTAATGTGTGTGTTGGCTGAAGCCAGCTATTTTCGTGTTCTTTGAATTCAGTCGCCTTTATTGATTTGTCCATTTGATAACCCCAAGCAAGTGTTTCCCCCTAAACATTGATAGAGGTGTGAGTGAAACATCCAAATGGTTATTTTTTTAAAGTTAGTGTTTCAATAATGTAAAAACTGTTAGTAGTTTAAAACAAATTGTTTGTTTGTGAACTGTTTTGACTGCCAAAAGTAGCAACAAATCAATATATGGTCCTAAAGATCATATGGTTTGGTGAATGGTTACATTACAATTTTTCCTAGTTGTCAGATACAACCTCTCCTATTGTGGATGGCCTATATGTTTTTGTAAGTATAATCTCTGCCAAAATCACACCTAATCAAACAGTGTAGTTTGGGAGTAATAAGTATTGTTTTTCGTAAGTATAATCTCTGCCAAAATCACACCTAATCAAACAGTACCTTTCCTTGGCTGATCCTCTTTGGTCCAGAGCTGGAAGGCGACCTCGGCGTGTTCTGTTCAGGGTCCTTCAAGGTGAAGCTGGTCCCAGACGCAGGAATTGAGATGATGATCAAGTTGTGAGGGCACCTAGACCCGTCAGTAGGTCCAGCATCGAATCCTGATAGGACAATTAACACATTTATATTGAGACAATCTTTGTTTGGATAAATGAACGATTACTTTCCTAACACAAGAATTATAAAGGCACAACAATCTTGCCTTTCATCTTATATTCTAGAAACTAGATCAAGGAAAGTTTGGGTTGTGACAAAGTCCATTAAGGATAAAGTCTCCAATCACCTGACCATAGGAAACACTGTAAAATGCGCTGTATTTGGAAAACCTGGTTGTAAAATGAACTAACAAATACATAATGTCGGCTATGATATATCAACTTAATATCCCTGGCAGCTTAGGCTGCCTGGTGTGTGTGTACACACATACACAACTCCATTTCAATAAATTGCAATTTTAGGCAAGTTCCTTAACAAATATTTTTGAGACAACTTTGTAGTGCTACAATAACTTAGTAACTTTAACTAGCAATGTTGATATTAGATTAGAAATTGGTAAAATAATACAGTCGGGAAATGCATGTTACTACTCGGTCAGTTAGTTGTTAGCATCTCACCTGCTGTCAAGGAATGTAAAACTCAGGATATACCAAACAATAATTTTACGGTTATTCTATGTGATCGTGAAACGTGGTATCTTACCTTACATGACGTAAAAATAATAATAAGTAAGGTGTTCAAAAACAAGGTGCTTAGGAAGATATTAGGTCTAAAAAGAGATGAGTATAGTGGGGGTGGAGAAAGTTACATCATGATGAGCTACATATCGTGAACTCATCGTAAGACATTGTTAGGATAATCATGTCTCAGAGATCACGTTGAGCAGGACATGCAGCGCGAATGAAAGAATCTTGAACCGTGTTCAGGATGTTTGCTGCGAATGGAAAAAACCCATTGGGAAGACCTAGACGCAGATGGGAGGATAAAATTAGAATGGACCTGAAAGAGATAGGGTGTAATGAGGTGGACTGGATAGAACTAGCTCAAGATAGTGATAGGTGGTGTACTTTAGTAAGTGCGGTAGTGAACTTTCAAGTTCCGAATGCCATAGAGCAAGTAAATGTTTATAAAACGTACACAGTAAAATGTACTAAGTGTAAGCCTCATGTAAAATTTTATTCCTCTCTAATTAAAGAAAGGTTCATTTATTTTATTTAGCTGCTTTGGGTCTTAACCGTTCTCTAAAAATGAATTGTATAGTTGACTACAAATTTCATTCGAAGACGTAATAATTAACATTAATATCCCTAAACAACTAAGTCAGTTATTGAAACACTTAGGTTATGTTTCCCTAAACATGATGATTGGAGAATCAGAAAGTTTATTAGAGAGAAGTGACCGGTTAGCTTGACCAGATATTTGATCGACAATCACATCCTAATTGTTTTTTCGAGATCGTGAAAAATGTTTTTAAAGGGTACTTTTAAGCTTCAAACAACTCTTTTCAACATTGGAATAGTTTTTTAATCGTTTTTTGTACAGTGAATTTAAACGAGATTTTATATGTATTGGTTTAATCGTGAATTTCATAATATTTCACATTTAAATTTCTAATTTCAACATTTAAAATTGAAAAATAAAAATAATTGTGAAGTGTATAAAAGTATTTGCTCGTTTGTGAAGTCACTTTTTTGTTCAAAGTTCAAACTATTGATGAAACTAAAGCTATTTAGAACACATTTACATGTAGTCTTAATTATAGTTTTCTAATCATGGATTTTAGGCCTAAAAAACTGGAATACATAAAGGCCTATCTGAAATAAAACAGTTTCAAGGCAATGTAATTTAATATCTCCTCTTAAGGGATATTTATGAGGTATATTTTGAAAGATCTAACTGTTTTTCCGGATATTAATTTTGGTTCCTGTTCGACTCCCAGATGATAAGCCATATAAATGGGGAAACCACACTCAATCCTTTTTGCCGGTCTCCCATGCTGGAGTCACAGCCCTGCTGGTGGTCGAGAACGTTTTCTCACCGTGTTGAGTATGTCCGCCAGTCCCATGAGTCTGCTGGGGTGGTAGGTCAATCCTCTCTCAGTCGCGTCACTCAGGTTGTGGGTGGGGACCGTCAGGAAGTCCACGTACCTGAACACACACCATTTTAATAATATACTTCCAACAAAAAATTATATACAAATATATTAGAGACAAAGAAAAAAAAATCCCTGATTTTTTAACGTGTTTTTCACATATCACCAACCATCCGACTGATCGACTCTTTATAGCAATGAGGTAGGAGTGAATAAGGTAGAATTTAGTGCTAAATGTACCCATATTTGCGTAGAGGGAGGGTGTAAAACAATATTTGTGAAACAAATCTTTGCACACCTTACTAAGATGCAAACCATGACCTACCTTCACCATCAATCCAGCCGATATGACTGATATCGTTTACGACGTGTCTATCAGTACTGGTGCTAAAAATAATTAAATTAGGCCTACCTGGTATACCAAAATGTGTTTAATAAATGGTGATATTTTTTATTTACAATGTTTTTTCCATAATTCAAGCAAAATTTGTGAGTATCTATAATTGATTTAATTGTCTTAATTTACTTAATAAAAGTATATTAATTTTTATTCAACTGGTAGTTGCTATAATTGTTAGATTACCTAATTAAAAAACCTTTTAGATGCTAAAAAAAATTATAACTTGGAGCGCACTGTGCGGTAAGGTGATGGAGTTTATATTCGAGATATAAAAGAGCTATGATGCATATTCCTTGATTTTCAATTACTGCGATCATTCAAACAGTTCCTTACTATCCCATACTCTTAATGGTAGTTACTACGTTGCCTTATTCCCAATTTATGACATGGTTACAAAGGGTTCAATTGGAAATCAATCTAATATTTTAGCGAACTATTAAATATATCGCCAAGAAATGGCTCCCCAAATAACGTATGTTCATTGCTATTATACTAATTATATCTCACTAAACACTTAAGATAGGAACTTCAACTTTGGAAAGCTGACTAAATATAGCTTGTATTGACAAGATGTTAATTTTTTACGTTCCTATCATTCTTTGAAGCCGAATTAAAGGGAGGGTTAATGTGGCCTGAGCTATATCGTGTTATAGGTGTACGGTGCCGCGCAACTTGATATCCTATTTGGTTGTAAATACACTGGAAATTAGACGCTTTTTATCTTTTTCCCTTTGAGCGAATACATTTTCTTTCAAAGCCATTAGTCAAAATAATTGTACTATTTACGTAATATCAAATAATACTCAGAGTCTTAGCTAAAGAAAATTTGTTTCGCTCTCAATTTTGTGTTGCTTAAAATAGCATGAAAATAATTTTATTTTAAAGTTTTCAATCTAAATTCTTATTGCTTTACGAAGAGAATTTAAAAATTAAAAGCGTGTTAAAACTATAAGACAATGGTCTCACTTGGAAATATTCTTGAGGTCATATCGTTTTACAAGGATCTCTGGTTCGGTTGGTACTCTGAGCAGAAGAGACCCATCACTGTTAGTTGTGAGCTCGTCCTCCAGGCGGTTCTTCCTACTGGTGGTGCCATCTGTCCGCCGGGATTGGCGAGACGTGCTGGTGAAGCTTTCCCTTAAGATCAAACAAGCACAAACCACTATTCAGATCACATTCTTAACAAAAATAACAATATTGTATTTATTTTGGCCGAAAAAAAAGTTTCTAATTCCATTCACTTCTATGTTCCCACACTCTTGCTATTAATTATATCAATATACCTGATTGGCTGTTGAGTGGTCTCCTTGTCATCTTGTTTATCCTCCATGCGGTGGTCACGTTTTGGTCGTGAGTTAGCATTCCCTCCCAGCTCCGAGCGCAAGGCCTGTAACATCATTATCATCATCATCATCATCACTTGTCAAACACACTTTAAATTTGGATCAAATGAAATACTAAAAACGTAATACAAATTACATTGAGTCAAGGTAGGGAGGAGATGTGAGCAATGCAAGTTTTTATGGCAACACATTTTTCTTTGGCCAAAATAAATCAAATAATGCTCCAGTAGAAATGTAAAGTTTAATTTTCTCCACATGGTGAAATAAACCGTTGTTGAATATCTGTTATGAGCATAGCGGTATTAGATGACAGACTTTTTAATATAGGGGAAAAGTTATCGCTAAGTTTCGGGACACTTTTGACAAATATTCAAGGAATGTTGATATCACCATGTGAAGAAAATTTAACTCTATATTTCTACTGAAGCAATATTTTATTTATTTTGGCAAAAAAAAGTTTTTCCTATTAAAAAAAAACCCTGCGAAAACATTGATCATTTCTCGAGCTATTTAAACCCCCACCTTAGGAGTTTCCATGCTTTATTTTTATTTTTTATCAACTAACTATTTTCAAATCTAATTAGATTAAATATTTTGATACGTGGTAAGAGTGACATATTTGAAGTCTCTGTCACGCGTGTCACGTGTTTACATTTTTTTTATGTCTTTGTAGTTTTTAAGACACTATCTGATAGTATTTCAACTACATTTCATTGTCATTTTATAGGAATTTATTATTTTGCTTCCATTTAAGAACGAAATATCCTAATATCCTCTAGGAATTGACTATTTAACTGCCAACTAAGCTTGGACTATCTCACTATCATCTAGAAATTACTAATTTTACTACCATCTAAACTTTGACTATTTAATGTCATTTAACTTTGAATTATTTAACTGTCATTTAAGCTTGGACTATTTAACTGTCATCTAAGCTTGGACTATATTTTTACAACCATCAAAGCTTGTAATATGTATCCTGTCTAAATAATTGGTTATATCAGTGCCCTCTAGGGCTCTGCGAGTACTCGTATTTTGAGCTCGAACTCGAGCTTAAGCGACAAGCTCGAGTTCGAGTTCGAAAGATTTGTAGGCTCGACATTTTCGAGCTTTTGATTTACATTATAATCAATTTTTAAAACGCAATATTAAGCATAGTCTATTTAATTGAGATAATATCAGCATTTCCTGTAATTTTAATGTCCTTAAGGACATGAGTGTTGAAACAATTTTAATTAATTTTATTAGATTTTTTATTTGAGTGTTGTTCTTATTTTAAAATTTTATTTTATAAGTGTTATTTCTAATTTTAAAACCGATATTTCCATTATTTAACTTTTTTTTTTCAAAATTATTTACTATTTATAAAATTGAGTGTCATTCATCTTTTAAGAATATGTGTTTAAATATACTTTATAAAGTTTTAAAATTATGAATATACAATACACGAAATCGACTCAAACTCGGGAGCTTTTAGAAATACTCGACTCAAGTTTGATTCGGACGAAAACACCTAAGCTCGCAGACCCCTTCTATCCTCCAAACGTAAACTATTTTAATGACATTTAACTATGAACACTTTTATTTCTCTAGTTCTTCTTTGAGGAAATCACTGTGTGTTTTTATTCCTCTTCCCAGACGAAAATTGGTTGACTTCCTAAAATTCCCTTACTCATCTCTTGTATATGAATGGAAGACGTCAAATGTTCACAGGAAACACAGTTTAAAAAAAAACTTTTTTTTTGTGGCCAATATTGATAGCGTTTTACTATTTTATTATTATTATTGCCTCCTACTACCCGTTCAGGTTATACCCACTTACGCTAATGTGTAATGGTAGGGTGAATGTGAGATTAAATGTAGGGCCTACAGTTTAACGTGGAATCCGAACCACGGTGGATGCCTGGCAATCCCCATATTCACAAGATGTCTTGTCAGAGGTGAAGGAAGGGTTTGGTAATCAGATAAATCTGTGCCTGGACCAAGGATTGAACCCCTAACCACCAGCATAGAAGTCTGACACCTTACCCCTAGACCACCAGGTCACCTATATGGTTAGTGTTATTTTATAGATATTGATACTATCTATCAAAAGTGACAGTTGCAGTTCACATGACTTGACCTGTGAATACATGAAAATAGATCTAACTTTTCTAGCTGTCTTCATATGAAAATTGGACTGTAAGCTCCAAGATGCCCTTATACTACCAAGATATGTTCCAAGGCCCTCACCTTGAGCAGGTCGACCAAGCGCTCCTTGCCGTGTGGCCCCGCGTTGGGCGCCAAGTCCAGGTTGAGTTCCAGGCCTTGGAGTCCTGCCTGGCGCACCACTTGTCCCACGCTGGCGACGAACCTGGACCTCTTCTCCGGGGATTTGACCACTCCTTCTGATCCCACTCCTCCTACGCTGAGCAGCACCTGCAGGGAGGGGTTACGCTCCCTCAGACGAGCCGACCAATCGGACACACCTGTCAAGAGGAATAACATACACTATCAGTAGAGACGCCGAAACATCGCGGACGTGTTTATACCAACTTTTACTTAGCACATTAAAATTAATTCCTATTAATAAAATGAAACCTACTTTGGTGGCCGAATGGTATAAGGTTTCATTCTCGCAATAGATTACACTGATGATTTTGGGGAGATCAGGGTTCGATCCCGGAAGGATGTATTGAGAGTGTTTTTTCCTAAATAGATTTCCTCTCTCCCTCCAAGAAAATGCGAGTACACTTTCTTTTAATGTAACTTCTTCATCTCTTGCACATTAAAGTAATTGATACATATGCGTAGAGACCAAATTAGAAAAAAAAACGAAAAATTTGTTTGTCATGACTCATGAGCATTGCATGATATCTACCTCACGCAGAGCTCTGAAATTTAAACATTAGTATCTTTTGTGCACAAAAATTTGCAACCCAAAGGAGGAATTTTAGAATTTTGATTATTTTTTATAAATTCAAAAACTGAGTCAGGCTCTGGGCAGTGCAGGTC
The DNA here is from genome assembly GCA_039000515.1 of Timema cristinae. Taxonomy (NCBI): domain Eukaryota; kingdom Metazoa; phylum Arthropoda; class Insecta; order Phasmatodea; family Timematidae; genus Timema; species Timema cristinae. The sequence continues at coordinate 107,413,237 of JBCFYV010000012.1, forward strand.
TTAAAGGCATTAACATTAAAGTTACCTTCCACTTAAAATTATTAAACTAAAAATATTTCCATTGGGCAATGCCAGGTACTCTAGTTAGTATAAAATGTAATATAGTTGTAGCATTTAAAAATCGAATTTTACACAGGCGAAACAAAACAAAATCGGTCTTTACACGAAGTTGACTACTTGTGCTCTTATATGCGAATAATGGTCAATTATGTTGAATTGAGGGGAAATTAATGACATAAACACTAACTATATCTGCACCGCGTCTTACTACCCGTTCTGGTTTACACACTTATATTAAGTCTCCCCCTTTCCCCCCAATTTTCCTTTACCCATTGGTTAGGTCATTAATTATTGTGTTAAAACGTAAATACTAAAATATAGTAAAAAAAACTAGTTGAAAATAATTCTAATGGATGCATCAATCAACCCATTTTCGCGGTCATGTATTGACACAAAACCCTGTTAGCCGTCTAGACGCAACCTATACGTCATGAAGTCGTTAGAAGCAAACGTCTCGAGCTGTGATGAAACGGACTGTATGGATAATTAGTTGATCTTAAGAGGCGCATCAGTTACTTAAGAATAAAAATAGGTTGGTTGATTAAGTCATCACTGCCTTAATTTTTGGTAACAGGAACATTTTTTTGTTTGTTTAATCTCTCTCGTTTTCTGAAGAGAGGTATTTAAATTTTTCATTTTTATGAGTTCAGAATTGGCTTTTTACAACTTGTTTAGTAAGAGAATGGTGAAAAGGACATTTTAGAAAATACAAACTTATTTTTTACTGCCAACATTGATAGCATTACACTATATTATTACTATTAGTATATTCTCTAGGGATTTATACTATTATATATAAAAAAGACAGTGTTTAGTGACACAAATTGGCGTATGAATATATGAAAGCTATTTTAGTAACTTTTGTAACTATCAAATATTGCTCCCTTTCTGGCTTGTTCATATTATATCTTCTCTAACTAACCAAAAGATCGAATGATAAGGGTGCAAGTCAAACAAATTAGCTTAATTTTCCCAGTTTAAAAAAAAAATTGATGTATTACGTGCATTTACTGAACCGACTGATTAGATAAGCACACGAGAATTTCTATAAGCGATAGCGAAAGGGCATAAAAATGTTGTCGGCAAAGGTGTCTTCACATACCTTCCAGGGTTCTATTACATGCCCCAATCGGTACCAACGGTACCAACGGTTTTACTCCCCTCTGAAAGTAGCTATGTTACGGATTTTTAATAACTCCAGAAAAATCGGTCGACCCCAGCTTGGAATTTATAATTATAAATTCGATTGAAATTTTATTTTGAAAAACAAATTTTAAAATGTAGAAAAGGCACATTAGTACACTATTTTAAATACCATATTACCGTAGCTAAAATATTTTCTTATAAACGCGTTTAAAAAAATTAATTTCTTTAAATTGAACAGTTCCCTTATATTTTTAGTATTTTTATGGGCCGTTTAAATTCGCGTTGTAAAAACTTAATGGGTCAACATAGAGTTTCGCTACATTTGAATAGCTGCGCCACTCAAAAAAATTCTGTTCTAAATTTTAGGCAACAGTTTGAATCAAACTTGAGACCACACTGGCACCAGTGTAGTTTTAAAATTATTAATCATCTTTAAATTACTCGTATATCACTGGTCTTAATAAATTCTTAAAACTTCACTTGAAATTCCTTAACAGGGCTACATTGACTATCGTAATTCAACGAAATGGACAGTTTAATTACTACACGTTATAGGTAACCTGAGTATCAATCAAACGCAAGTATAATGATGCCTCTAGGCGAAATTTAAAAAAAAAATCACGTGACAATAAATGGTGAGAAGAACCGGAAAGCCGCGTTCGATTGGTGTTTTAGTACCTCAGCCACTTTCTACAAAGTGTTACACATATGGCCCTCATCAAAGAAGTGGTTTGGTTTTCTTTGTTATGATTCACTTATGTAACGTGTTATGAACTCGCTATTTGGTCCAGCATAAAATCTCAGTGTGTGTGGTTTTTTTAAAAAACATTTACATGCTTTCTCTTGAGCTCGTGTCAGACAACACGATTATTCATCGACTCACTTTCAAGAATTATTTAATAAAATATGAATGCAAATGGCGTTATTGAAACGTCACAAACGTCTTTAAAATGTAATGTTTTTAAGAATGTTAATACCGTTTATCTCCATTTAAGTGTGAGACATATTTAAAACTACGAACTACAGTAGTTTCGATTGTTCGATGGGTGACCTGGTGGTCTAGGGGTAAGGTGTCAGACTTCTGTGGTCCGGGGTTCAATCCTTGGTCCCGGCACAGATTTATATGATTTCCAAACCCTTCCTTCACCTCTGACAAGACATCTTGTGAATGTGGGGAATGCCAGGCCGCCACCGTGGTTCGGATTCCACGTTAAACTGTAGGTCCTCCATTTCATATCACAATCACCCTACCATTACACATTAGCGTTAGTGCGTATAACCCGAACGGGTAGTAAGACGCGGTGCTAATAATAATAATAATAATAATAATAATAATAATAATAATATATGATTGTTCGGTGCTTCGTATAGTTCGAGATAAGGACGCTACACTAAGATCGTATCCTATGAGCCACGCCATAGTATACCAATGGGAGGTAATCTTGCTATCTTACATGGTAAACTGAGAGTACTCAAACATATTTTAAGAACGTTTTACTCAAAAAAGTCTCAAAACCCGCTTCGATGGCTAAAAGATCTTAACGCGCCACTCTCGTGTTGGACCAGACTGCCGGCGATGGAGAGATCGAGGCTAGAATTTTGGTTGGGTGTACTGAGGGTGGTTTTCCACTCAATCTCTTCGCAAACGTGGGTACACTCCCTCTAAATATAGCCTTCCTAATCCATAAAACCATTATCGTATTAAGTACATAAGTGTGTAGCTCGAACGGGTAGTAAGAGGTGGTGCTAAAATATTGTCTTTTAATCTTTAATTTTTTTACGTGTGAATCGAGTTTTTATTAGTTCGAGATTACCTGATCTCGTTCAATTAGAACTATTGAGATTACTGTACTTGTTAAATAACGCGGAGGGGGTGATCTGGCAGTCAGGGGTAAGGTGTCAAACCTCTGTGATGGGGATGCGGGGTTCAATCCTTGGTCCCGGCAAATATTTATCCGATAGTTAAACCCTTCCTTCACCTCTGACAAGACATCTTGTGAGTGTGTGGAATGCCAGGCCTCCATCGTGGTTCGGATCCCACGTTAAACTTTAGGTCCTCCATTTCATCTCACAATCACCCTACCATTACACATTAGCGTAAGTGCGTATAACACGAACGGGTAGTAAGACGCCGTGATAATAATAATAATAATAATAATAATAATAATAATAATAATAATAATAATAATAATAACGCGAAACTGTTAGAGGTCTGCAGCGCCGCGGTGGGTAGCCCACTCAACGAAACATTATTTCTAGCACCGCGTCCAACTACTTTTCGGGTGATACATTTATGTACTAAGTACGCTTATGAATTAGAAATAAGTAAGGTTTAATTTCGAGGAAGTGTAACCGCAGTTGCATGGTAGAAAGAGAATGGAAAACCATTTTGGAAAAACCTACCTCTAAGTACACCCGAACGGGATTCGAACCCAAATCTCCGCGTCATCAGCAGTACTAATCTCTTGTGAGAATGACGCCTTAAACCATGGGGGTCATCGAAACGAGTTATTAGTAATTAAAATTGTAGAGTGATCTGAACGGAACATGTCCGTGTTTCACGGGAATGGTGTGACAGGGGTTTGTTGGATGAACATGGTTCGTTAGTGAGTCGGTTCTGTCCACCTTGGGCGATGCCAAGACCTGATAGGGCTACAGTCTCGGTCACTACCGCAAGGATACAGAGGTGTGTTCCGTTACGCAACTCGCCCTACATCGAGAAACGTTATATCAAATCCGATAAACAACCTCGGACCTTGTCGAGAGTTATAGAGCTGTTCGTTTGCTGAAGGTATTCATCGCGCACTTTCTAAACACATCCTATTGTTACGTCATGGTACTACGAGTCAAGGCACCCGCATAGGCGGACAGAGGCGACAATCTCTTCTGGTCTGGGATTGCCAGTGACAGGAATCCTGGCTGAGTGAACCTGGGTGGTTTTTCCCTAAATTATTTCCCATTCTACCTCCAATAAAATGTGGGTGTGACTCCTTTCAATTCTACCTACTTCATCACTACCCTGTTAGAGTATATATCGTGTAGATAGTGTGATAATCTGGACGTGGAGTATAAAAAATCTAAGAGCAACTCTGCCATGATATTGATGTGGAGTGAATTTGATTGGAGTAAGCTCGAGTAAACTAGAGTGGATTGAAGTCGTGGGGAATTGCATTGTTTTAGAGTGGCGTGTAGTGTAGTAGAGTAAAGTTGGAGGGGAGTGGTCTGGAGGGAAGTAAAATGAAGTGAAGTAAAGTAAAATGAAATGAGGCTGAATAGAGTGAGGTGGTGTGTAGGGAAGTGAAGTGAAGTTGATTGGAGTAGAGGGATAGTAGTGAGTGGAGTGATATGGAGTGAAGTAAAGTGAGGTGAAAGGGATTGGAGTAGAATATAGTGAATTAAGTGGAGAGGAGTATTATTTAGTGGAGTGATAGGGCGTGAAGTTGAGTGAAGTAGAGTGGTGTGGATTAATATTGAATGGAGTTGAGGCCTATGGAAGGGAGTGATATGGAGGGTAGGGATACGGAGTGGAGTTGATGGAGGGGATTAAAGTAAAATGAAGTGAGGTGGAGTGTAGTAGAGTGTTATTGAGTGAAGTGAGGTGAAGGGGATGGTGTGAAGGGAAGTTGATTGAAAAAGAGTGTTATTGAGTGAAGTGAGGTGAAGGGGACTGGTGTGAAGGAAAGTTGATTGAAAAAGAGTGTTATTGAGTGAAGTGAGGTGAAGGGTAATAAAGTGAAGAGAAATTGAGTGTAGTTATTGAGTAAAGTGAGATGGAATGTGGGGAAGTGAAATTGAATGAAAGGGAGTGAAGTGGAGTTGAATGGAGGTGAGTGGAGATGAGTGAAGATGAGTTGAATGGAGGTGAGTGAAGTGGAGTTGAATGGAGGTCAGTGAAGTGGAGTTGAGTGTAGTAGAGTGAAGTGAAGTTGTGTGGAGCTATGTAAATTTGAAGCGCCGGGTCCTAGAGCCCACGTGTGATATATTATAACGTGTTGGATCTGGGCGGATCCCGCTCATAGATATCGAGGCTGGGCTACTTTCACTGATGAAGAGTTTCAAACGCTACAAGCTCACCTCGTCGGAATATGAATTTCAAATTAGTCTCCTCCCCCCATTCCAATGAGTGAGAAAATAAAATACTGATCTTTGGGATCCTATCCTAAGGCTAGGATGATTACGAAATGTTATATTTTGATTCTAAGCATCGTTTTAATACGGTATAGAAATAAGTACGTTTTGAGTTGATGTGATAGCCAAAAAAAAAAAAGTTGTTTTATTTTAAGTATAAAGTGTATATTTAAGGTTTTATTCAGTTTTGGGACAAAAATATTAGTTTTATTTTCCAGTACGTCTCACCCTGTTAAGGGTTACACGCATATAATGTTTACGCTAGTGTTGTAGGGATGAGAAAGGTTTAATTTAGAGAACATACACTAGAATTTGAGTGGAAGGAGAGTGGGAAACAATTCAAGAAAACCACCCTTATTAAATTACATTCCCCCGGAATCAAAACCCTGACCTCCACGTCACAGAACAAACAAACTATATAGGCTTGACCTCTAGACTGTGTGCTCACCGGGGTTGGCTGTGCCATATTTAATCCACATTTACTATTTAGAATAATTTTGTACGATTTTAAGTAACTAGTAAAAATAATTGATATTTTACAAAATAGTAATTAGTATATATTTTGCAATAAACATCACTAGAATTATTCACTGCAAAAACATAACTAGTAAGGTACTCGTTTCAGTGGTCACGTGATCTAACACTTTCCTAGTAGGCTGGACTGCCGATGATGGGGAGATTAAGGTTCGAATCTCGGTCGGGTGTACTGAGGGTGGTTTTTACAAAACGGGTTTCCACTCTCCTTCTATGCAAATACAAGTACATTTCATCTAATAACCTTTCTAATCTCTAAAAACATTAACGTAAGTAGTACATAAGCGTATGACACGGACGGGCAGTAAGACGTGGTGTTAAAGATAAGGCATGTATATATTTAGAGATAGGATGCTCGAATCCTATGGTATTCAAGAGATTAGCGATTCGTAAAGGTCTCAAAAAAATTATCTTAAACACCAATTATGAATACCTTTCCTTGATATAACAATTTTAAGCAATTGGTAAACGGAATTAAATTTGGGTAATTGGGAGGACAACCAAATTTTAATAAAAGGGACAAAAGTGTATTAATATGATTAATTTACTAAAAAATGTGTTTTAGTTAATGTTTTATGGCGTAATGAATATTACAAACAAATTATCATTTGTCGGTGGTACCAAGTACTAAACAACTTTTTTAAATTCGATTTTAAACGTTTTCACTTTAACTAAAATTGTGCATTTTTAATGACTTGAGGGTTCAAATTTGGATTCTAGATTCCAAAGAAAATTTAAATTTTTTATTCGAGATTTGGATTCGAGAAACATAGGATTCAACCCATCTCTAAATACTTTTTTTTACGTGTTCTGAGTTTCAAGACAAGGCAGGAATATCCACATATTCACACTAAAGGTGCAGGTATAAGTATGGATAATAGAGGTAAAATTTAGAGGAAATATAACTGATCCCCTTGATTTTGAGGGGAGGAAATGTGGAACAACCATTTAGGGAAAAATATCTTCAATGTACCCAGCTGGGATATGAACAGCAACCTCCACGTCACCAGTAAATCAGACAAAATGAGACTGACGCCTTAATTCATCTGTCCACCGGAATGGACTAATAAAATATGAATAAAATAAAACCTGAACTCACCCTCACCAGTGGCCACGTGGGCTGAGGCGTAAAAATTGTCTGGTTTGTATTTTTTCGTTGGAATTCTTGTCAACTGTATCTAGGCGTATTTCCTTAAACTGTTTTCCACTCGGCCTCCACGTAAATGTGGGTTCATATCGTCTAAAGTACATCTTATTCATCCCTACCTTTTATTTATTACATCGTTTGGGTTATACACATATGCACTAATTACGGTAATATGTTGGGCATGAGGAAGGCTGAATTTAAAGGGAATGTACCCACATTTGCCAAAAGAGAGAGTGTGGTAAGCCATTTAGGGAAAAACAACCTTAGTACATTCGACCGGGCTTAGAACTCCAATATCTCCATCATCGACAATCCTTTCTATTTCGAAAGTGATGCCTTAACGACCATTCGACCACCAAAGTGCGTAATTAATTACGAATAACTTTGGAAGTTAGAGGAGGAGAGGTAGGGGGAGCCGTGATTATTAATTGAACCATCAATAACTCGTATGAACTAAATATCCAAAAGAAGTTCACGTTGGAATGTTCGAAGTGATATCATTATTTCTATATTCGTCTTAAATGTCAATAGGACACGAGAGAGACAAACCAACACGAAGTTGATATTACATTTCTGTCCGGCTCTTTGTGTACTCTCGAAACCGCAAGTCTCGAGAAACTAACAAAAAAACACACACACACAAACTATTCATTAATATTTTGTTTCAAACGAGATCTACGTTTAAGAAGAGTTTGCATCATACTGGCTCGTAGACGAATCAAGAGCCATCAAAATAATATGTAAAAACTTTCTAGATCTTGATCAGAAGTAATTAAGGGCACCGGCCAAAGATGCATCCTCACACCACGTTATTTACCTTGAGAATGGCCATTATGAAATTTCAAGACCATTAAAATAGTCCCCAACTATTTTAATATTTTATAATGTGGGTCTATTTGAAACAGTGTATTTATTTGTTTAAATAGGTCTAGCTCTGTATTTACCACAACTTACCTTTACCTATAAACTGCGACATTTAATTTTAAACGTCGTTGAGAACTAATTAGTTTTATCTTACTATACACATTTATTTTACATTCTCATTGTATAGAGGCGTTACAGGGAATACATGAGATAGTAGAGGAAGCAGGGTGACCTGGTGGTCTAGGGGTAAGGTGTCAGACTTCTGTGCTGGCGGTTGGGGTTCAATCCTCGGTTACGGCACACATTTATCTGATTTCCAAACCCTTCCTTCACCTCTGACAATACATCTTGTGAATGTGGGGAATGCCAGGCCTCCACCGTGGTTCGGATTCCACGTTAAACTGTAGGTCCTTCATTTCATTTCACAATCACCCTACCATTGCACATTAGCGTAAGTGCGTATAACCCGAACGGGTAGTAAGACGCGGTGCTAATAATAATAATAGAGGAAGCAAGGCTGAGATGGTATGGTCATGTAATGAGGATGTTGGAGTACATGGGATAGTAGAGGAAGCAAGATTGAGATTGTAAGTATATGTAATGAGGATGGAAAAGGGTAGGATGCTAAAGAGAATGATGGAAAAGAAGTATGTAGGGAAATATCCTCAATGGAGGACAAAAATGAGATCGGAGTAGCAGATAACAGAAAGTGTGCAAGTGAGAGTAGAATAATGGAATAAATTAAAGGAAGAAGAATAGTGGAAGGATAGAGGAAGATGGCATTTTAAACTGACCCGACCATAGGCTGGAAAGCGTTTATGATGATAATGATGATGATTATAGAGAAAGTATCTTATTGTAATCGAATCGTTAACATTTTCGATACTGAATGGAAACAAAAAATTGATTTTGTCTCCATATTTGTCTGTCTGTCCATCTATCTGTCCCTAGGGTTTAATGGTTAAATGGTTTGTTCAAACTTGATATTTAGATGTTATATGGTTGGTTATACCTCAATTTTTTTTTTTTCAAATCTCAAGTTAAGGGTACTAATAATAATAACATGAGGATTTATACAGCCCCTCCCCATTTTCCATATCATATTCAACGGATACGCATTAACCATTTAAGAAATAGCTAATTTTTGAATATTTTGTTTCAGTGATTGACTTTAAACAAATAGTAGGTGTTAAAATTTGAAGGAATTTTAGCAAGAAAGTATTTTTAGTAAATGCCTTACTACCCATTCGAGTTATACGCCTATGTGCTAATTACGTTATTTAGTTAGGGATGAGTAATGTTGATTTATAGAAATGTAGACAAATTTATGGGGAGAGAGTGTGGAAAACCTTTTAGGATAGATTACCCTCTGTACACCCGACCAGGATCGAACTCCTATTTCCCCATAATAGCAGCAGTCCAGTTTATTGCGGGAGTGACGCCTTAGACCATGTGTTCACCGTAGAAGGTGTTAAAACAATTGAGTTACATATCACATGAAAGTGAAATTCCTATCTTACTTAGGATATGATTATAATTTGTCTATCGATAATGAAAATAATGAAAAGTCATTAAATTGTTTGGGGTATCATGAAAGTCATGCGCTTAGACTTAGTCATGCATTTAAAAATTGTTGAAAAAACACACGCTAGACTTAAATGATTTTGTTTACCCGCCTTGGTGGCGTAGTTGGCTAACGCGCTAGTTTCGTGTGGAGCTAGACTGCCGAGGACGGTGAGATCGAGGTTCTAATCTCGCACAGGTGAACTGGGGGTGGTTTTTCCTAAATGGTTTTCCCCTCTGCCTCCACGAAAATGCGGGTTCACTTTCTCTCAAATCAACCTTCCCAATTCCTCGTATAAACCGAACGTGTAGTAAGACACGGCGCTAAATAAAAGTAGTTTTTGTCCTGTACACTTCGTTCATATTGAATGGTTGCAGTCATACATTGATAGGCCTACATTAACGCAATGGCCCTATCTTATAAACTGTACATGATTCAGGACTTCTGTGCTGGCGGCCGGGGTTCAATCCTCGGTCCCGGCACAGATTTATCTGATTTCCAAACCCTTCCTACACCTCTGACAAGATATCTTGTGAATGTGTGGAATGCCAGGCCACCACCGTGGTTCGGATTCCACGTTAAACTGTAGGTCCTTCATTTTATCTCACAATCACCCTACTATTACACATTAGCGTAAGTGCGTATAACCCGAACGGTTAGTAAGACGCGGTGCTAATAATACAAAAAATAATAATAATAATAATAATAATAATAATAATAATAATAATACATGATTCAGTGGCCGCATAGTCTATGGCGTCACTCCCGCAATTAACTAGATTGCCTATTATGGAGAGATTGAGGATCGAATCCTGGTCGACAATAGTTTTTTTTAGCAATGTAATGAGATTATTTCACTCGTTCATATTAGACACCCTGAATTATTTTGTAACAGTAATTATTATTGTTATTTTATATATATATATATGTGGTGTGTGTGTGTATGTTTAATCAACCACTAACACTCTATTTTTACTTTCCTCTCGACCACTCGAAGAGAGAAGTATTATGATAGTCAAAAGAAGTGAGATCAAGGTTTTGATAAATGTTGACGTTTCACGACCCCCTGAAACCTAAAAAGTTGTTTTCATGATCCCCTTTGTCTGTCTGTATGTACCTTGGCCTGGAGCCTAAATCATTTAACTGAACAGGCTGAAACTTATTTAGATGAAATACTATTATAAATTATGTATAAAATTATAGGTCACTCACAAGAAACCCAAGGGCTGCACATTGCCCGTGTGACACAGTTTGGGAAACCTTGGACTTGTGCGACACCATGCACGCTATACATGCATTTATTTTTATTCTGAATAGTTTTATTTTAGAAGCTTTAATGTTTCGCGAGGAATCAACACAAACTTGTGACCCGCCTCGGTGGCGTAGTTGGCTAACGCGCTAGTCATGTTGAGTTCGACTGCTGAGGACGGGGAGATCGAGGTTCGAATCTCGGTCGGGTGAACTGGGGGGCTTTTACTAAATGGTTTCCCACTCTCCCTCCACGCAAATGCGTGCTCACTTCCTCTAATTCAACCCTCCCAATTCCTAATCCATTAGCGTAATTAGTACTTAAAGCGTATAACCCGAACGGGTAGTAAGACGCGGTGCTATTATTATTATTACTATTAGAACCGCGTCTTACTACCTGTTCGGGTTATACGCAATGGTTTAGTTATAGGTATGCCATTTTTTTACCAAACCTCGCCCTGGCCAAGATACACAGATGTGATTCGGGTATTATACTTTTTCCATTTGACGATCAGTCCACTCTTCTCCGTCGAGCTAAATCTTCTCAGGTAAGGGGTAATACCCTCGGAAAGAGAAGGCGTATTTAACGAGACAACCTTTGATCGCGTGCAGAAAAGAACCTCCGTCGATGAAGTAATCGAGGTCGTTAAGATAGGGTGGAAGAAAACGCGAGAAAAGGTCAGAGTTTTTTTTGTAATTTATTCATCCAAACAATTTGTTAGCAAAAACAAATCAAATAACTCTCCAATAAAAACCTTCATTTTAATTTTCTTCACATGGTGATATCAACAGTTCTTGAATATTTGTCAAGAATGTCCTGGAATTTAATGACAACATTTTACCTTCATTTAAAAAGTTTCCCGTCTAATGACGCTATGCTCAGATATTCAACAACTGTTGATATCACCAAGTGAAGAAAATTAAGCTCTATATTTGTACTGTAGCAATGTTTGATTTATTTTGGCCAAAAATGTTTTGTTATAAAAACTGTGAAAACACTAACCTTTTCTCGCGTTATTTTCCAACCCACCTTAATCACAAGACTCGCCTCGTAAAACTAAACTAGGTTCTTCTGTCTCACTATAATATCCCAAGTATATTTCATATGAGGTCCACGTACATAAGTCCCCATTACGGTGGAAATTATAATCTTTTTTGTTGTTGTTGATAAAATCATCTGAGGATATTTTCGATTGCTACATGAGAGTAAAACCCAGAAATATTCATCCTAGATTCAAACATTTCTTCTACCGTATAAAAAGTAAATGACCGTATTTAGATATGGAAAGGAATGTTTGCCAACACAACAATATAAGTTCATTACTAAACCAAGAATCAGGCGTGAAGCGATAAAGATCTGCTCTTTGAAGAATAACGCTAAGTAATTGCTTGAACCTACGGTGAAAATATTAAACGTTTCCAAAAGGATCATAGCCTCAGGATAGTTCATGATGTCTGGGGTGTAAAAATGAGAAAAGAGTATTTATAACAAGGAACGTAAACTAAACCAGTCCCAAAATAGATCCACCACGTTACTGAATCCAAGGGGAGCAGGATTTGGTTTGTCTTTTGGTGTAGTTGTGGCTTTTGGCAGAACCAGAGATTCGCAACAGATATAGTGCGAATTGGAGGATCGTGGTGATACCATTCACTTCAATTTCGGCGTGAGCAATATTTTGATATTAGAAACAATTTATTGGATGATACGGGGTATCTGAGCATCCACAACATCCAAGCTGGTCCTCGTCTATATCTCTCAACAAATGGAATAAACATGACTTAATGACTTCATGAGTGGCAAGGAAGGACGAAAAGTCTGAGATGCGTTCCGTAAGTTTCCCTTGAGTTAATGAATGTGACCGGTAGCAGTGTGTGTTGTAAACACTGAATAAAAAATAAGAATTTATATTATCTCTATAAATATCTCAGCAAGCTCATGACATAGACTCTATAACTACACCAATCCACCTAGACACGTCGACATAAATCCCGATCGCCCGTAATTAGAGAAAACAACTTCGCAACTACATATTTCGTCAGTTCATTAACATGATTCCCATACGCTCTCCTCATAAATAAACAACAACCTTACATTGTAGACCATAGCTTCGAGACATTCAGATATAGATATAAAAAAAATATCTCCCGTAACAATCGTGACTCGTCAGAAGAAGATCAGCGCTATTTTTAAACCATCACGAGCGTGCATTCCGAGACGTGAAGGAGTTTTTTTTAATTTTTTTTTCCAGCATCTCCCTCTGGACAGAACGCGAAGTGGGAAGAGCCAATTACTTTGTCAAAAGTGAGTTGTTTGCCCTCACGTCGTCAAGGAGAAGGGATAAAGGATACAACCTTGATGAAGCATTGGTTAAGGATACGAGAACAGCACGCAACCTCTAGTTATACCAATAGTTGATTTAAGATCGAGATCGTGGGTTTTAAAAGAAAACAACGTCGTGATGCTGACGCGTAAATTGATTACTAATAACCGTGCAAAGTGCTCCAACATTTTTTTAATACATTAATTTAAGGATACAAAACCCATCTCACGGCTGATTAACCGGGGTATTAAATACACGATTACGTTTGACCCATAAATTGCATCGAAATACTGTTTTTGTTTGTTTGTGCTTCTCACTTGACTATGGTTAAATTGAGATCAGAAGCCTGCAACATTGGCCTAATATTAGGCCTATATAAGGCGTCACTCTCGCAATAGACTGGACTGTCGATGACGGTGAGATCGGTGCTCGAATCTTGGGTGGGTTTACTGAAGGTGCGTTTCTATAAAATGTGGGTACATTTCTCCTAAATTCAACCTTCCTCATTCCTAATACATTTTCTTAACAAGTACGTATGCGTAAAATCACTAACGGGTAGTAAGACTCGGTGTTAATATAAATAAATATAAAACTCCATGGTGTGGTCCCACGAGCGAGCCATACCGACCAGATGACCGCCCCATTAGCGATATAGATTAGATACAGGGTGTCATGTGGTCGACACAATGAATCCTCCACCCGTCGATCTCAGTTTTCTAGACCGGAGCAGCTACATAAAAAATTCAAGTATCTCCTTATTTGTCCTCACGAGGCTGAGTTTGACCCCGTTGCAGACCTTCTTCCTTAGAGATAAATTTTGGAAGCGTCGGGGATCGAACATGGGAACTCTGGATATATAGTTAGGAATTCTGACCACTAGACCACAAAGGTGCTCATGAAAATATGATATATGAGTATAAATAGTCTATATACAAATTAGGCCTATATGTATTATATATAGACTTTATATAGTCTATATTTATAAATTATATATATATTCTATAAATATTATACATACTATATATATAGTATTATGATATATATTATGTATAATAATATGTATATATTTTACATAATATATATAGTATTTATAACATATATATGGTATGCATAATATTTAAAGAATATATATATAATTTATAATATAGACTATATAAAGTCTATATATAATACATATAGGCCTAATTTGTACCTGTTCTCGGTTTAAGTTAGTATACAAGTCGTGTACCAATATAATCAATCAGTTCAGAAAGTGCACGTTAAATACCTTAATTAAAATAAATTGCGTCCTCATTACTATATAAAGGGAATTACAAAACAGTGATATGTCAAATCTGTAAAACCAGAGAACATCCAGTAGAAGACTCAAATCTCGAACTTATCGTCACGAGAAATCCAAGGTATTGAGAGCCTGTCAACTTAGACCGAAGGACCACCAATGTAGATGGAGGTTTTTTTTATTTGCAAATTTCTCCCTCTCAAGGTAAGTACGGCCATGAATTGTGTCTGGATCAATCATACACCTGAATGTTTAGCTCGCTCTAAGAAGTAGGCTATGACTTAATATGGCGTGTGGGGGGCCCTTAAGGGGTCCGGATTGGTTTTCTAGGATGACTTAATAGTTCTGGTCACGAACGGCCTTACGTTGCCCGTATCACGAATAGGTTTAACGGTTCTGCTGCCTGTTACGGACCACGATTATAGTGAGACCGCCTTAGGAAGGTGTTTAACTAGAAGTTCAAGAAGCTATTTGGAGGTATAATTTCATATGGACATACGCCGAGCGTCGCAATTGTCAGTTTCGACAAAAGCTGCAAGATAAATACAATGACTTTTGTTCAGTGATTGCACAACGCTTTTATTTTTTGTCATGGGCTCTGAAATGGTTATTTCAATTAACCATTTAATTATAATTCATCCAATTCGGTGGTCGAATGGTTTAACGCATCACCTTCACAATATATTATACTACTGATGACTGGGATATCGGGCTTTTAATCTAGGTTGGGTGTTTTTTTTCCCCTCCTAAATCGTTTTCCACTCTTTCTCCACGCAAATAGTGAGTACACTTCCTCTAAATTTAATCTTATGCATCTCTAGCACATTTACGTATTTAGTGTATATGCGTATAACCCGAACGGGTAGTAAGACGTGGTGCTATAATAATAATAATAATAATAATAATAATAATAATAATAATAATAATAATAATAATAAACTTCAATTTCTCCGTCATAAGCAGGCCAGTATAACACGAGATTGACACTTAGACCATTCCGCCACTGAAGTGGGTAATTTAATTTTCTAATGTGCTCTTCAGGTTAATTCGTGGAAACTTACTCTAAAACTAATCTCCTCATTTTTACCTTTAAATTAAACCAATAATAACCTTTTCTGATCTGTGTTAAATGTATTATTTGAAAAAGTATTTATCCCATGTGATTGGACTGAAATTATCTTATATTTAGTCATAAATCAATGGTTAAGAGCGTTTTAAATCATAAAAATCCGGGATTACTGACGACTACATAGACTAGCCTGAGACATGAAATACAGTAGAAATGTACACGAAGGATCATAATCTGAGAGTTACAAAATATACCTAAACAACTTTCATATATTCAAACGCATAACCATATCTTCTGCAGCTGTCACGTTTGATAGATTGCATCAATACATTAAAAATAATACAAACCTTTGCAAATCCCAGATTTTGAATTTCGAGTCAAATCCGAATCTTTGTTTACCAGCTCAAAACTAGTTTGGATCAAATATTTTAAAATAAAAATGTTTTCTAGCTAATTTTATATCAACTCCGAATTGAACAATATACAAAATAAGTTGTATTATATATATAATTGTCCAATGGCTGCAAAATTGCCAACTACCGAGTCGATAATGGCTGCGTGGTCTGATGGCTGTGATCTTGTATATCACGTGTTTATAAAAGCTGACGACCTCCGCACGTCCATCTTAGACTCTGCCTTAAACTATGAGTGAAGAATGACCATGGGCACGGGACGAATCCTGGATAGCTCAGTGGTAAGAGCAGTGGCGTACTAAGCCGAAGGTCCCGGGTTCGATTCCCGTGTCCAGGTGTCATTTTTCAGTTTTCAGAATATTGTATTTTTGGTAATTGATTAGAATAAAAAAAAATTGTATGATGAACCGCATATATATTCTGTCTCTTTTATCTTAAAATGGAGATATTTAATAATAACTTATAAGATTGGTGAGACGAAATAATACAGATTGTTGCAGAAAAGCTCCACTAAAGAGCATAAATGAATTATTATACACTGTTACAGAAACATTAAGAAAAAAGAAGCATCTATGTCCATAAATAGCATAGTAATCAATTTCAATTTTCAAATATCTCTATAAAAATATATATATTTGTCTAAACTCTGAAACTATTGGTTTTATAAAAAAAATATTTAAATTAAAAGATTCTCTACAGCTTTGCAATTATAAGGTATTTCTTGCTTGAAATAGTTGCAGAGATGTGATCAAACTTGGAAATTTCTACTTATTAAAATACCCTTAAATCCTTTATCATGGGAAAGTTAGAATCGCCATCTTGTTTGTAATGTTTTGTAATGAGAAACGATAACTGGATACCAAATTTAATCCGAACCATTAAATATGATTTTGATTTTTTTTTTCCTTTCAGTAAACTACCCTTAATTTTAAGGTTGTATGTATAATTTAAAAACCTCGTAGAGGTAGCCCTATGAAAACTTAAGATTCCATGTCTTAGCCCTATCGGTAAAATTGTTTTGACTCTAGGCTGAGAAACAGACAGATGGCATCGAAAACCTACTTTTTGTTTCAGGGGGTCATAAAACGTAGATATTTATCAAAATCTCGATTAGATTGTTTTTGTAGATAACAATACTTTCTCTCCGAGGTGTCGAGATAAAGTTATAAGGTCATTCACCCCACCGTGTTTGAATAGTGAATAAATGTTCAACAATATGAAATTCACAAGTTTCTACGCTTAAGTTAAACAATATATCTAAGCTAATATCTTTGAAAAAATATGTAAAATTACAATTTTTGGATTACTATTTCAAATAAAATTTCATCTAAATCGAATCTGGAATCTATTTGGATTTGAAATTAAAAAAATCCCATTCGAATCTTTCAAATATTAATGTTAGAATCGAATATGAATCCTAGCATGATTCTGATGCTGAAAGTTTCGATAAACGTTAAACAAGGTGAGTTTTAATTAACTAAAATATCTCATCAACTCTTCCCAAATAACCAATAGACCTATTATTTCATCCACTCTGATTCCAGCTCTGAATATTTAAAGTGGTAGTGTAGAGCACGCGAGAAAATGGCACTGTTTTTACAGTTTTTTTTATAGTGAAACACTTTTTTCCTTCTAAAATAAATTAAATAATTATCCAGTAGAAATAGAGAGTTTTATTTTATTCACATGATAATATCAACAATGGTTGAATATCTGCTATGATCATAGCGGCATTAGATGAGAAACTTTTTAAATGAAGAGAAAATGTTGTCATTAAAATTTCAGGACATCTTTTCCCAGATATTCAAGAACTGTTGAGGTCATCATGTGAAGAAAATTAAATTATCTACTTTTTATGGAGAATTATTTGATTTATTTTGAAAAAAAGTTTTGATATAAAGAATACAAAAAACACTGAACTTATATCGCGTTCTATACACACCCCACTTTAAGAAAGGAGTAAATTACGTTAACACACGCATAGCTATATCGGTATTTTCTGGTAGAGAAAGTGCACGTTTACAATCTTGCAAATAATAACAGTGAGCCTACATTTCGTGTGGGTTTTTACCAACTAGCACCTAACTGGCTGATCACGATTGAGTACAAAATCTGTCCTGACATTTCATTGTTTCATTACTATACGTGAGTAAACATATTTTTAGATCTCCTTGGATCTATATTTTCAAGAATGGCTCTTTATTTTTTTATATATCTTGCTACTTATGTAACATAATAATCCTAAATGAATGATTTGACTAAAACTGACCGAAAGGATTGTTCTTTAAAATTATAAATGTAGGAAACGCGAGCTAAGAGAAGTATTTTTGCAGTTTTTATATAAAAAATTGTTTGATCAAAATAAATCCAATCACTATCCAATAAATGAAGATAGTTTGTATTTTCTTCACATGGTGATATCAACAGTTGTTGAATATCTGTCCTTTAGGGTGTCCTGAAATTTATTAACAAGTTTTTATTTCCATTTAAAAAGTTTGTCATCTAATGCCGTATGGAAGGTATTCAACAAATTGTTAATATCACCATGTGAAGAAAATTAAACACCATGTTTCTAGCGGAGCAATTCTTTATTTATTTTAGTAAGTTAAGTGTTTAGCCATATCAACTGCTAAAACATCTTTTTTCGCGTGAAACTGTTATTGTTCTGTGGAAGAAATTAAACACATAAACTGATCTACCCTCCGACACATCAACTCGTCCACCCAAACTTGGATTGTCCAGTGCAACAGCTTACTAAGTACATACTGTATACCGTAACAACCCCCCTTTTCCCCATCACATTTCCCCCTCACCTCAAAATCAAGTAGTAATATTTCACAGCACTGGAATCGCAGTTGGTCGCCAAAATATTAAATATTACATTTAGTAATTTCACACGTATTGTATTAAAATCGAGTAGTTTATGTTGTTAGGTTAAGTCAGATTAGGTTAGTTAGAGTCGTAATCACTTAGTACGCTTTTGCACAGAACAATCCAAGTTTGGGTGGACGCCTTGATGTGTGAGAGGGTATATCAGGTGATGTGTTTACTTTCTTCCGCAGAACAATAACAACTACAGCCCTTTTCTCGCGTTTCCTACACTTCCACCCTAAATCAGTTGTTTATTATCTTTTTATGGTTGTTTATCCCCTCATCTGTTGACACTTATCTCAAAAAACTCAAAGCAATTATCTTTAAAAATTAATTATTTAATTTAAGTTCTAACGATAAGTACTGAAAATACAAGCCTCGTTTAAACTAACACATTTTATTATATTAGGTTCAAATTAGGTTACTTGGAGCAATAAATTAAACAATAGCTGCCATTAATAAATAATAATATCGCATACCCCTAAAAAAAAAGGACGTCGCAAAGCGCACGTTGAAAACAACTGGTTTAAATGATGTAGTTAACAAATAGCCAGCACATCTTTAGCCAAGTTTAAAATTTTAAAAAATAAATGTAGTTTGTATAAAATTAATCTTTTGATATTTATTTAGCACCAAGCAACGCTTATGTACTAACTACGCTAATGGTTTCAGGGATAAGGAAGGTTATATTCAGAGGAAGTGTACCCGCATTTGTGTGGAAGAAGAGTGGAAAAACTGTTTTGGAAAAAAACACCCTCAGTACACTCGACCGAGATTTGAACCTCGATCTCCCAGTCATCAGCAGTGTAGTCTACTGCAAGAGTAGTGCGTTAGACCATGCGATCACCGAAGTGGATCTTTTGATATTAGTAGACCCTTGTTCGCCCTTGTAATCGAACTGTTGAGACCACGGAGAAGATAATTTCAAGTTTTGTTTGCTCTAAATCCCCCTTTAAGTTTTAAGAACGGTTTGACCCGCTCCAGTGGTCATATGTTCGTCACTTTCTAAATATACTGGACTTCCTATAGCAGAGATATCGGGTTCGAATACCGGCCGGGTGGATTGATGTTGGTTTTCCTAAATGGATTTCCACATTTGCTCTTCAGATGAATGGGGTACATTTCCTCTAAATCAGACCTTCTTTATCTTCAGCATATTACCGTAATTAATACATATAATTTAAAGCGTCACTCTCGAGTAAGACTGGCCTGCTGAATACGGGGAGATTGGGGTTCGAATCCCAGTCGGGTCTACTGAGGGTGGTTTTTCTTTAAATGTTTTTCCACTCTCCTACCCTTAAAATATGGGTAGACTACCTATATAATGCCTCCTTCCTCATCATACCCCATTAGACCAATTAACGTACACTCGTATAACCTAAACAGGTAATGAGATGCAATGCAAAAAGAAAAAAATTGAAAGTTTTTTCCACTACGTCTTACTACCCAACCGAGCTATCCACATGCAACAATACTAATTTGTTGGGGATGAGTATGGTATAGTTAAGAGGGAGTGTACTATCATTTGCGTGAGGGCAGAAGGTTAAAACCTCTTACAAAACCCTGCCTCATTACTTCTAGCTAGGATCCAAACCCTTACATCCTGTCAACCTACACTCATTAGGACAGAGGTTCCCAACCTGAGTTCCATGAAGAGTTCTGTGAGAGGGTAGGGGGGATGAAGACGCCATTTCCTTCAATATCGTTGTTGGACTTTAGGTTTAATGCCCTCTCAGTTCACTCTGATGTTCCAAGAAGGGGCAATAAAGTATCCACTCTTGTTTTCCAACACTTGTAAGTGCTAGACAATGTTTTCAGCTTTAGTACACATTAAAAAATAAATATATAAACATACTTAGTGTAGATACAAACCTACAAACGAAATTATCATACTTTGATCCCGAGTGACATTAGAAAGCTGACGACCGAAAAAAAGCACCAACCCTCACCTTAGATGAATTCCGGACTACGTGCTATGGGGGTCAGAGCCCCTGGTTTGATGACCTAGAGAACCCGGGTTCAATTCCTGGCTGGTACCGGGGGATTATTCTTCCCATGGTCACCAGGGTTTGGTTATTTAGATTTAAGTTAGGGACTAAGATCTTCATTGGCTCCACCCAGTCATATTCACTACCAGCACTCCCTCACCTTATCGGGACATTGAAAGAGCCTCCACGGAAAGGATGTACTATTAGTACATTAGTATGTCCCCTGGTACATTAGTACTGGCTAATCTTTCCGCAAACTAAGCTACAGAGTGATGTAACCCAGACAAGCCATTAAATTATTATTAGGTCAGTGTTGAATTCATGTTAAAAATCATTATATCCTTCGAATAATTCATTTTTAATAATAATGCAATATCTCATTATTATTTATTTTATTAAAATTAAATGGGCTGCATATACTACTAGAAATATATACTAAGTTTTTAATTTCCCCTCGTGAGACAAGAGGGAGAGTAAGGGGGGAGGGGCGCTACCTCTAAGAGGTTCGGAGCCACTGTATGAGGGAACATATTTTAATATATTTGACAGGTAGTATAATGCGGTGATTAAAAAAGGGAACCAGTAAATTTGTTAATGGTTCTTCTGAGTGAGCTTATGCCAGTTTTGCACGGGTGCCAGGCCGTGTCCCTCGCACACCGGTGTTCTAATAGACTCCCACTCGATTGGACGAGTGAATTGGCCAGTAAGAAGTTTGTTTCAGGATCTTCTTCCTAAAGGCCACTTGCCCTGACGCTGGAGGGCACACCTCTAGTTTTTATCTCAACTCGAGGTATGTATGTACAAGTAGAGGTTTCAGAATGTGATATGATGGCCTTGACCATCCTTGGTTTGGGAATTGATGTACTGTACTGTACTGTACATACGTCCACGTAAAAATACAAAACAATTTGTTCTTAAACCTACTTCGGTGGCCTCATGATGTAACGCGCAACTCTTGCAACATACTAAACAGACTATGAGAGGGAGACCGGGCTTTGAATCTTGGTCGGGCGTATTGAGAGTTTCTTTCCAAAACGGTTTTCCACTCTTCCTACCCGCAAATGCGGGTACAATTTCTCTCAATTAAGCCTATCTAATCTCTAGCCCATCAGTGTAATTAGTGAATATGCATATAACCTGAGCAGGTAGTAGGAATCTGCGCTAAAAATGTTCTAGTCTTCGTACCCACCCGAAAAAACAAAATATTGACTTTGTGGGGCTATTATAAAGGCCGGTTCACACTGAAATCTAAGCTAAGCAAAGATTTGCTCTGCTGTTTAGAAATATAGTGGACCATATTTCTTAATATGGTTATTGACACAGAAAGCTAAGCTAAGATATGCCTTGCTACGTGACGCTATGTTTTGTCCAATCGCTGGCCGGAAAATGTTTCCATCTCTCATCTTGAGTCACCTTACTTTGCGCATGAGCATAACGCAGCTTGGGCGACGTGCTGAACAGAGGCAGTTCTGGATTGTTGAAAATAACCAAAGAAGTGATGAATTTTTGTTCTCAGTTTGTTTAACGTGTATTTAAGTAATATTCTATTTAGGTTTTATATTCAATAACAGTTTTTATACTAAAATGAAACCATTAACTGAACAAGTCAAAACTCCACATTCTACAGTTTTTTCATCTTCCAAAGCAGCTGCTAATAGCAGCAGCTCCTCTTCCTTCCTCTGAGCTCAAACGAGACATTTTGGAGAATGCCATAACTTATTAACTTCACTGGAGCAGACCAGAAAGAAACCACAGTGAATTCAAGAGAGAAAAGAGGGACTACAGCTTATCTTGACAATGAGTGTGAAACCTTATTGACAAAACTTTCACACAGAATAACATAGCTTAGCTTAGCATTCTGTCTGAACCGGCCTTTACTCTTTAGATAATGTATTTATTTTACCAACTCTGGTGAGAATGTGGACAAAGGTGGCCATCTCGTCTTGTTTGGCTTACTGGGGAGCTCAAGGTTTGATTCGAAACTGCCTGTGTTGAAACAGTTTTTTTCTAAGTGGTTTCCCGCTCGCTTTAAACGTAAGTGTTGGTACATTTCCTCCAAATTATACCTTTTAACCCCTACCGCATGGATGTAAATCACGGATAGCTCGGATGGGGGATAAAACGCGAAACACGGGTAGATTTATTTTAAACATCACGTCTTATGCCCGTTCAGGTTGTAGGCCCTATACATAAGCAGTTTAGTGTGTTTTGGATGAGTAATGTTGAACTTACAGGAAGTGTACCTCTATTTACATAGAGAAAGTGGAAAACCATGAAGGAAAAATAACCTGATTACACCCAATTGGGATTCAAACCCCAATCTTCCCATTATTAGCTGGCTAGTCTAACACCAGAGTGAGGTTTTGGATCATTAGGCCAGTGAATCGGGTCATTAATAGTTAGTGGATCATATTGTTACTTTATAGCCCTGCTCCGGGATATTAATTTTCAAGTTTTACCCCAAAATTGGATTGTACAGGTGGTGATAGTACAATAAAAGTAGTATCCAGATTGTACAGTTGGCAACACTGCCTCCTATGTTCTGAGCCTTGGCGTGTGCGACCAGATCCCCATGTATCGCATATATCACTAGCAGTCATTCGTGGGGTAGGCGGAGCCCATGCCTCATATGCTACATATGGTGTCAGGTCAGGGCTGCGGAGCCAGACTCTCATAGGTCGCATTCCGGTGGGATTTTCAATCATCGCAACTGGTGGTTGGATCGTCACACCCACCACGAGTGTGCAGGTGGGTGAGATGATAAGTGTGCAGGTGGGTGAGATGATAAGTGAACATAGTGTGTAGATGTAAACCATCCATAGCGTTCCATGACAACGCCCCCTAGCAAATGACCTTATGGACCAAACTGATGACGTCTTCTTGGTCCGTCCAGTCGGCTGCCCCGCATTTAATTGCCTTAATTCTCAGGGATGTGGAAATGTGCCCTTATTTTTGTGTAGAGGGAGTGAGAAACCATTATTTACTAAAATATATCAGTACATTTGGCCAGGATTTGAAACCTAAACTTCGTCGCCACCAGAAAATTAGATTAGATGAGAGGGAGAGAGAGAGAGAGTGAGAGAGACGTTTATACATCAATTCTGGAAGCATAACTATTTTTTTATCATCGTATCTTTCTACCTGTTCAGTTTATACACATATATGAACATTAATTTAAATGGGATAGGGATGAGGATGGAATAATTTTATAGGTAATCTACCCTCATTTGCGTCGAAGGATAGAAAAACTACCCTCAGTAGACCCGAGCGGGATTTGAGCCCCGATATCCCTGTCATTAGCAGGCCAGTCTAACACGAGAGGTAACTCCTTAGACCATTCAGCCACAGAAGCGGGTAACAACACTATTGATTGAAACGATTATGACAAATACATCTTTAGGCCTAGTTATGTTTAATAAACGATAACGTTCGTTGGTATGTTTAAAACCTTGGGTGTTCATAATTTAATCCATTAGGTGGGAATAAGACGGGTAGTATGGAAGAAAGGTACCTATTTTAGTATGGAGATACTATATTATAAAACCAGAGTGATGGTATTGTATCCCTCAGGTATGGGAACTCGAGGTAGGGAACTAATGGATTCGTTTCGGTACTAAATCCTTGATAGGAATCTCAGATATCGAAGAAATACTCCGATGTTTAAGAAAGAAGACTGGTGTTCTTAGACTTTTATTAATTAATAACAAAAGTATATTACAAGTTCGTGGTTCACTTGAAGAGTAATCCAGACAGTACTTCTACATTCGCTGACCTGGTGGTCTAGGGGTAAGGTGTCAGACTTCTATGCTGGCGGCCGAGGTTCAATCCTCGGTCCCGGCAAAGATTTATCTGATTGCCAAACCCTTCCTTCACCTCTGACAAGACATCTTATGAATGTGGGGAATGCCAGGCTGCCACCGTGGTTCGGATTCCACGTTAAACTGTAGGTCCTTCATTTCATCTCACAATCACTCTACCATTACACTTTAGCGTAAGTGCGTATAACCCGAACGGGTAGTAAGACACAGTAATAATAATAATAATAATAATAATAATAATAATAATACTTCTACATACACTCAGTATGACAATTATAAAGAGCAAGAGCCCCGATTTCAAGATATCCGGGGTTTATATACCTTCCTTGTTTATCTCTGGAAGTTTCTAGCTACGCAGTACAAATGGTTCCACCAACAGTTCTGAAAGGAGCATGTGACTGGGGTGATTTTCACTTTTTGTCTACTTTGGACTCAAGAAATCATAATATTGTTTCTGACTAAGGAAATACGTAGAGAAAACGATTATATCATGTAGTTCTCAAATGACTATAGTCGGTATGACTTAAGCTTTACTTTAAATATAGTCTATCTCCACTTTATTACACCTCTTTTGTATTACGTCACTATTACAATAATTGTAACATTAATATATTTAATACCTTTCTTTCCCTGGTGGTATTATGATTATTGCTCTAAGGGGTTATAACTGACTAACCCCCAATCTTTATGACAATGGCTTATATTTTTAAAAAACTCCCAATAAACCTGTCCGAAATTCAAAACCTCGATCTCCCTTAACACCAACCTTCAATTAATGTATTGTGGTCTTGAGGCATACATCTCATTATCATTATCGGGTGATCGAATTTATAAAGGTAGCGTTAATTCCTCTCAAGTGTCCAAATGGTTAAAGGCGTCACTCTGGTGTTAAACTGGCCTGCTGAAGACGGGGAAATTGGGGTTTGAATCTCGGTCGAGTCTACTTATAATGGTTTCCCACTCTCCTTCCACGCATATGCTGGTAGATTACCTCTAAAATTATTACTTCCTCATCCCTACCCCATTAGAGTAACTATCATTTATCCGTACAACCTGAACAGGTAGTAAGACTCGGTGATTAAAATAGAAGTAGTTTCAAGAGGACTGCCCATATAACCGAAATATTGCCAATCAAATGTCGCGCTTAGGTTAAATATTGATAAAACCTTCAAAAATAAGTTAGTTTGATCTTTACTGGCATGAACTCAAAACTATTGTCTATGATCCTTTAATCATCTAAACTTGTAAACTGTTTAAAAGTTGACATTTTCCACTCTGAAAAATTAAAAAATTCACATTTTCCCGGGAAACGAAATAGGCAGCTTTTAAATAGCGTAGAGTGGAACTTTGGTGGATCAAATGATATAATTTATTAGAGGAGGGGTTCACCAAACAAATAGTATCATCATTAGTATTTCTTGCCTCCCTGTTTGCACTCCTACTTACAAACAGCTCCGCCCAGTAACGTTTTAAACACACTTAGTTTCTGGCGTTTATTAAATTTTCTCTCGACTATTCTAGAACCTTAATTATACCCCATTTGCGATATTTTGTTTTGATGAGTATTGGTGCTAGTAAGCGTGTCATGAATCTATCTACGAATTGTTTACCAACAAAATCAGATGTTTGCTGAAGGAATGACATGTAGGTTAGATGTGTCATTGAATCAAAGGTGATCAGCTCAAACAGGTTTCCTTTTGGTCTAGAATCCATCGTAAATATAAACCACTTTTAGTGGTTAGTCTTTAATATAAAAACACTTTCATTTTTCAGGTCTAGATTGTATCTTGAAGCATCAATCGTCTTTTATAATTGATCTGTGCATAGTTCAGAGAGAGAGAGAAAACCCCAGACAGTTTAATCATGTGATCAATTTATAGTTTAGTTAAAATATATCTGTCCCATGATTTGGTCAATTGGAATGGGAACAAACCCGCATCGGTGAGTACGCCGACTAAACGCCAAGCCCATCCAATCAGGTTTGCTGAGGATGGGGAGATACAGCTCTAAAATGTTTATTCACTCACCCTCCACTCAAATATTGGTGTATTTACTCTCCCTACACTCAAATATTGGTGTATTTACTCTCCCCTATACTCAAATATTGGTGTATTTACTCTCCCTCCACTCAAATATTGGTGTATTTACTCTCCCTATACTCAAATATTGGTGTATTTACTCTATTCCAACCTCTATCACAGGCACAAATAATTGCGGATAGCCTGGACTGTAAGTAAAGGGCATTGAAATTAAAAGAAAAAAAAGCTTAAAGAGAAAATGTTCAAGGGCCACTTAAATAATACATTAATATTACTTCTTCAATCACTAAGAATTGTGATTTAAGTGTATTAATTTTACTTTTTCGCAGTCAAATAGAATAAAATACAATAAATACATCCGTATCTTTTAAATTAAATATTTAAATAAAGAAAATAACAAGACCCGAAATAGGATTGCTTCATACAAATAAGATGTTTCTACTTTGGTTTTATTTTCTAAAATATTGAAATATATAAAAAGTTATCAACGAGTTTATTTGATGGCTATGACTTTGTTTGACCACAGGTAAATGCCCTAGACTCTCAAATTTGTTTTTTTTTATCATAATAAAACTGTATTTTGGCATTTATAAAACCTTCTAAAAATATATAATAAAGAATCGCTTACTGCAATTTTTTTTTTCAAAAATGATAAATAATGTTTCATAAGCAACATAATTAAGTTATAAAAATTGCTTTAAGGAGCAAGGCCCTAATAAAAGCTAAGGGTATTATTACAATATAATTTTTACTTCAGTATATTATAATTCAATCATTAAATGTAGCCACTATTGTAATTTTAATATCCAATGCTAGAATAGTCGAGCAGAAATTAATAAACTCCATAAACAAAACCAAATGGGTTTAAAACGTTACTGGGCTAAGCTTTCTGACAGTAGGAGAACCAACAGTGACGAGTAAAATACAAATACCAATGCAATTTGTGTTAAGACTGTACCCCTATTAAATTAGATCTTTCCATTTACAAATATTCATTCTACGTTCCTATATTAGTTAACTTTCTTTTCTGAGCATTTAGGCCTTAATGATCAAAGTATTTGTTTTTTTTAGACTTTTCATGGTGGAAAATGCCAAACTTTAAGCTATGTTTACAAGTCTATGTATCATCTATATTTACGAGATCATATAAAATATTTTTTTATTCATTCCAGTACACATCACCCCTATGGGTATTATTATTATTATATTATTATTATTATTATTATTATTATTATATTATTATTATTATTAATAGTTTTATCAGTATTTAACTTCAGCGCAAAATCTGATTGGTAATATCTTGGCTACCTAAACGATCTCCTTAATGAAATTTTAGGAGATGGCCTTGTTGATAACTATAAATTTTAAAGACAGCTATACATTTGTGTGACGACCATGAAATCGTTTAAAGACTTTTAGTTTGTTTGACGATGACATTAGCTTTGTTTGAAATTAATGGTTTCTGTTACAAAAAATAAACACTATTGTGCTTGTATTCAATTTTTTTTTTATGAAAGACAAAAGAAGATGGATTCTGAGAAATCATTTTAGCAGTTCTCTTCTTTATGGCAAGACCTTTATTGTTTCTCCAATTATCTAACATCCAGATATGTCTGTATAAGGAAATGCCACGCTCAAATGACCTCGTTGGTGTTCATATAGGCCTAATTATTAACTTATTTTCAATTTGTTCTACCCGGGCAATCTTCTTGAAATGAAAAGTCAAAATGATTCATTTATATCTTCAAGGTAATCACATACTGTATCTTTTTTTTTAAATGAATTTTCAAAACGTGCAAATAGAATAATTATTGCTCATTTTTACCATTTCTTCTGTCCACCAAACCTGTAGTTATTCAAGTAAATTATTGCTTTTCTTTACTTTATTATTATTAGCACCGCGTCTTACTACCCATTCGGGTTATACGCACTTACGCTAATGTGTAATGGTAGGGTGATTGTGAGATGAAATGAAGGACCTACAGTTTAACGTGGAATCCGAACCACGGTGGTGGCCTGGCATTCCCCACATTCACAAGATGTCTTGTCAGAGGTGAAGGAAGGGTTTGGTAATCAGATAAATCTGTGCCGGGACCGAGAATTGAACCCCGGCCGCCAGCACAGAAGTCTGACACCTTACTCCTAGACCACCAGGTCACCTTCTTTAATTTAATTCAATTGATTTGTTTTAATAATGTTTGTTACATTTTTTATTATTTATCATCACGTCTTACTACCCGTTTGGGCTATACGCAGGTGTACTAATTAAGCTAATGTGTTAAAAATAAGGCAGGTTGAATTCAGAGGAAGTGTAGCCCCATTTTTGTGGAAAGAGAGAAAGAGTGGAAAACAATATTTTTGGCAAAGAAGTTTAAAAATAATATACAAACCTAAGTTGAGAAAAAGTGGCTTAGAAGGGGAGGGAATTCTTCCCCATGGAAATAACTTATCCCCCCCCATCTCCCGAATGGAATTAACTCACTCTCTCTGATAGAATAAACTTGCCCCTATCTAGATTTATTTTTCTTCATTGATACACTCAAATATTAAGCTGAAAATGTCCTTGTATCAAATTCCAAACAGCTTCTAGACTGATTCATCAAATTTTCAAAAGTTTGGCAGTGAAATTTCCATTCCAAATAGCTATGAGGCATTTAATTTAAAAAAATCCAGGTGAAGGCTACTCTAAATAGATGCTTGAGGTATCTAATTTTCTAATCATTTCCAGGAGAGAACCACTTAAAATGGCTTCTAGAGTCATCCAATCACTAAATTTACCAGGTAAAGATTATTCCAAATATCTTCTGAGACCATTAAATTTTCCAAAATGTTCTGAAAGAATCCCACTATAAATAGCTACTGGATGAATCTAATTAAAAACAATGCTAAGGCAAGGACCATTCCAAAAAGCTTCTAGAAACATCGTATTCTCAAAAGTTTGCAAATGGAAGACAATTCAAAAACCTTCTATATTAGGCAAATGATTTTCTAAAAATGTCTAGACAAAAGCCACTCTAAATTGCTTCTAGGGACTTTAAAATTTAAAAAAAATAGGTATAAAGACCACTTCAAATTGCCTCTACAAAAATCTAGTTTTATAAAATCGGGAGAGGATTACTCAATTTAGCTTCTAAAGGTATTAAAATTTCAAAAGGTATATAGGGGAGGACCACTCCAAATATATTATAAGGAAGTCCAATCATCTGCTTGGATTATCCAATTTTCAAATGTTTGCTGACCCTATAAAATATATTTTCAAGTAAACTTTGCTTTTCTAATCGGCATAAAGTAATCGTAATACTGTTGAACGTAAAATAAATTATTCTCATAATTTCTTTAGTAATAGGCCTATATCAAAAAACACAAGTGTATTTTATATACTTATTCTGAGTTTATACAAACATTAAACCAAAATGTTTGTACGATTTTTGAACCATAATTGATTACAGAGGGTGAGCCTTCATTGAGGACTGAACTTAAATTAAAATTTCTAATTGAGGCAGTTTATCTTAATTCGAAGAATAAAAAAATATGTAAGGGATTAAAATTAGCATGCGCAAACTCTTCTATCTTCTTCTATATTAATAAAATAATGAGTATGTGTGTCAGTCATCAGAATTACGCGATATCTACTGAACGCAGAGGTCTGAAATTTTAAAATTAGTTGTGCATGTGCACGAACATATGCACCTACAAGCCGGAATTTTAAGTTTGGATTTGATTTTTTATTTATTTATTAAAAACAATGTCAGGGAGTCAAAGCCCTTTAAAAAAACCTCTTTTTTCCTAACTGCCCCCTCTATACAGATAAGGTTCCACTGCCACTGAAGTCGGGTAGTACGAAGAAAGGGATGCCCTCACTTTTCTCCTGGTACCGGGTTCGGTTCGTGGTGGGCCTGCATCCATGTGTTCTAAATGTTACACACCCACGCGACGATAAAGATTCTTCCCACCTTGGCCTGACTATTTTCTTGCCCCATAAACCCCCCGGCCCTTTCCACTCTCCGACAAGCTCGGAAATAATTGCGAAATCGAGAGTGGTGAGTAATTTATTGTGTTGCGCTGAAGTGTTTAAAAAAGAAGTTCAGGTGAAGGTTTTTTTTTTTCTCTTGTAACTTTGTTTTAAAACCATGGTCGACTTAGATGGGAATTGGGTGGGGGGGTGGGGGTAAGTTCGTGACGGTCGCCTATTAAGAGAGGGCGTCTAGTCCTAACAACATCCTGGTAGACACAAACAGGCTCGCCAACAGTCTGCTTTTGGGGGCGATTGCAAAACTTTGAAATCTATTTTCCATGTTATATTACGTGAGTGCATGTACTAACCTAAATCTGTCATGTAAGTAAATCAACTCGTTTTTTAGAGGTTTAGACAGTTGACACGTTGCATTATCCTCCGTCTCTACAATGAAAGTTATAAATAAAGCTTACCCTCCTTGGTTCCACTATGGTACAGCCTTTAAGACATTTTATTTTTATGTTTTTAGTAGCATGTTCTCTTACCCATTCGGTATGTATGTTACGGGTAATGTGCGAAATCTGGATAATGTAGATATTATCCGGGAGATATCGACATTATCCAAGTACAGTGGATAAAGTCAGAAATATAAAATAGCTTATCTCATTTTCGACCTTATCCGGTTAATCTTGTCACTAGCCAGCAAGACTTAAATAACGTTGAATACTATTTGTAAAACTAAAAACGTGTGAATACGGATTATATTTTGGAAAGTAATTCTTATCTCTGAAATTGAATCATAGGCCTAGAAATGCACTAACATTTGAAGTGCCTCATTTTGATTCGTTTTTTTCCACTAACCTAAACTAAACAAACAAACAAAACATTCGAAATGTTTCATTTTTATTATTTCTTTTCCACTAATATAAACTAAACAAACATAGCCTAAAATTACCTAATATAACCTATCCTAACCTAAACTAGCCTAACCTCAACCCTAAAATGTTGACATTATTCAAATGAGGATGTATAAAGTCAATATTAACCGGATAAACTTCGAAAACATTATTTAACCACCTCTTGTATAACATTATCTACGTATTTTGGATAATTTCAACATTATCTGGATAATATTGACTTCATCCAAGTTAAAACTTTACCCGCAGCATATACACATATATATTAATTACGCTAATTTGTTGGGATGAAAAAGGTTAGATTTAAAGAAAGTGTCCGCGCATTTGCTTGGAGGAAGAGTGGGAAACATTTAGTAAAAAACACCTGATCGGGATTCAAGCCCCGATCTTCCCATCACCGGAAGTAAGTTATACTCTCTTGCGAGTGACGCCTTGGTAAGCTGGCACCAGTGTAATCAGTCAAGGTAGGACTGAGATCTTTCAGAGTAAACGAAGTGTACAATAAAAATAATTTAATATCCCGTTTTTGTGGGCATGCGGAATAGATGCCAGACTCGTTTAGTTTTATTTGCTGGGGAAGAGGAGATTGGGGTTTGAATCCTGGTCGGCTGTATTGAAAGGGAGTTTTCCTAACTGATTTTTCACTACATCTTCAAGAAAACGTGGGCACATTTAGTACACATTCTACCTTACTCATCCTTACCCCATTAGCGTAGTAAAATGTGTTTAGCCCGGACGTGTACTAAGACGTGGTTGAATACTATACACATAAATAGGTGGTCACATAGTCTAAGGCATAAGTCTCACATTGGATTGCATTTTCTAAGACTAAAAGAAAAAAAAGTTCGAATCTTGAGCTAATGCACTTGAGGGAGATTTTATAACTGTTCCTTCCCCCCTTGCCCCGACTCATCTCTACGCTAATGCGGATAAATTATCATCTAAACCACCTTCCTCATATTTATCCCTTGAATTAAACTATTAATAACCACGTTGTCAAACTGAACCAATAATAAATAAATAATTTAATTTTAAATTAATCAACATTTTCTATTGTTTATAGCACAGCGTCTTACTACCCGTTCGGGCTATATGCTTATGTAGTAATTTCGCTAGTGTTTTTTTTTATTAGGAAGGTTATATTTATAGGAAGAGTGTAACCACATTTGCATGGAGGAATAGGGAAAATCATTCTGGAAAAATCCACCTCCAGTACACCCAACCAGGGTTTGAACTCCGATCTCCCCGTCATCATCAGTCTAGTCTACTGCGAGAGTAGCGCGTTAGACCATGAAGCCACCTAAGCGGATAATTTTTTTTATAATAACTGTCAATATTACAATGTAATCACTCCGGCTATCTCTTAATTGTTCGACTGTGACTCAGTTCGTGAAGGAACATCCGACTTACCTGAGTCTAATTGCAGAGTAGAGTTGTCGCTGATGGTAGCGGCCGTCGTGTGGACGATGTGGGTGCATAGACAGGGGTATGCACTGCGGTCTATTGGCACGCGGCCCTCGTAGTAGCACACGAGAGGTTTGCTGGGGACGGGTTGAGCACACCGACCACCTCCTGAAATGGAACAAACGGCACGAATTGAAGAACACTTTCATTATTATTATTATTAATTATTATTATTATTATTATTATTATTATTATTATTTATTATTATTATTATTATTATTATTATTAGCACCGCGTCTTACTACCCGTTCGGGTTATACGCACTTACGCTAATGTGTAATGGTAGGGTGATTGTGTGATAAAATGGAGGACCTACAGTTTAACGTGGAATCCGAACCACGGTGTAGGCCTGGCATTCCCCACATTCACCAGTTGTAATTAATACACGTCTTGTCAGAGGTGAAGGATGGGTTTGGTAATCAGATAAATCTGTGCCGGATCGGGGATTGAACACCGGACCCCAGCCTAGAAGATACTTAAAATACAATTACATATTATTTCATGAGAACTAATAATTAGTGCCAGGTTTAGGGTTAGCCACATTATATCCGGATGTATAGATACAGAATATGGGAGCATCATTATTTTCTCTATCCCCCTTACCCTCCTATATTTCTCTCTCTTTCTCTCTCTCTCTTTCCAAGATATAGATTGTAGAATTTGTGTAGCTTGTAGTTTGTACCAACAATTTTGGTGATACAAAGTTGAAGATAGATTATACCTAGGGTACGCAAACAAAAAATGTTGAATAGCACTGCTCTAAATAATCTAAAAAAGGTCAAGACACAAAATAAACAGCAAACACGCGGAAAAAGCTCTTAATAAAAAATCAAAGTCCTAGAGACCTGGCTATAAAGCTCATTTGAATGAAACATAGAGATCAACATGCAGAAAGTGAACTTTTCATTCGAATGAGCTCCATAGCTTTCTTAAGCAAAGAAATCAACATAATGTAGACTAATAAAACATTTCATACTCTACTTAGAAAATATATGCCAAACATATAAGACGACAAACATGATGTTACTTTCATAGGCAGCCACAAACTACTACTTCAACAACGATAGCAAATAAAAACAATATAACGAAAAACATCTAAAATCTCTAACGCGGAATTAAAACGGAATCTTGCAGCAAGTTTAAAGTATGAAGGTTTAGGATTCTTGTTCTGTCTACTCCTAATATGGTCCCTAGTATTTTATTTTGTGTCTTTTGTCATTTGTCGATGCGCGTCCTGAATTAATATCTCCAGTCTATTAAACCATAATGCAATCCCACTGCGTGAGCCCACTATCGAGCTATACCAACCTAGCACTTCTGTGGCCTTGTAGTCAGAGTTCTTAGTTCGATCTCTGGCCCGTCAAGAATTTATCTGAGAAACAGTGGGTCTGAAATGAAGTCTAACTCAGCCTCATGAGGACAATTGAGGAGCTACTTGAATAATAGGTAGCGGCTCTGGTCTAGAAAACTGATATTAACGGCCAGAGGGCTCGTTGTGCTGACTACATGACACCCTCTAACAGTAAATGTTGGCGCTATCATTGCTAATGGTGGCGATGTCTCAGTTGGTCGGTAATAGTTTGTACAACACTTTTATATATTAGTTTTTTTTTGTTATTATAGAAAGTTGTTGACCTTTCAATTCGTGATACCATTGTATAAACATTTCTAGTGCTTTTAGTATGTCAATAATAATGCTTAAGTGTCTAGTCTTGTTCTAGAATGATATTTCATCTTCATTTAAAATAAATTTATCTGGTGGTGGTTTCTCTTTCCTCTAGATTAACACAAAATCCGAAATTTTGACAACTATGTTTTTAAGGTAAATTTAAGAAGTGTTTTTTTTTAAAGAAGCTTGAGTGATGTTTTTAGCTTGTGTATAGATTAAACTGTTGTCAGCAAAATGTCTGATCGTCATTTTATATTTGGTTGTAAGAACTGTTAATTATAAGTTAAATAGCAATTGTTGAGCCCTATGTGACTCTTGATTTAATGTTTGAATTTTTTTATGCATCCTTCGTTTACCTTGTAAGTTAACAAGCCTACCTTGCATTATTTCACTATGGTATTGCTAAAAAGCTAGGGTCATAGTGTAAAACGTCAGAGTAAGCCTTCTACCATTCAGGGTAGAGAGAGTGCACTTTCTATGGCTACTTAAAATTGTATATTATTGACAAAAAAGTTTTTATGTGAAAAAACATTGAAGGGAGCCGTAGTTAATAAATTTTTTGACGAGTCTTTCGAAATGCACCTTTAAAAATCTTATTTTTATACCTAGAACTATTGTTTTAAGATTCTCCTTGTTTAAAGCGCCAACCACTCAATCTTAAGCCTAAAATATCTACGCTGCCCTACCTAATATAAGATTTTAGAGACGCAAAAAAACTTCATTTCCACAGATAATTTGTTTAAAATTTAATTTAGGACTTATTTTAGAAACCTTCAAGGCATATAATTACAAACTAATCAGAAAGTGACGCTGAATTTCGTCATCCCAGTCTTTGAATACAATAAAATATCACCGATGATAAATATTTTTTCGTATTGAGCTAGACTGCCGAGGACGGGGAGATCGAGGTTCGAATCTCGGTCGGGTGAACTGGGGGTGGTTCTCCCTAAATGGTTTTCCACTCTCCCTCCACGCAAATGTGGGTTCACTTCATATAAATTAAACCTTCTCAATTCCTAATCCCTCAGCGTAAATAGTACTTAAGCGTATAACCTAAAGGGGTAGTAAGATGCGATGCTAAATAATAAAAATATTTTTTTATGAAACGCCATTTTCGGTATCTCCCTAAATTGAACTGATTTGTTTATTAAAATAAAATTTGAACTATGTATACCACTATTCCAAACACTTCTACAAAATTAATTTTCCATTTTAAAAATTATATTTAGCAAGCAAAGTCGAGAAATATTGATAATAGCACCCTGCTAAGAGTTTTTTACTTGATACTTTTTTTTTGGTCAGATAGTTTAAAACGTTAGTGGTCGACACTAACATCATAATATTTTACTAAACACAATAATAATGAAAATACAAATTAATTATTCTGGACTATGCCATCTTTAATTCACTCCAAACGGCTTAGTAGCAGTGCTAACAATTCAAAGCGTTATCTATAGTTATTTAATTTTTTCATCTAAAATATGCTTATTTACTCGACAATTATTTGTGCTCTATAATCATGATAGACTCCACGCTATTATGCCTTAAAAAAGAGGTAGAGAACAAATTGTTGAGTGTGGCCATGAAATTTAAACACCATATTTATGATGCAAGATCTCCAGCGTATGTGGCGGTCAAATTACGAGGATGTCCGGATGACCTTTAGAGTATTTTATTTCCCCCCTGAAAGTACTTTGTGGCTAACCCAATTTACAGTGGCCAACAGCTCGGATTCTATCTGGACTCTTTTGATTATAGAGCGGGTAGATATATCATCCTTGACCTTTACGTGATGTGTGTAAAGGTCGAGTTAGAACATCTGGTTCTTCCTTGCAAGAAGACGGACAGTGAGATCTCCGTAGTTTATTTCAGAAGAACCAGTCTATCTTGACGGAAAGGTTTGTTGTTGTGTTGTTGTTGGTTTATTTTGTAGAGAAACTATTTGACACAAGAATATGTCGACGGATATATCAGCGTGTGATGTCAAAACAACGTCTTTGGATTAAGAGGTGAGGTCACATCAACCCTGTTGATTTGTCCAAGCTCAATGGCATTGCAACGTGCAGATTGCTTTTATGTGTCCCAACAATATACTTACTTAGTCTATGGCATTAGGAACTATAAATTTCCATTGCAGCGTTTATAAAATAGCGCCACATGTCCCTATCTTGAGCTAGATCCATCCAGTCCACCTCATTATACCCTATCCCTATCTTGAGCTAGATCCATCCAGTCCACCTCATTATACCCTATCCCTATCTTGAGCTAGATCCATCCAGTCCACCTCATTATACCCTATCCCTATCTTGAGCTAGATCCATCCAGTCCACCTCATTATACCCTATCCCTATCTTGAGCTAGATCCATCCAGTCCACCTCATTATACCCTATCCCTATCTTGAGCTAGATCCATCCAGTCCACCTCATTATACCCTATCCCTATCTTGAGCTAAATCCATCCAGTCCCCCTCATTATACCCTATTCCTATCTTGAGCTAGATCCATCCAGTCCACCTCATTATACCCTATCCCTATCTTGAGCTAAATCCATCCAGTCCCCTCATTATACCCTATCCCTATCTTGAGCTAGATCCATCCAGTCCCCCTCATTATACCCTATCCCTATCTTGAGCTAGATCCATCCAGTCCACCTCATTATACCCTATCCCTATCTTGAGCTAGTATCCATCCAGTCCCCTCATTATACCCTATCCCTATCTTGAGCTAGATCCATCCAGTCCACCTCATTATACCCTATCCCTATCTTGAGCTAGATCCATCCAGTCCCCCTCATTATACCCTATCCCTATCTTGAGCTAAATCCATCCAGTCCCCCTCATTATACCCTTTCCCTATCTTGAGCTAGATCCATGCAGTCCACCTCATTATACCCTATCCCTATCTTGAGCTAGATCCATCCAGTCCCCCTCATTATACCCTATCCCTATCTTGAGCTAGATCCATCTAGTCCCTCTCATAACACCCTATCCCTATCTTGAGCTAGATCCATCCAGTCCACCTCATTATACCCTATCCCTTTCTTAAGCTAATTATGTCCAGTCCACTTGATTACATCTTTTCTCTTTCACGTCTATCATAATGTTACCCTCCTATCTGGGTTTAGGTCTTCCCAATGGTCTCTTCCCCTTTGGTCTATCAGTCAATAACCTGAACATGGTTTTATAGGCTTCCATTCGCTCTGCAGGTCCTGTTCACCCTAATCTAAAAGAATTGACTTTCCTAACAATGTGTTTGATGAGTACAGGGTATGTAACTCATCATTATGTAGCCTCTACATCCCAGCAGCCTTATTTCTTTATGGACCAAATATTTTCCTAAGCAACTTGTTTAAGAACAATATAGATTTATGTGTCTCAACAATAGACTTATTAAGTTTAGATTGCGCATAGAATCTACAATTTATAGGATATAAGAAAATATCCCCAGTGGGTACGTAGATTAAGGTGTCAGTCTGGTCTCATCTGAGTTGCTGATGTCAGGAAGGTTAGGTTTTGAATCTCGAACGGGTGTACTTAGGTTATTTTGGCCAAATGGATTCCCATTTTATCTCACCACAAATGTGAATAAGCTCCCCCCTAAAAATCTACTTTACTTCATCCCTACCCCTTTAGTATCAATATGCAGCTAGAAAGGACAGGGAGTTAAAAGCGGTAAGGGTAAAACAAACAGGACCAACAAGTTATAGTGTAATCCACCTTAGTTTTGCCTTTAGTGACGTCATGGTCAGAGACAATTAGCTATAAATGTCAGTCTACTTTAGTACAGCTATAACATCTAGACATGAACAGTTTGAGATTAATATATATATATATATATATATAATATGTGTCTTATAAGTGTGCTTCACCAGTATAGGGAACGAAATACAAAAACCATAAATATGACAAGACCAAATATACAGTCGTTACCTGACCTGCAGAAATAGTGTTCCTCGATGGTACGCTACCTTTTGATACTCTTGAGTTATTGGCGTCGCTAATGTCTGCTTAATAATGGTTTGATCTTTGCGCGTTCTTTTGTAACGTCTTACACAACTCACATTTATTTTATATTGAAGCTATTATATTATTTGTATCAACTTAGGATAGCTTTAGTAATAATTTAGTATTTATATTTTGTAAGTGTGTGTGGTCAGTGATGCCGGTTTTACGTATGTGGGGGTCTAGGGGCTGCATACATTGTGGGGGCCTCCCATAAAACCATGTTATAATGTTTAGATTCGTGTCTTACTACCGGCTCAGATTATACACATGAATATTAACTACGCCAACGAATTTTGTATGAAGAAGTTTGAATTTAGTTTAAGTGTACCCGCATTTTTGAGGATAGTGAGGGGAACACCGTTTAGGAAAAAACATCCTCAGTACATCCAACTGAAATTCAAACCCAGATCGCTTAATCATCGGCAGTATAGTCTAATCAAAGAGTGACTGACGCTTTATACCATGGGGTCACTGAATCAGGTCCATGTAAATAATATCACAGCGTGTCTGAAGAAAGGTAAAAATTAAGCAAATGTTTAATTTAAATTTAATAATAACAAAGTAAAAGGAAATAGACTACATAAATAATTTCAGAGAAATATTGAAATCTCAAACGTATTTGGTTTTAATTCAAAAGTTTACGTTTCTATTGTAGAATTCTGATAGAAGGACTTTTTTGGAAAACACAAAGATATTTCTTTTGGTCGGTAAACATTGCTAACATTTTACTAAATTATCAGTATAATTTTACTGCTATTTATTAAAAATGGAGGGTTGGATCCTATATTTCTCGAATATGAATCTCTAATCCGATTCTTAAATTATCTTTCGAATCTCGAATCCAAATTCGAATCTTTGAAAATGTACAATTTCAGTTAAAGTGAAACTATTTAGATTTTTTTTAAAGTGCCACTGTTAAATGATATTTTGCCTGCCATGTAAATTACGTCGTAAACAACAAGGAAAGCCCTTTATTAGTAAATTAATACATAGTTATATTTATACAATTTTGTCATTTTTTGTGATGTTATTCTTCATACTACCCAAATATGTAGGTTACATCAAAACCTTTAACCAATGGCTTAAAATTGTTATTTGAAGTCAGGTTAATATGATTATTATTTTTTGTTTGAGGTAGCTAACGTGCACTTTCTGAATCGACTGATTAAATCAGCACACAACTTATAAACTAAATTAAATCTAGGACAGACACAACATCTGACCCCAAGCCGTTAACTCATCATTGTGAATGGGGAGACCCAAAGTTCACCGATAGTTAAACTTTTCGGCCATGCCGGGAATCGAAACAAGGAAACTTAGCCTCAGTAGGTAGATACGCTACCACTGAACCAAGGTATTGGATATAGCTTTGTTAAATTAGTTTTAATAACATTTGTAAGTTGTAACTTTCATATTGTCTTTAAAACCAGAATCTTACCATACAAAACGCTACCTAGTATTTTTTTTAACTATTAGCTTTGAAATATTGTATACATAGTAGAAGTAGTAGTAGTAGTCTGTAAGATGGCTGAACTAATCCTTAGGTAGCATCTATTTAAAAAGTCTTAGCGACATCAATGGTAGTTAAGGAGAGCTAATGCTGTGACTTATAAGGAGGTGTCGTTTATATCCATTGATATAGGATACAAATTATTGTTGGAGTCTTTAATAAATAAAACCGGATCTTTCTCTGGTGTATTATTATTGTTATTAATCCCATTAATTATTATATCTGACAAGAGTGTGTGTGGTTGGGTTTTTTTCCCCCTTTTCAAAACTCATCGCCCTTTTTAGTCATTATTTATTTACCTATCTTGACTGGCACCTTAATATGGACGCGTTTAATCTGAAGATTTTTTTTTTTTGGTGATGTGAGCTGGAAAATGGCCGACGTGAAATTTTTTATCTTGGAAAAATTTCAATGATTTTCTTTTTCTGTAAAAATTTCGAGCTATTTAAATGGGTGGTGGGGGGGGGTGCAATTAAAATCACTAAAGTTTAATTTATTCTAAAGACGTTTACACCAGAAATATTGTCAAATTAGTTCTTTGAATTATATTGACCATTTACAAATAAATAATTGAAACTTAAATAAATATGGCAGTACTACTTTTGTTATAGCAATGAGAATATTAACGAATTCCCCCCATGTTCTTTCCAGTCACCAAACTATAGCAACAAAACAACAACAAAATCGATAAAAAGTGGACTGTATATAACAATGGGATAACTGCTTACCTCTGCTAAATAAGGTTCCGCGAAAATGGAGGTTTACCTTGTGGGTTGGTATAGGAAGGAATAGGGAACAAGGTCGTTACGTTAATTCCTCGGCAATTCTTGAATAGTGGCTTTGGTTTTGGACCAAAGAGGCCCCTTTAGGGCCCGAAGCACAGACTCCACATAAACAATGAGTTATACAACAAAGATGCAGTCGTCATAGCAGACAACCAACACGTACAGAGTCCCATGCTGAACTGCCTAACAAAAGGGACAAACGACCTACTTTCCCCCTCCTTTCCACTCTCAAAAAAGGAGGGGAAAACTCAAAAACGGCGGGAACCAAATAAAAAGAACCACTAACACTATCAAACCAATAAAAATAGGGAACTAAATAAAATGAACTAGGTTAAACAAACTATTACATAAAGGCTATTTTACAATATTAAATATATACAGTTCAGATACTGAACATACCGCCAGCCTTGAAATAAGGTATTTCAACCAAGTTATTGAGACGGCAGTGGACAGAGTTTCACCACTGGCCGCTTGTAGGTTCCTCGAGTGGTACGTACAGAGGCCACTCGAATGGCACCGTCCTTGCCGGGGAAGACTTCTTCAATGACTCCAAGTAACCACTTCAATGGAGGAAGGCCATCTTGTTTGATGACCACGACCATTCCAACTTGGATTGGAGTTTGGGGGGTGTTCCATTTAGTCTTTTGTTGCAAAGTGTGCAAATATTCTAAGTGCCAACGCTTCCAATAATCTTGCACAAGACGTTGCACCAGCTGCCATCTTGAAAGGTGATTCAAAGAGAGTGTAGTTAAATCGTGAGCTGGAATGGTTTGGAGAGGTGTCAAGGTTAGAAAATGAGCTGGTGTCAATGCTGAGATATCATCTGGACTTTGAGATAGTACACAAAGGGGTCTTGAGTTCAAAATAGCTTCGATTTGGGTAAGACAGGTATATAATTCCTCAAAGGTGAGAATTTGTGCACCAACCACTCGTACTAGGTGAGTCTTGACTGACTTTACTCCAGCCTCCCACAGCCCACCAAAATGAGGAGATGAGGGGGGGTTGAAATGCCATGTGATTCCTCTGTAAGACAGCTCATCTGACAGGGTCTGGCGATAAACTCTCGAGTTAAGGAAGGCACACAATTTATCCAATTCTGCTTTTGCACCTACAAAGTTTGTTCCACAGTCTGAGTACATTGCTAAACATTCTCCTCTTCTGGAGAGAAATCGCTTCAGAGCGCCAAGAAAAGTTTCTGTGGACAGGTCCGATGCCAGTTCTAAATGTAAGGCCTTGGTGACCAGACATACAAACAAACATATGTATGCCTTCTTTGATTTAACACCTCGATGTCGACTGAGTGTAATATTAAAGGGACCTGCATAATCAACACCCACATGGGTGAATGGTTTGGACTCCTGGACTCGGGGAGCAGGTAGGTCAGCCATGACTGGAAAGCTGGGCTTAGGGTTGAACTTAAAACAATGATTACACTGTTGCACCCGTTGGCGAATCACACCTCGACCAGCCAGAATCCAATATTTCTGTCGGAGCAGTGAGAATACAAGATGTGCCCCAGTATGAAGATTGTCCTTGTGACACTGATCTATTACCAAATCAACAAAATGATCCTTTTTTGGGAGAAGTGCAGGATGTTTTTGGTCAAATGTTAGAGTCGTGTTGCGCAGTCGACCTCCTACGCGGATTACACCCTCTTCTATGAAAGGACTTAGTTTTCTTATGCCAG
The DNA here is from genome assembly GCA_039000515.1 of Timema cristinae. Classification (NCBI taxonomy): domain Eukaryota; kingdom Metazoa; phylum Arthropoda; class Insecta; order Phasmatodea; family Timematidae; genus Timema; species Timema cristinae. Next base: position 107,455,717 of record JBCFYV010000012.1, read on the forward strand.
GTGAACAGGTATGGCCAACTTCTAGGGCTTTGAATTCTTTATTAAAGTGCTTATGTTGAACTGCTTGTACTAGGACTTGAAGAGCCTGATTCAATTCTTTCGATGTTAAGTGATCATCTTTAGGTGCAGCTTTTAGACGGATGCGATTCACAAACCGAAGCACATAGGCAGTGACTCTTTGCAGTTTCTTTAGTGAAGACATGCGATCTATCAAATTCAGCAAGGGTGTGTCTTCTTCATGATGAACTAGTAGGGCGACTAGCTTTTCTTCAGTCACAGCTTCTGGTATGGTCTCTTCAACAAATGGGATTACGGGCCAGACAGATCTGTCACACTGCAGCCAAGCCGGTCCTTTCCACCAAAGATGGTGCTCAACAAGTTGTGAAGGGCTGAGTCCCCGTGAGGCGCAATCTGCTGGATTATCTATTCCAGGGATGTGGAACCAATGTTCAGAAGGCAAGTATTCTTGAATTTTAGATACACGATTGCCCACAAAAGTTTTCCATCGATGTGGTGATGAGTGTATCCAGTGAAGTGCCACTGTCGAATCTGACCATGCGCAGATATCTGTAAGTGTGACCTTCTGCATGAGGCGAAGTTTCACCACATGAATTAATTTTGCAAGAAGCAACGCAGCACATAGTTCTAATCTAGGTATGGAAACCGTTTTCAAGGGGGCAACCTTCGACTTTGCACATAACAAGGTTACTACTATTGATTGCGATGAAGTGACCGCTCGGAGATAGATTACAGCACCATAACCCTTTTCAGAGGCATCTGCAAATCCAAGTAAGGTGCATTCAAGGCAGTCACTCGAGGACAAATATCGAGGAATTTGGATTGATGAAAGATGGATGAGCTCTTGTTGAAAAGTATTCCATATTTGGCACAAAGTGGCGGATGGGGTATCATCCCAACCAATCTTCAGACCCCAAAGGGTTTGGATCAACATTTTTGCAAACAAGGTGGTGGGCGATACTAAGCCTAAAGGATCAAAAATTCTAGCCACTGTAGAAAGAACAACTCTTTTTGTGCATTCACAAGGTGTCACATTTACACTAAGAGTGAAGACATCCAAGTTCGGTATCCACTGCATGCCTAAGATTTTTAAGCCGACGTTAGAAGAGGTATCACCATCAAACTCTTTCACTTGATTTACTTGATGTTCAATAGGAATGGCATGAAGGAGGTCTGAATTGTTACTTGACCACTTGCGCAATTCAAAACCACCACTTAGGAAGAACCTCACTAATTGATGATAAAGGAGTTTTGCTTGGTCAACGGTAGGTGCTCCAGTAACCACATCATCCACATATATATCATTCTCTGCGACCTGGGACGCCAGAGGGAACCGATCTTGTTCATCTATGGCCAGTTGCTTAACAACTCGAAGTGCCAAGTATGGCGAGGACTTCACCCCAAAGGCTACTGTATCGAGTTGATAGGTCTTCAGAGGTTCTGTAGTGGAAAAGCGCCAAAGAATTTTCTGAAAGGATCGATGTTCAGGGTGAACCCATATTTGCCTATACATTTGTCGTATATCAGCGGTGAGGGCAATGCGATGCAAACGTAAGTTTAAAAGTATCTCAAAGATATCCAATTGAAGTTTAGGTCCAGTGAGGAGAACATCATTCAATGAAAGCCCTGAGGTGGACTTGGCACTAGCATCAAAAACCACTCTTAATTTGGTTGTTGTACTCTCAGGCTTCAGGACACAGTGATGTGGAATATAATATGAGAGCGACTTTGAATCAGTGCTAGGGGCAAGGACATGTGTTTTTGATCTAAATAATCTTCCATGAAGGCATGGTATTCTTTACGCATTTCAGGGTTGCATTCCAACCTTTTCTCCAGTGTATAATATCGCTTTTCTGCTTTGGACCTGGAATCTCCCAAGTCGCATGGGCCGTGTTGGAATGGCAGTGCAACTGAATATCGACCAGAACTTTCTCTTTTAACACTTTGACGAAATATGTCTTCACAACGAGTCTCTTCATGACTATAAATAGGTTTTTCTGTAAGAACCTCCTCCAACAACCAAAACTGTTGAAGGACCCTATCTAAATGTGGATCCAGCAAGGCACAAAAGGTTTTGGGTACTGTGGACTGAGTGAGAGACGTTTTGCCCATAAGTAGCCATCCAAAACATGAGCTTAAGGCCACAGGAGTGTTTGGTTGACCAAATATTCTCCTTCCATCAACTATGTAGGGATAGAATTCCGCCCCCACTAGACCATCCACTTCACCTGGTTGATAAAAGTGGTCATCTGCAAGAGTTATACCCTCCAAATGGGGCCATGTTTTTGGTAGTATTTGGACCGCTGGAAGTTGATCTGTGATCTTGTCAACAATCAAAGCCGAGACATGAAACCTAGGCTTGTCTAAGAATCTGGGTTGAAGTGTCAATGAAGTAGTGCCATGAATGGGGAGCGGTGATTCCCCAATTCCATTAACCGAGCCTCTCAAACGATGACGAGATAAACCTAGCCTTTTAAAACAAGATTCAGTGACGAAGTTTGCCTGGCTAGCTGAGTCTACCAAGAACCTAACCTCTTGTAGGTTTCCCGATGCATCCGTTACGTGTAGCAATGCTGTAGATAGCAGCACCATGGATTTAAGGGATGTAGAAGTTGCTGACGATACGGTGGAAGCTGTACACGCTGTAGGCCTATAAGCTGCTTCTTCTTCTTCCACATTCAGGGGTGTGACCTCAACATTAGGCCTGGCTTTCATTGTACGGTTTTCAAAATGGAGCAATGAGTGGTGTTTGGAGTTACAATGGCGACATGTTAGCAATGAGCTACAAGATGCTGCCTTATGCGAGCCACTTAAACAATTCAAGCACAGTTGCTTATGTTTTACAAATTCAAATCTTTCAACAGGAGTTAGTTTTAGAAAGAGTTCACAACGATACAAGGTATGGGGTTGTTTGCAATTTACACATAGTCTTGAGCTTCCAGAAGTATTTCCATCTGTTCTTTTGTCTCGATGTTCTTGGGGAGGTAGCTTGGATCCTGCTGCCCCCTTTGATCCAACTACAAACGAATGAACCCCACGTTGGCGACTTCTATCTGTGTAGGTGGGTAACTTGCCGTGGCCTATACCAACACCTGAAGGGGTCAGGGCCTCTTCAATCTGACATCGTTTTTCAAGAAAATGAAGAAACTCATTCATTGTGGGAAACGCATTGTCCTGTGAAGTTATTTCCCACTGCCTTTTGGACGAAGGATCTAGTTTGTGAATGACAATGAAAATTAACAATGTGTCCCATTGATCTACAGGCAGATTTTGGAGACGTAGTGCTCCCAAGTGTTCGTTGATAGTGGTTAGTAGTTTTCTCAAGTGAGTCGGCGAGTGCTTCACAATGCTAGGAAAATGAACCAGTTTGTCAAGATGAAAATTACAAATAACTTTCGGGTTGTTATATCTGGCCTTGAGTGCATAAATTGCTGCAGGAAAATCCGCTTTGCCGTAGGTGAGGTTTTTAACTAGTGAGAGTGCTTCATCATGAAGATGAGACTTGAGGATGGTAAATTTAACGATATCAGGATACTCATTGTTACACTCGACTAAATGGTGAAACAGATCATAGAATTCAGGCCATTCAGAAATGTTGCCACCGAAACTAGGCAATTCAATGGGCGGTAATACAATCTTACTAGGGCCTGGAAGACTCGTAGGAACAGGGCTGGGTGGTAACACTACTCTCTCACACGGCTTGAATAGTAGTGACTCTGGAAACAGCTGGTTATAAATAGAGATGAAGGAAAAGTAGGCCAACATAAATTCCTGCTGCTCTTTCACCTTATCACTCTTACTAGGTTGTTTACCCTTTGCCAGGTAACTATCCAGCTCCACAATAGAATTTTCAAACTTTTCCCGCGTACCTTTTAGTTCTTGGGCGAACGATTGTATCAACTGTAGCCGCAGGGGATCTGAAGGATCGTCTTGAACTTCTTTCACCTTATCAAACATCATGCGCATGAGATTCAAAGATGCCGTGATCTTATTTTCGTAGACCCCAGCCATGATTAATTTAAAGAACGGTGTAAAACCAAACAAATAAACAATTATTATTAACTACGTTCGAGAACAAAACAAGGCGACCTATTTATGTAAACAAAGAATGATCTATAGTAACCAGCAAGCGATAGATTGCGAGAGAAGATCGATGTATCAGACCAGCGATAAGTTGCGAGATAGAGCGAGATCGATGTATCGAATCTCGTAGATCGATGAATATCGAACGTAGTTTGTGCGAGAAGCCGAGAAATGACGTCACAAGTGACGCACAACAAAAAAGGGAACACCAAAGCCAATATACGAAACCAAATGACCGAATCAAAAGAATTACGAATCGTAATACGACAAAATAGAATTTTCTTGACCCACAAGAAACCCAACAACTTCAAAACTATTTAATAATGAAATTACAAAGTACAAGAACAGCAGAACGGGAAAATAGAGGGCCAAGATGGCGCAAACGACTGGAAAACAATCAACAAATTCACAATATCCGGCCCGGACTGACCAAATATTCTTTCCAGTCACCAAACTATAGCAACAAAACAACAACAAAATCGATAAAAAGTGGACTGTATATAACAATGGGATAACTGCTTACCTCTGCTAAATAAGGTTCCGCGAAAATGGAGGTTTACCTTGTGGGTTGGTATAGGAAGGAATAGGGAACAAGGTCGTTACGTTAATTCCTCGGCAATTCTTGAATAGTGGCTTTGGTTTTGGACCAAAGAGGCCCCTTTAGGGCCCGAAGCACAGACTCCACATAAACAATGAGTTATACAACAAAGATGCAGTCGTCATAGCAGACAACCAACACGTACAGAGTCCCATGCTGAACTGCCTAACAAAAGGGACAAACGACCTACTTTCCCCCTCCTTTCCACTCTCAAAAAAGGAGGGGAAAACTCAAAAACGGCGGGAACCAAATAAAAAGAACCACTAACACTATCAAACCAATAAAAATAGGGAACTAAATAAAATGAACTAGGTTAAACAAACTATTACATAAAGGCTATTTTACAATATTAAATATATACAGTTCAGATACTGAACACCCCACAAAGTTAGTTTTATTGCAAAAGTTTGTTGTTGATCAAAGAGTAGTTGTACAAAATAGTTACGCAACAAAACATTATAATGTTAACTATACAAAATTCACCTTAACATCCTTAAAATAAGTCTATAAGAAAAAGGTGCTCAAATTTGGCTGAATTGGACGTTATCTTGGGGATAAGACGGATCTCAAGTATTAATATGTGATATTAAATTCTGACACTCGAACGTAGAGTAATAAAACTAAGAAATTACTAAGACTTACTTTTATTTTGTCTGGCGGTTGCTATGGTGACCAAACATAGCGGTAGAAGAAACCACGCCAGCGACTTCATTGTGGAGAAATCGCTGGGTCACTCGTTCTGGAAAGAAGAGAAAAGATAACATTTAGTTCAGTTGCTAGGTCAGCTTGGAATATATGGTAGTTTACAAGCTCTGCTGAAAACAATTTGTTAAAATAGTTTAGTAATCGTTCATTAATACGAGACAAATAATTTCGAGAACATAGAACCAAACCGTGGCTTGTGTGTTGGTTTGAACAACATAAACTCAACAAACAACTCTCTATGTAAACGTAATAAAAAACGTGGTTTATTTTAAACATTAATATTGATCTCTCAAAATATAAAATAATAATATTAATACATTATTCTACCAAAAGAAACACTAATAAATGTTTACTGATCGCATCCACAAAACCTCCAAACGATGTGACGAAAACAAACAGATTTTTTTTTAAATAACCCTTTTTTAAAGTACATCCTTCAAAGGCCTACAGAGTGGAGCTAAACTTATCTCAACTGTATAGGATCCCGATTTTGAATGAACCTTCTCGACTTTTAAACGCTTATAAAGCAGCTAAAAAAAAACCTCACAAATAATCGTGTAGCTAACAAGACGCTTAAGATGAGCATTATAGGATTACAATCCACCTCTCATTAGCGGCATTAATAAGATGTGGTCGCGTATAGAAAGAGTGCTAATGACTTATATTCCCTTAAAGTTAATGGGGGATTAAATGAAACACGTTCTTCTAACTTGTTGGTAAATTGGGGTTTGATGTTGCTGTTAAAAAAACAGAAAAAAACACCTTGACAACTGCTTACAATGAGTGTACCTTACTGGATTGTAGGCTTGAAAAGGTAAATAATTTGTTTCCAGCTTGGTACGTTTAAAACCAAGTATAAAGTCAAATTTTCTTAGGAAGGACCTTTTTAGAAAATACAAGTATATATATTTTTTATTGTGGCAGCCTTCATAACATATTACTAGTATATTATTAGTGTAATTTTATTGGTATCTATACAAGACGTGTATTAATCACAACTTGTGAATGTGTGAAATTCCAGGCCTCCACCGTGGTTCGGATCCCACGTTAAACTGTAGGTCCTCCATTTCATCTTACAACCACCCTACAATTACACATTAGCGTAATAGCGTATAGCCCGAACGGGTGGTAAGATGAGGTGCTAATAATAATAATGGTATTTATGTTATCTATCAAAAGTGACAGTTGCTGATCACATTACTTGACGTATGAACGTATGGAAGTATATCTAGTAACTTCTCTAGCTGTTAGATAGAGCTCTTCCTATGTAAATTGGACACAACACATGCCGTATGGTCCTCAGATCTTAAACGTTTGATTTACCACTCCACTTTTATCTCAAGTGCGGGTACATTTTCTCTAAAATAAAAATCGGTGTACTTAATTCTCACCTCATTAAAGTCGTTTTTTTTTTTTTTGTCACCGCGTTTAACTATCCGTTCAGGCTATACGTATAATGTGTACTAATTACGCTAGTGTATTAGGGAAGAGGAAGGTTAACTTTAGAGAAAGTTTGTATGTATTGGCGTGGAGAGAGATTTAGAACAATTCAGGGAAAACCAGGCTCACTTCACACGACCGTTATTCTAGCCCCAATCTTTCCATCATCCGCAGTCCAATACATCTATCACTAGAATTGTGCCTTAAGGCCATTTCACACAGGGCATCCGTGGTGTCCACAGTAACCATGGATGAAACAAATGCCCATGGACGTGCCAATTCACACTGCAACCAAACGTCCACGGATATTTTTGATGATTACAAACTTGAGTGGCTATAGTGCAGTAGTATAGGTGACCACGTGCTCTTAAAAACGCCAGTGCGCATGCTCAGTTCAAAACTTCCAAGTGGACGCCCTACCAATCGCTCGGAGAGTGATCTGATAAGATCCGTACCGTGGACGCCAGAGTGAAACGCCCCATTTGATAATCGGGAAAGAGATTTCTACAAAACGTCCAACCACGGATTATATGTACACCGCGGGTGCTAGTGTGAAATGGCCTTTAGACCAGGGGTTTCCAATTAAACGTGCCCGAGGGCTACAAATAAATCCACAAGTCTAATGGAGGATCGCATCAAAATCGACTAGTGGGCTTAAAGAAATATGACTCGCACGGATACACAAATTATTATGTTTAGAAAATGTATTTTAGGTGTTAATGTGCACTTTGAACGACTTACTATAGCAGCATACAGAATTTCTATGAACGAGAACGAAAGGGCCTACCAAGTTTATATGCCACAATCTACATGTGACCAACGGCTTTACCTCCCCTCTTGAGGAATTTATGCTACCAATTTGTACCACTCAAGAAAAATCCGTCAAGTCTGGCTGGATTTGAACCCACAAATATCGGGTCCTGAGGTAAGCACTTTACCCTAAGACCACCGAGATCAACCATAAATTATTATTAAAATAGATCGCAATTAAGTTTATTAATGAATGAACATTGTTTGAAGCTTTCATGATTTTTTTTTTACCCCCACGTAAATAACTTTCTGTTTCTTGGTTGAAAATATCAATTTTACTACAGTTGATTACTCTTCCAAAAAAATTAGTGGGCCGCAAAAAAAAGGAGGGGGGGGGTCATTACAGGCCACGTGCGGCCCATGGGCCACCAGTTGTAAGCCCTTCCTTAGACCGACCTACCATCGAGGCTGGTATCCACGTAATTTAAATGCATAATAACCCAAATGCGTAGTAAGATGCTGCAGAAGGAAAAAAAAAAATTAAAATTAACCCGACGTTCCCTGATCACCGAACCTTGCCATCGCTCCCAAGGATCTCACCAAAAGGGGGGCGTGTCCCGAAGATCTGAGGCGCGTGCTAGTCCAGTAGCTGTGTTGTGTCTTGTCCATTGTTCCCCTGCTGACACGACCTAGCCTCGAGCTAGACAAGACGTTCCTACCTCCTTCCCTCACAGACAGAGCCTCAACTCCAGACAAAGAGAGAGCTAAGGAAAATAAGCTCGATACAAGAAACCTCTCATGGCGCTTCTAGTGCTGGCAGTTAATAGTAGCCCCATGGCTTCTTTGGTGCTTACTGACAGCTCACAGTTGACAGCTGATGGCTTTGAAAAGTTACCAGACCAAATTATGTATCCCTACGCCGAACCATATGATCTTCAAAAACATGTGTTTAGCAGCTGTCACTTCTGACAGTCAAAATTTATGTATATACCTAAATGTTGACTGTCAGAAGTCAGCTGTGAACCGTCAGTCAGCACCAAAGAAGCCATGGGGCTACTGTATGTTATCTGTTCATCTCTTACCAATTACAGTCATATATATTTACCAGTAAGCCCTTGCGAAACCTTCACACATTCAACCTCCCCCCCCCATAGTTTTTTTTTTTTTGCCATTTTTGGGTTGCTGAAATTAAATATTCAGCGAAGTGTATACACAAAATAGAAAAGAGAGTTTATTTTCGGTAATTGATACAAAAATATTGTTAAATTTTTCTTTTAACTTAAATTTTGAACAAACAATTGTGTTTTAACGTAAACTGTGTATGCTATATCAGAAGTCGGTACAAAATACTATCCACTGATAACTTATTCATCGCTGTAGCCTTTGTATTAGTTGAGAAAAAGGTATGTTGACAACAGAAATAATATATTGGATTTTTTTACTGTTAACGTTTCAATCCTATTAATTTGGGCGTCTTGAACTGCGCCAACCGATCTAGTGAACTCCTAACTACACTCACCGCTTGAAGATTAATCAACTTCAACTACTAATCAGTTTATTTACAACACCACGTTACCTTACCAGTTCAGGTACTGTACGTATATGCACTAATTACGACAATGTGTATAAGGATGAGGAAGGTTTAATTTAGAATAAGTGTACCAGTATTAGCGTGGAAGTAGGAAAAATCCCTCAGTTCACCCGAAGTTGGGATTCGAACACGGACAGTCACTGACAGTCCAATCTATTATGATGCAATACGTACAAATAGTTTTAATTACTATAATCATTGATATTAATCATTTACTGGCTTATAATTAATTTAAAACAAAATACCTTTCCCTGACTTTTAACCCAATAATGAAATATTTTCCTTTTTTATTTCATCTTAAATATTATGTAAGTTATTCACAAATGACGAACAAAATAATACCAAACCGCAAATTTTTGCACATTTGCCATTATTTACCTCAAATCAAAACAATATATAGGCCTAGATATAAACTACAAACAAATTTGATATGCAACTATTTAGTAAAATTATATCAAATGTAATTTTGACTAAAATATAGCCACTAAATTTATACGTAGCTAATTAAGTGTAAGTATGCAGTCCATTTAAGAAATGTCACGCATCTTAGAAAAGGCATAGAAGGAAATGATCCATACAGCACTTTACATTATATATAAACCGTCAACCTAAATTACACATTTTTTAAATATGAAATAATTATTTTATAAACTCTTTATTACTCTAAATATAACGTAATTAGGATATTAAGAAATAATATAACGTATATATAATATATGTCATTCTCATTTAGAAACATATAATGTTCTATTTTTACTACCCATGAAAAGGTTCGTCTATTTAGAAGTCAAGACTATCCGGTTGTATATGGATATTTTTAACACTTTTTTCTCTGTGATGTTAACAGATTAATGGAAAATCTTTGGTTCCTAGCAATTTTATAACTAGTGTTTAAAAGCTGTTACGGCTGTAATCGTAATAAAACCTAAATGTGTAAACTCTAGCAACGTGGATGAATTAAATAGTATTATTTATTATTTAACACCACGTCTTACTACCCATTCGGGTTATACGCTTAAGTACTAATTATGCTATTGTGCTAGGAATTTATAAGATTGAATACAGAGGAAGTGAACCCGCATTTGCGTGACAGGAGAGTGGCAAACCATTTAAGAACCCCCCACTCCCAGTTCAACCGGGTGATATTTGAACCTCGATCTCCCCGTCCTCGGCAGTCTAGCTCAACACTAAACTAGCGTGTAAGCTAGCCGCGCCACCGAGTCTGGTAGTTAAATAGTAAATCGTTTAATGGATTAAAATCACGAAGCTTTATTCTTATTCTATTGATTAGATAATAGGCTAGTATTTATCGGTTCATTATAAAAAAATTTAATCAGTCTCTTTTAAGACGTTTGCACACTTCTGGTGCCAAAACTATTGGTTGCAGGAAATAAATAAACACAATATAGATAAATTAACATATTGATTACTTATAGGTGTGAGCATAACAATTGGTAATAATTGGTTGAGAATAATATTTCGTAAAACTATTTGGATGACTATGTCTTTTGAGACCAACACATAATCAAAACCTCACCATTTTTTTTATTTATTTTTTAATGTTTGCACACTATTGGTATTAGCATCGTGGTAGGGAGTAAGATAGAAAATGTAAATTATATATTTTGCCTTATAGTAGTAGATCTATCTATTATTTCAAAACTATTATATTTTCCTTTAAGGAATACTAGTACAAATATACATTTATCCAATAAGATCCATGAAAAACTTAAATTAAAAAAAATGCTGGCAAACAGAAATGGTTGACATGACGACAGGACGTATTTGTTTCAATGACAAGACCTCTTAATATAATGACCTTGGATCTAAGAGGAGCGCGTTACTGGCACCTAACAGTATTAACTCGACACAATGTAGACCTTAATTGAAGCGGTTGTTGTTTTTTCAGAATGTGGCCACGGCCGCCTACCTTAGTCTTTGTTAACCAGACCCCTTTCTCCCACCCCCCCTCACCCTTGGCGAGACTATTATGACTCAAATCATGTAGGCCTGGAGGGAGGGGGGAGATCAACTAAAAAAGTACTCCGCCACTTATGACATGACAAAGAATGTATCTACCTACCTTAAGGTGGAAAGTATAGGTCACGCCAGAAAAGGTGTTTGTGTAGTTTTTATAGCAAAAAAAATTTTTTTTTGCCAAAATAAATTAAATAATTCTCCAGTAGAAACATAGAGTTTAATTCTCTGCTAATGGTGAAATCAACAGCTCTTGAATATCTGTCATGAGCAGAGCGGTGTTTGATGAGAATTTTTTTTAAATAAGAGAAAAAGGTAGTTATAATTACCCAGAACACCCTTGACAGATATTCAACAGCTATTGTGGTTGCCATGTGAAGACATTTAAACTAAATCTTTCTACTGGAGAATTGTTTGATTTATTTGGACAAAAAAAATCATATAAAAATTGCAAAAATACTGGTCTTAACTCGCGTTCCCTACACTTCCACCTTAAGAGGTCCGTCTACCAAAATACTGACACTCGTTGCAGACATACATAAATTCCGCTTTATTTAAAAGGTTGTTTGTTATTTTATGATACTATGGTTCACACTAAGATGGAGGTGGAATGTATAAACATGACTTTATAGGGTAAACATCTTAAGGTTGTGCATTTTATAGTTTTAAAGAAATCATGAAAATGTGAAATTAGCTCATTTTCAAGGACGTTTAACTGAAAATGCTTCATTTCTTAGATTGAAATGAATAATTAAAAATGTAGGTCTAGCCTTCCTCAAACAAATTAAGTCATTTTTAATAGGATCACATCAAACTCTCTAAGGTATTTGGAATCGTTTTAGGAATATTTAAATTTCAGATATACCAATCTCATAAGAAGTAGCACCTTTTGGTAAACGCTAGCATGTAAATAAAAGACTTAATTTTTAAATCATTAAGCCTCTATTTATAAACAATATTCCCATGTGTGAGGTAAGTATTCATCAGAACCACATTATTATTATTAGCACCGCGTCTTACTACCCATTCGGGTTGTACACACTTACGCAAATGTGTAATGGTAGGGTAATTGTGAGATGAAATGAAGGGCCTACAGTTTAACGTGGAATCCGAACCACGGCGGAGGCCTGGTATTCCCCACATTCACAAGATGTCTTGTCAGAGGTGAAGGAAGGGTTTGGAAATCAGATAAATCTGTGCCGGGACCGAGGATTGAACCCCGGCTGCCAGAAGAACCACATTATATGGTAGGGTCGGGGAGGGGGCACGCAAACTAAACGTCAAACTTATACAGTGCGGATATTCGGTGTGTGAGAGATTGGGGTTCGAATCCATACAGGGTGTAGTTAGGATTTTTTTTTTATCAAATGGTTTCTCACTTAGCCCTCCACGTAAATTCTGACACATTTACTATTAATTTTAGCTTTTTCCTCCCTACCCCATTAGTGTTGTTTAATGTGTATGGATTTATATAAAAATATAGATACAAAAAAAAAGTAAAGTTTAGCATAGTCACTTTACTAGTTAAAAATACTGTAAAAATCACCCGGGTCAAATAAAGTGCATTTACTTACCCACTGAAGGTATAAAAATGTTGGTTTACTGGTCGTGTCCAGCTACCGAGCGTGTATTGTATATTTTTTCTCAGTTTGGTTAACATCCACATTATAAACAAGAGTGTGTTTGACTTCCAAGGTAACTATAATATAATCTTAATGCCAAAAATGTAGATCATACGAGAATAACACGTACAGTACAATAATTGCATACATTTTTATTTTGCTCATTGCACTTTATTAACCGTCTGGGCTATGAGGAAGGAAGATTATGGAATAAATATATCCATATTTTCGTGGATGTAGAGTTGAAAACATTTTATAAAAATATATTTGAAACAAAATATTTTTATATTTAATAGTAGTCCATATTTACAATGATAAGTTATTTCCCATCTCAAATAGTTACGGAGACATGATCAAAATTAGAAAATTCTACTTATGTATAATACCCTCAAAGTAATTTTCATGGGAAAATGAAAATTTCCATTTTGTTTGCAATGTTAAACCATGTCTAGATACAAAATGTAATCTAAATCGTTGAAGCAGATTTTGAGAAAATCAAGTTTGTCTCTTTTTATGCCTCAATAAACTACAATTAATTTTAAGGGCTCAGTATCTAATTCCAAAAAATTTCAGGAAGACCTTATGAAAATCACAGATACCACGTTTTATCCTGATTGGTGAAATAGTTTCGGCTCTAGCCCGAGGTACAGACACAAATAATACATTGCGATTTTTTTTGATTTTTTAAAGAGGTCATGAAAAGTCGACATTTATCGAAATATTGAGTTAAGAGTTTTTGACGATGACAATACATCTCTATCCGAGGGGTCAAACTAAAGTAAAGAACAAATGTTGAGAACCACTGTCTTAGATCATGCGATCACAGATGCGGGTGATTTCACAGTTGAAAATGGTTTTATATATTGGTTGGAATCAAACCATGTTCTTCCGGACACCAGTTGGACCTTCTTAGTAGCTCGCCCATTGCTACCAACTAAATAAACATTTATATTATGTACTAATTAAACCAAAATGAATTATTCTCCAAATCAGACTGAGAACACCAAACCTAAAGGCAGGTTTACACGCTACGATAAATGTTAGCAAAGTTGAAACGTGTAAACAAGTAGCAGCCGTTCATCGCTACGATTTGACTCAGTTTGCTTTGGCTGTTCACGGGAAAGGTTGTGTCGAACTAGTTCGTTGTTTCGTTGACAATTTGTTTTTATTCAAGTGATCATGGCAGTTTTTAAACAAAGTCCACTAGTTCGTTGTTTCGTTGACAATTTGTTTTTATTCAAGTGATCATGGCAGTTTTTAAACAAAGTCCACTAGTTCGTTGTTTCGTTGACAATTGTTTTTATTAAAGTGATCATGGCAGTTTTTAAACAAAGTCCACTAGATCGTTGTTTTTTGACAACCGTTTTTATTCAGGTGATCATGGCAGTTTTTAAACAAAGTCCACTAGTTCGTTGTTTTTTGACAATTGTTTTTATTCAGGTGATCATGGCAGTTTTTAAACAAAGTCCACTAGTTCGTTGTTTTTTGACAATCGTTTTTATTCAAGTGATCATGGCAGTTTTTAAACAAAGTCCACTAGTTCGTTGTTTTTTGACAATCGTTTTTATTCAAGTGATCATGGCAGTTTTTAAACAAAGTCCACTAGTTCGTTGTTTCGTTGACAATTTGTTTTTATTCAAGTGATCATGGCAGTTTTTAAACAAAGTCCACTAGTTCGTTGTTTCGTTGACAATTGTTTTTATTAAAGTGATCATGGCAGTTTTTAAACAAAGTCCACTAGATCGTTGTTTTTTGACAATTGTTTTTATTCAAGTGATCATGGCAGTTTTTAAACAAAGTCCACTAGTTCGTTGTTTTTTGACAATTGTTTTTATTCAAGTGATCATGGCAGTTTTTAAACAAAGTCCACTAGTTCGTTGTTTTTTGACAATTGTTTTTATTCAGGTGATCATGGCAGTTTTTAAACAAAGTCCACTAGTTCGTTGTTTTTTGACAATCATTTTTATTCAAGTGATCATGGCAGTTTTTAAACAAAGTCCACTAGTTCTTTGTTTGGTTGACAATTGTTTTTATTCAAGTGATCATGGCAGTTTTTAAACAAAGTCCACTAGTTCGTTGTTTTTTGACAATTGTTTTTATTCAAGTGATCATGGCAGTTTTTAAACAAAGTCCACTAGTTCGTTGTTTTTTGACAATAGTTTTTATTCAAGTGATCATGGCAGTTTTTAAACAAAGTCCACTAGTTCGTTGTTTCGTAGACAATTGTTTTTATTCAAGTGATCATGGCAGTTTTTGAACAAAGTCCTCGAGAGTTCTTGAGTGAATTTATTGAACTATATCGGAGTTTTAACTGCTTGCGGCTCATTAAGAACACAACAGTACTTCCTCCATGTCAAATGCTAACTGAGTGTACCGCGGTCGACAATGAATATTGGACAAGAAATCGTTGCATATAAACAGTACTCACTCTTTCGAGTTATTTGAACAATAAATTGTCAATCACATCGTTACGATTTATCGTAGTGAGTAAACCTTCCTTAAAGCTATTTATTGTCGCCTTTAGTTTCTTAAAGTTGTAAAACAAGTGTTCATGTTTTCTTTGAAACTTGTTCATGGGAACCAGTTTCAAAATAAGTCCGAACTCATCACATTATCTAGTGTTGTATTTCATTTGCTACGCAATCATTACAACATCTTAGCTGCTAGTACTTTTATTTGAGTGAAGTGGAGGGGGAGGGGGTGGTTAGAGCCGTAATTGAATTACAGGGCATTAATAAAATAAGTGTAATTAAAAATGAATGTCTTAATTGGCTGAAATGGTTTGGTATCAAAGAATGTGTGACTTAGTTAAAATTTAAATTTAAATATAAAACAAATTACACTTAGCTGAAATATTCGCTTTCATTGATTAAAGAAATGGAACTTGAACAAGATTATTTGAACTGAGACCGCTTCGTTGGACACATGGTCTAAGGCTAAGCTAAGACACTCTGCAATAGATGGGGAGATCGGGGTTCGATCCCAATCAGTTGTAATGAGGGTGGCTTTCCCTAAATGGTTTTCCACTCTCCCTCCACACAAATGGAGGAACATATCCTCTAAAATGCTACCGTCCTGATTATTACTCCATTACATTAGTGTAATTAATATAAGAATAACCCCCTTCAGTGGTCACATGGTCTAAGGTGTAAATATTGGAATATACAGGACTTTTAATGACGGGAAGATCGGGGTTAGAATCCAGATCTTGCATACTAAGTAGGTGTGTTTTTTCACTTCCCTCTATGAAAATCTAGGCACGATTCCTCTAGATTCAATCTTCCTCATCATAACATTAGAGAAGTTATTAATTATGCGTACAACCTGAACAGATAATAAGACGTGGGGTGACCTGGTGGTCCAGGGGTAATATTTTAAGACTTCTGTGCTGGGGTCCGGGGTTCAATCCTCGGTCCCGGCACAGATTTATCTGATCGCCAAACCCTTCCTTCACCTCTGACAAGACTTGTATTAATCACAACTTGTGAATGTGGGGAATGTCAGGCCTCCACCGTGGTTCGGATCCCACGTCAAACTGTAGGTCCTCCATTTCATCTCACAATCATCCTACCATTACACATTAGCGTAAGTGCGTGTAACCCGAACGGGTAATAAGACGTGGTGCTAATAATAATAATAATTAATAATACTAATAATAAATAAGATGTGGTGCTAACCCGAATGGGTGATTAATAACATTTATTGAAGCCATGAATCCGTTTAGAGTCTACTATGCCCCCCGCCACATTCTCAAACACACACATGAAATGAAACCCACCAGAAGGGCGTAGCACCCAATTTTAAACCGTTCGTATAACCTTGAGGACATTCAAGTCGTTACAACTCCTACAACACAATCGCTTTTAAAATCATCTCGGACTCGTGTTGGGAAAGAGTTTCGTTTGACCTTTTAACACCTCGGGGGACTATAGCAGGGAACATTCCAACCAACCGTGGGTTTCTTCATCCCGCTGGCTGGATTATGGAGCAACCGTAAAAATAATAATAATAATAACATTTCAACGCAGGTTCAAATTCAATCCTTGCAAACAATGACATGAGTAATGACTTTAGGCGGCTTGTTCTTCTTATATCGTGACGGAGCTGGGCTCTGGTTTGCTTGTCATTGAAATTCTGGTGCTTTATACCGCGGGTTAGTTAAGGTGGGAGTGTAAGGAAGGCGTGTTAAGGCCAGTTTTTTTTTTTTTTCGGGGACAAAAATTAATCAAATATTGTTCCAGTAGAAACAGAAGAGTTAAATTTTCTTCACGTGGTGGTACCAATGCTTCTTGAACATTTTTCAAAGATGTCCTGGAATTTAAGGACAACCATTTTCTCTTCATTTAAAAAGTTTCTAATCTAGTGACGCTATTCTCATGACATATCAACATGTAAATAAAATTAAACTTTATGATTCAACTGAAGCCCTATTTTATTTATTTTGCGATAAAAACTGTAAACACACTGGCCTTTCCTCTCGTTCCATATATCCCCACCTTAACGTTGAAAACATGCACAGTTTTATTAATTTTTGAACATTAAATTAAGATCTGTGTTACGTAACGTTGTGATGTATATAATATCTATCACGATTAATCTGAAACGAGACGTGCTCTTAAATTACTAAGCCTCAATGGATATTGTAAAATAAAAAATAGTCATGTTAGAAAAGATCACCAACAATTTTAATCTTATAAAAGGAGTACAATTTTAGAAATTGGGTTATAGGAATAAATCAAATCTTTCTTGAACACCCTTAAGACGCGGTGGGGGTTTAGCAAAAAAAAAATGTTTTTTTTCTGCCAGCAGCAGTGTTTGAGAAGCTTAAAGAGATTTCCACGTCCTACCACTCATTCAAAATATCCACATATTAACAGCAATCAGGGGTAAAGATGGAAAAGTTATAGTTCATAGGAAATACACCAGCATTCGTGTAAAGGGATAGTAGGAAACTATTTTAATCAAATAAAACCTCAGTGCAACCGGCTGGGATTTGAGCTCTAATTTTCTTCATCCCAGCAAACCAGACGAGACGAGACTACAGCCTCTGTTCAAATGCCCAACAATGGGGAGGATTGAAGGAGATAGACTCACGTTAGACTTGATCTCCATTAACGAGAAGGTATTTAAGGTTAGATTCCTGACCTGATATCTTAGCAGAATGAGGGAAGGTGTTCACATGTTATTTTTATTTGTGTGGTGCTATACCGTCTCCTTTTTACGTTAATGCTGGTCACGTGGTCTAACGAGTCAAGTCCGCAACAGCCTATATCACTGTTAATGGGAATATAAAGGTTTGAATCTTGAATTTAATATCTTTGGCAGTTAAGTATAGGCCTATTGCGAGTTTTCCTTCTTAAATCAGACACAAATATATACTTTTATACATATTTGGCGATTGCAACTATTCCGTCTTAAACCACACACACACACACAAACACGCGTATATACTTATGTATATATCAATGTATATCAATATATAATTATATATACATATACATTTGTTTGTATATAAGCGTGCGTGTGTGTGTGTGTAGTTTATTGTAGTTGGGTCAAATTCATTATTTTACTTATACGAATCTTAATTTTAAATACGAATTCCGAATATCGAATTTGAACCCAAATATCATAAAGAAATATGAACATAAGAGAAAATAGAATTATAACGGAATAGTAGAAAATATAAATAGTAACTAAATTATAACATTTTTTTACCATAATCCATTCAAAAACATATCTGTACATTTAGTTTTTTCTAGCAACACGTCTTATTACCCGTTCGAGCTATACGCTAAGGATTATAGGTATCAGGGAGGCTATATTTATAGAGAGTGTATGCGCATTTTTGTGGGGGGAGAATGAAAAACAATTTTGATTAAAAAAATACCCTCAGAACACCTGACCTAGATTCGAACCTCCATCTCCCCGCTATCGGCAGTCTAGTTTACTGTAGAGAAGCGCGTTAGACCATGTGTCAAATAAAGTGGGTTGAATTGAGTTAATTGTAAAATTAATTATTGATCTGGTGTTTGGTTGTTAAGCTTATTCTATAATTTTAAAGGTGTTGAACAACCAATAACTTAAACAGATATTGACCTCTAAAACAAATTATAGTCCAAAATTTGAATGAAAATAAAAGTGTGTATCGTTTTTATACCCCTCAAATTCTCTAATATCGAATATCCTTGAGTATTTGAGTGTTGGAAGATTCGAGAATATCTCATATCTAATATCTACAACATCCAACCACTCTCAAGTTTATTGACACAACGTCATGGGGCGAGGCAATGGATTCTAATCGACTATCCCCTGGAGAGTAGGCCAAACTAGAGCGACGCGCGAGACCTGCAATTAGCCGCTCAATCGCTCCGATGACTAATCAAGTTATTAATTACACTTATCCCGCTCCACGCCTTCTATCGTGTACAAGGAGTACAATAATCGATAAATCGGAGTAGCAGATAAATTTGCCGAAGGCATTATTCCACCTCTTGTCCTTCACCTTTCGTCGAGATTCGATACCTGGATAAGATTTGTATCGTGCTAAAGTTGGTATACCTGTCACTGCTTGAGACTATAAATGTCGATAATAAATAGCCCGTTACTTTTTTTAAAACAAAGATAATAGTCGACCGGTTAAATAGCGAAATAAATCTTCTAAAGAATACTATTTCGGAACATTGGCCTGTCCAGGATGCCAATGACCCATTTCTGTTGTACAAGATCCTAAATGATTGAATGGTGCTACGGCAAAAATAAAAGTCTTATATCCAACCTTCGTGTCTCAGTATAGTAAGAAAACGGTAAAGTCACTTACTAAAATTACTATGATTACTGGCATAGCTTCTTACTACCCGTTCGGGTTATACGTTCATTTACTAATCAATCTAATGCGTTATGGATGAAAAAGCTTGAATTTATACGAAGTATACCCGAATTTTCGAAGAAGGAGGGTGGAAAATCCATTTAGAAAAAACGTCGCTCAATACACCTGACTGGGATTCAAACCCTGATCTCCCCGTCATCGGCAATCAAGTCTACTGAGAGAGTAATGCCTTAAACCACGCGATTACCGAAGCGGGCTTTATTTTTAATTGCTTATATTAAAACCTAAAGTTTAGTTCAGATAGGAAGAACTATTTTATTTTATTTTGACGGTTCCATGTGTTGCTTAAAAAAATTCATATTTATGTACTTCAAGTCATGTGCTATCACTTTTTACACCAATACTTTTAATACAATAACTATAATAATTTAGTAATATAGATGTTGATGTTGATGGCAAAAAACCAAACTATTTTGCTAATAAGATTGATTAAATTGATCCCAAATGGAGTTTTAATTGAAATTTCCAGTTTTTTGTCCCCGCATCTTACTAACCGTTCGGGCTATACGCTTATTTACTAATTACGCTAATGCTTTTAGGGAGTAGGAAGGGTATATATGGATGAAGTGTGCCCGCATTTGCGTAGAGGGAGAATAAAAAACTATTTTGTAAAAAAAAAACATCAGTACACCTGACCGAGATTCGAACCTCAGTCTCCCCGTCATCAGCAGTTCAGTCTAACACCAAATTAACGTGTTGAAACATGCAGCCAACGAAGGGGGCTTACAGTTGTTAACAAAGACCTTTTTAAATATATGTTAAAATTAATTTTAACTATAAAATCCCTAAAGTCTGAATTTGAGAGTATTCAGTGGCGGCTCGTGTACAGGCACTGTGGAACTGCAGTACTCCCTATTTCCACTTGTATTATCGATAACATTTAATATAATGAGTCCTTTTTTCTTTAATTCTTTATTTATTTTTGTAGCAAAATATATATTCCTTAATTTTAATGTCAGTACTTCAGTAGCCATCCCCCAATTTATGAAAAAGATACAAGAATCTTTGTATGGAACTGCGCGCTTCACAGTTCCAGTGACGTGGTGTTTGACTGTTGTGCGCATGCACACATAGAAGGGGGTGGGGAGTAAGGCGGGACTGCCAGGTAGAGAGAACACTATTGCTCTCGCAGTGCCGGCCTTGGCGTGATGGTGGAAGAAAGTTGTTTTTTTACTCAGCGTGTGTTGTGCTTAAAAACAGTGTACCATAGTCTTGAATGTGATAAAGTGTAGAAGAGTGTAGAATTAGATTATTTCTCTGCTTCCAGATATTTTATTTGATTCTTTTTTTCGGTTCTTTTATTTAACAGAAAGACTAAATGCGCTTGCAGTACTTTCAGTGGAGAAAAATCTCCTCAGTTGTCATCCAGAGATCAAGAAGAAAATTATTGAACTTTTTTGCGCAAATTAAAACAAGAAGAATGGATTTCATTTTTAAATGAATAGATCGAGCTTGAACTGTAACAATTTAAGTTAAAGTAAGTATAAAAAGGTTTTTTTTTGTTAAGATTTTATTAAGTTCCTGAATAAATTTTCTTTTTATACATGTTTTTTTCCTTTCACACAATTTTAAAACAAAGGCTAAAAAATTTCTGGAGCAGCACCCCCACTAATTTTATCTACGAGCCGCCACTGAGAGTATTCATGACTTAAACAAATGGTCCTGGGCTAGGGTGGGATGAAAGGGGATTCTAGTAAAAGGCAGTGTTTTTGCAGTTTTTATGGCAAAATATTTTTTTTGAGCCAAAATATTGCTCCAGTACAAACATAGAGTTTAATTTTATTTACATGGTGACCTCAAAATTTCTTGAATATCTGGAAAAGGTGTTCTGGAGTTTAATGACAACTTTTCCTCTTCATTTAAAAAGTTTCTCGTAAAATGCCACTATGCTCATGACAGATATTCAACAACTGTTGATATCACCATGTGAAAAAAATTAAACTCTATGTTTCTACTGGAGCAATATTATATTTATTTTAGTCAATAAAATGTTTTGCTATAAAAACTGTAAAAAAAAACACTGAACTTTTCCCACATCCCATTCCATCCCATCCAGGCATCACTCTCGCAATAGACTAGACTGCCGATGACAGGTAGATCTGGGTTAGAATCTCGATCAGGTATATTGAGGGTGGTTTTTCCTAAATGGTTTCCCCACTCTCCTTCCCCGCAAATATAATTATAATATCGCTAATAAAACATTCCTTCCTTATCCCTACCTCATTATCTCAATTTTTATATTTACATATAGCTTGGACAGGTACATTTTTTTTTTTCGATTTATTGATTCCTCTCTGCCTTTATCGTTATATCCCTCCCCCCTTTCAATAACTTAACCATTTTTTTTTTCGCGCGCAAAATATTGACCTTCTTTCCATAAACCGCAAGACTCGCGGGGAAATTTTGTTTTATTTTTGCGAGTCCCGTGTTAGAAGAATTTACATAATTATTCACGTGATTACTACTGCTATTAACTTCTCCATTGAAGTTATTACCCCTGATTGGGTAACGTTAGGAGCTGCACGAGGTGCGCCTCGGTAGGAAAGGTCGTGGGCGGGGGAGGGGGGAGGATTGTCTGTGGAAAAACGTGCCACATCCATGCCTCTGCTTTTGAGTGGAGAACGATTTTAAATAACAGAAGAGACCAAGATTAGTTGGCCACATGCATCTTCCAATGTGTCATTATTAAAATAAACTGGACTGACGATAACAGGGGTTTTGGAGGTTCGAATCCCAGTCGGATTCACTGGAGGTGGTTTATCATCAATGGTTTTCTTCTCTTCCAGCACGTAGATTCGGTTACACTTCTTGTAGATTTAACCTTCATGATCCCTAACACATTAGTTTAATTAGTACGTATGTGTATCATCCAGACGAGTAGTAAGGACGCGGTGATAAAATAAAACTGTCACTACCCCCATCCTTTCTCCACGCTATAATGCTGCTCTATCTTTCCCTTCCCCTTGGAGCGATATTACACTGTCATATTTATTTTATAAAAGAAGATTATTTAATTTGATACATTGTATGATAAAAAATTTGACACCATTTTTTATTTTTTAAATGTGTTTTATTACTTGAGTTGTTGTGCGAGTACTCATTTTTTACTTCGAGTCGAATTATAATCGATTTTGAATGAAAATATCGATTTTTATTGCGTTCGATTAATATGAGGAATTATTTAAAACTGAATATTCGTAATAGATCCATGCATAAACCATTGTAGGTCTACAAAGATTCTTTTTTTTAAATTATTTATTTAGTGGAAAAAAAACTATTTCCCAAACTAGAATTTCTTTAAATAAATTTATATAAGTGTGATTATTTATTTCTAAATTAGACAAATGCAATATTGAAGGATATTATTTGCTACGAAATTAAATCAAATTAATTAATTGAATTTAAAAAAATAAAAAATACTGAGTATTCAAACTTTTACAAGTTTTGTAAAATCTTCGAGTCTAGTTTAAGTAGCTATTTTCTTAAGAAATTGTACAATATTCGTGATTACAAAAATGGATGTTAATCATGAAAAAAAATCACCAATGGAAAACTAAACTTTACATGCCTAACAATTTTGTCACCAAAGTCGGTTTATTAATTAGAAGACCACACTTATGCTATAGACAAGATAGAAGTGAGTCCTTTCATAAAGTATTGAATAAATTTTTAATTGTTTTATATGTGTAGATTAAACTTTCAGATCTCGTCATTTTCTTTTATGAAGCACTAGATCATTTTCTAACAAAAAATCTTTTACTAAAAATTTGTAAAATATGTTATTTTATGAGATAGATTTGACAATATAATATCACCCTTAGAATAAATCAAAAGTAATCTTGGTACTGGCTTCGGTGGACACGTAGTTTAATGTGTCAATATCTTCTATTCTGATTTTCCTGTGATGGAGAAATTGGGGTTTGAATTCCGGCCGGGTGTACTAAGAGTGTTTTTCCCTTACGCTCTTCTTTCACGCAAATATAAGTACATTTTCTTTAAATTCAACTTTAATCTTCCCTATCCTCTTATTATAATGGAAGACAGATAGCATGGACGGGTAGTAAGATATGGCGGGGAAAAAAAAAGTATTTCGTATCAAACTTAACAGAGAAAAGACTAACCCAAATGAAACATATCCCTTTGTTGCTCCAACAGCCTTTGCTTATTATTCATCTCCTTTCCATGCAACATTTATTATTACAGTTTTGTGATGCCCTCTCGACAATTACAGAGCCCGCGAACAAACCAATCAAGCAACAACGTCTCATTAGCGAAAGGTATATCATTGTGTGTTGTGATGAGTAGTTTATTTTCTTCTTATTCTTCACGAAGCCCCATTGCCTGCGCGCGCATAACTCTCATGGTCACGAGACGCGACAGTGCCACCATCTTGAATTCTTGTCTGGGTGGTATAAATAGTTCTACAATGAGGACAAGGTGGACACAGGTTGTGACATTCAAATATAATTAGGGAAACCTTTTTAATAATTTTGCGTAATATTTTGCGTACCTATTGGAAGATTTTATTATACGGGATATGTTTTTAGAAGATTATTATTGAAGGTGTGTAGACCTAAGTGCGTCGTACTAATCTTTAGGGTTATCCGAGTATTTATACTAATAGGGTAAAGATGAGGAAGTTAGAATTGAAAGAAAATACACCCGCATTGCCGTGGAATTGGGAGAATTAGGTCTAACCACCTCACTAAGCCCAAACTGTATTTGAACCACCTCACTAAACACTGTATTTGAACCAACAGCCAAGTGTCGTACCCATATATAATATACTCGTAAATATTTATTATTATTTTACATTGATTTAATTTAAATTTAATAGTTTTAAAATGTAATTTTCGTGTCCTTATGGCTGTAAATTATTTAAGTAGAGTGGTAAGAATATTTATTTGTTGTATCATTAGTGTTTAATAAAATACCTTAAATCATTTTAGGAGAGTCGTCATTATGTGGATTAAGTTTTTAAAATGTATTATTAAATTAATTTTGATCACATTTGAGATTTTTTTATCATTAATGTAATTTCAAGCTTGTTCATATGTAATAACTATCTAAAGTGATTGAATATCAATCATTTTTATAAGAATTCATTTATTTATTTATTCTTTAGTAATGTATGCATGGTGAAGATTATAATTATACATAAGGTTTTTAATGTTGTGTATACTTGAGTGGTAGGGGGGGGGGAGGCGGGGAGAGGGTTCGGGTTCCCCTCCGGTATCTCACGATGAAATCCTCTCAACAAGAGATTCAAAATAATTTTCAACAACATTAAAAAAAAATAAATTTTAAGACTCTAATAATCCCCTATCTAAGGTCTTTTAAGTAAAAAAAAAACTCTCATGACGTAAGCTATACCGACCGAGAGGCCGCTGCCGTTAGCGATGCTAGTGCAAACATTCTCGGATAGAGGGTGTAATGTGATCAGCACGACGAACCCTTCAGCCGTTGCTTTCAGTTTTCTAGACCGGAGCTGCTACTTATTTATACAAGTTGCTCCTCATTTGCCCTCACAAGGCTGAGTTTGACAGCGTTCAAGACCCACTGATTCACAGTAAAATGATGGAAGCACCAGGAATAGAACCAGGGACCTCTGAATCTGATATCAGGAACTTTAACCACTAGATCCCAGGGGTAGACGAAAATATATATTTATTTTTTTAGCTCCTAGTCTATATATGGTAATGTATTAATTTCATTGACGGTTTTTAGGGATTAGGAAGGTTATATTTAAAGGAAATGTACTCACATTTGCGTGGAGGGAGAGTTAAAAATCATTTTAGAAAAAAACCTCAGTCTCCCCGTCATCGTGGTCTAATCTACGCCAGAAGCCGCGCTTTAGATCACATAACCACCTAAGCGGGTTTCGGATATTTTTAAATAACACAAAAATATATTATTTATAATACTTTTGGGGAAGATGGTTAAATCCCCGCCTCCCCCAACCCATAAGCCCCCCCGCAGTGAACCCTCTCTGACACTACACCCAAATTGGCTGACTAAACGCGAGAAGTGGGCTTGTGCGAGTCATATGATAAAACGCGCTGACCCTGTGAGCGTAAAGTGGAGCAGTTCTGAACCTTGTAAGCGCAGCGCCAGCGGTGTCAGACGAGTGAACTAGCAGCTGTTTGAAACCAACCAGGATCTGTGAGTCATTACTCAAGGCAAACCTAGAGATAGATATCGTCATGACGCGCCGAGAATTCGAGTCTTGGGGAAGGCGGTGTTTATATATATATTATGATAAAGGTGTGCGAAAGTCGAAAGGGAAAGTAAATACGTTTCACATTTTTCAAGGAAAAGAAAATATTTAAAACGTTTGAAATATCAGATGAGATACAGATTAAATTAAACTTGCAAGCAGATAGCACACCTGACTAGCTTGGAAAGTCGTGGGCTTGATTCAAGCTCACTAAAAAATATTTCATTTATAAAAAAAAACACTTTATATTCTCTATACGTGAAAACGTCAATACAGGTTTTTATAATTTAACCTCAATAATTATTTGTTTATGTAACATCACTTAAAATCGTTTATATTTAAAATTATAAACTATTTCAAAATCCTTTCATAAGACAATGGATTAAATATAAATAATTTGGTAGAAAGAAAACTACAAATTTGTAACTTTTAGAAATACCTAGTTTATGTACTTCATAAGACGATAAAAACAAATTGTTAGATTTAACCTCATTAACAATTACTATTGTTATGCCAATCGTAATCCTTATATAGATTTAAATGTATAATTAATTATGTTAATTTAGTAAAAATATTATTCAAAATAAAAGCTGCGTAAAACTTTTTTAAATGTGTAAAAACTGTGCATTGGGATATGCTTTTTATTTACTAAAATATTTATTTAGTAAAAAACCCACATATTAACAAAACAGAACTGTTCAATTACCTATTTTTTCAGTGCATGACTTGTAAACTAACCTAATCTAACTAACCTAATCTAATTCAACAACTAATCCATGCGACGTGCCTTACTAACCATCCAGCCTATCCGCAATAATGTGGTAGGGATTAGGAACGTAGAAACTAAAAGCATATCTACACAAATTTGCTTGGAGAGATAATGGGAAATCATTTAGCTAAAACACCTCAATCACACCCGACTGGAGTTAGATAACTACTTGCTTTTCTCTTTGTGGGCTAGGCCCCCAAACCCCCAGTGAGCTTTCTTTGCAAGTGGATGTAATGTAATTCCAGAGCCGTTTATTGATAGGCCTTACCGTTTAGCCACAAGATACCTCCAAAGAAAGGTCCGCACCGACTTTAAAGTTGCTCTGCAACTTTGAATTTTTTTCGGGGATTAAAAATTAAAATTTCTACCTTTTTGTAATTTTCCCGTTAGTTACAGGCTAGAACCTATAAGTTTGCCAAATTTCAAGTTTCTAGTTCATCTGTAAGTGGGTAAACATTAATGTCAGTGAGGGAGTGAGTCAGCCGTGTGGCTTTATTGTAGTATAATCTAACATACTAAGGCCTTTGTCTACGGGATCACTGGTACGGCTAACATCAGAAATTATACCCGTTTCGGTGGTCTAATTTACCAAGGTGTCACTCTAGAAATAGACTGGACTGCTGATGATGGGTTGTTCGGGGTTCGAACCCCAGCCGGGTAAACTGAAGGTTGTTTCTTCTCCCTACACGCAAAGTCGGGTAAAATTTATCTCAATTCAGCCATCCTAATTCCTAACACATTAGATTAATTAGTATATATATTTTAATAACCCGAACGGGTAGTAAGACGTGATGCTAAATAAACGAAAAAAAAAACACCTAGTCTCTGATCCAAACAATTAACTTTCTGTGTAACAGGAATAATTAATATGTAGTTATTAATTTAATTTATATTTTATATAATAAATCAGAATACCTCTCTACAATAACCAAATATATAACACATAATATATATCAGCCACCTAAACTAAGGGTGCCGTCGTCTTAGGCGTCTAATTCGCAATACAATGGCTTGCCGGGTGAGTAGAGGTTAGGATCTCATAAAGGGCACACTGAAGGTAGTTTGTGTATTATATATTGTGTCACTGTTGTTTTACCATATTATCTCCACGATAATACGGGTGCAGTCCCTTAAAATATCCCAACTCATTTCTACACCTTGAATTAAGAGAGTTACCTTCTTCATTTGCCGCATGGTCTAACGCGCTATTCTCACAGTAGACTATACTGTCTAAGACGGAGATATCGGGGTTCGATCCTGGTTGGGTGTACTGAGGTTTTTTTCCTGAATTGTTTTCCACTCTTACATCACGCAAATGCCGGTGCACTTTATCTGAATTAAACTTTCCTAATCTCTAACTCACTATAATAATTAGTACACAAACGTATAACCTGAACGGGTATTAAGACGCGGTGTAAAAAAAATTAAAACGGTTTTAAATTTTTTTTAATCACCAAGTCATATTTCCTGTTCGGGATATACGCATATGTAATGAATTCTAATTTGTTAGAGATGATTAAGGTTGAATTGAGATGAAATGTACTCGCGCTTGTGTGGAGTAAGACTGGAAACCCATTTAGGATAAATAAACCTCAGTATACTCGCTCAAGACTAGAACCCGATACACTCGTCACCGATAGTTTAGTCTGTTGTGAGAGTGATGCTTTAGAGAATCTGGCCGCTGAAGTAGGTAAGCTGTGTGTCAGATGCCCTAATAAAATAATTGACCATGATCCATAGGGACGGGCAGCGAGATATTTAGACCACCCATTCGATACTGACACGAGTAGTTCCACGTGTTACATAAATGCTTAATTGGCAGTTCAAGTGGATAGCACGAATATGTAGTAACATTTGGCATGTCATGACCTCTTTCCTGGTACTCCAAAATAGTGTAAAATTTGACTTACGCAAGCGAGCGTGTTTCGTCAGATCAATTCGGTGTTTGGAAACCCTGTTTTCCGCGGCCAGCAGTGCAGATGTGTCTTGCTTGATGCATAACTCTCTTCTGCAGGAGACTCCAATTGTCTGCTAGCTAAACGGCACTGGCACTATTTTTTTATTTTTTTTATCAATAGCATTATAGGCACTAACCTACCAAAACAAAAATGTAAAACTACGTGTTTAAATCATTTAAGATGTATATGTCTGCTGATGCTTAAGACCGCCTTGTAGTGTGAACCACTTATAGAGAACTAAACTTTGTTAAGCGCTTGCAGTTTACGTCAGCGCAGTATACCAAGTCAGTAATTAACAAAACTACTTCAGATTAAGTCCCTCCTCCTTATTATAAGAATGTAATAACCTTTTCGTAGGTGGGGGTCTTAAGTGTCTCACCTTTGGATGGTCGCAACCAAGAAGTAGCTCACTAAGTGTTTTTCATTTTTTAAAACAAGCTCCCTCCTTGTTCGATGATTGTTCATTTTTGTGTCCCTACTTCAAAAGCAGTTATTTTCTTTGAATTACCTTGGTTTTCTTGTATTTTTTATTATTATTATGTCTTAAGTTTTATTTTGGTGCATGACGCTAAGACCATGTCGAAGCGTATTTTTAGATCAAATGATGATAATAGTAATTATGAGAGCTTAAAAATGTTGTAGTCATCATGGTTGCCAACTAAAAGAGGGAACCAAATTGTTAAATGACCTAAGTAAGATATAGGCTATTTATAGTAAGATTCTGGTAGGGAGTAAGTTTTAGAAAATACAAAAACAAATTTTGTTGCGGTCAATATTTATAACATTTTATTTAGTTAATAGTGTTATTCTACCCACTTCGGTGGCCGCGTGGTCTAAGGCGCTACTCTCACAGTATATTAGACTGCAGATGACGGGGAGATCGAGGTTCGAAACTATGCCGGGTGTACTGATGGTAATTGTCCCAAAATTATTCCCACTCTCCCTCTACACAAATGGGAGTACACTTCCTCTAAATATAACAATTCTAACCCCTAAAACTATTGGCGTAATTAGTACATAAGCATATATCCTGAACGGGTAGTAAGACGCGGTGCTGAAAAAGGTGTTATTTCATAAGTATTATTATTATCTATTAATATTGAAAGTCAGAGATCACATGAGTTCACTTCAGTGATCAAATGGTCTAAGGCGTTACTCCCTCAATATCGCAATAGATTAAACTGCCAATCGGGGGGTAGGGGGGCGAGAGGGGTTCAAATACTTTTCTTTTAATCGCATCTTATTACTTGTTTAAAATATACGCATATGTACTAATTACTCTAATGAACTAGGGATTAGAAATGCTGAATTTAGACGAAGTGTACGCACATTTGCGTGAAGGGATGGTGGAAAACAATTTTGGAAAAAACCCTTCAGTAAACTCGAGATCTTTGTCTACGGCAGTGTAATCTAAACCCTGACGTATTAGACCATGAGGCCACCAAAGCAGGTGGTTCAAATACTGGTTGGGTATATTGAGGGTGGTTTTTACTGAATGGTTTTTCCTTCTACTTCCAAGTAAACTTATGTACACTTCCTTTAAGTTCAACCCTTCTCGTCCTACACACATTAATGTGATTCGTTCTTATGGGTAATTAGATACGGTGACAGTAAACAAAAATAATACACGACTTGGCGTATGAATACATGAATATTGTTTTAATAACGTTTAACTATCAAGTTCTCTTTCTAACTAAATCAGACTCGTGAGTGTGGAGACGCCATGAAACTTTGCAAGTAAGTGTGTGTGTGTGTTGTGTGTGTGTGTGTGTTGTTGTGTGTGTGTGGTGTGTGTGTGTGGTGTGTGTGTGTTGTGTTGTGTGGTGATCAGCGAATGTCCCTATTGGGAGACATTGCAAGGTAACGTGATGTAGGTCAGTGGAGCACACCTCCAATCTTAACACTCTCATGGACTCTATCAATAAACTGGATCATATATTTACAACCGCGCGGTAGCTCTTGGTTTGAGTGGGTGGCACTAACTTTTATTATGTTGTTGTAGGGACAAGTAAAAAATACATTATGACCGTGGAATTGATAAATCTATCTCGAGGTTTCAAGGATGTCTTGGCGAGTTTTTGTTAGTATCTCCAATATTAAGTTAACGACACCTTAGCTCACTCAGTAATCTGTCTATATACTGAGTTGAAAGTACCCGGAATCTATTCCCGGCACTGCAAAAATATTTATTATTATGGAACTTGGAGTTTCCACTTTTAGAGTGGTCCCCCCCCCCTCCTCCAAACACAACGTAGGGCCAGTTTAATAGTCATATTGTGTACGCCTTAAGTGCAATGTTAGACAAAATACAGGACGACACCTACTTAGATAAGAATAGAATGGGGCAGTTTCAAATCGTAACTGACCCGTTACATTCAATTTTAGGTAGGTGTAATCTTGTATTTAGTGTAGCACCGCACTTGACTAAGTTTTAATTTAGCAACGCGTCTACCCGTTTGAGTTATACACCTATGTACCAATAACGCTAATATATAATAGATGAGGAAGCTTGAATTTAGAGGAAGTTTATCCACATTTGCATGGAGGAAGAGTGGGAAACCATTAAGTGAAAACCAACTGACTGGGATTCAAATCCCAATCTACCCATAATAGGCAGTCTATAACATTGTGAGAATGACGCCTTATACCATGCGGCCACAAAACGTGTATGAATAAGTTTGAATTTGGAGGAGGTTTACTAGCATTTAGGTCAAGGGAAACTGGTTAGTCATTTAGGAGACAAAAAAATCCTCAGTACATACGACCGGGTTCCGAACCTCGGTCTCCATGTCGTCAGCAGTCCAATACATTGCGAGAGTGACGCCTTAGACCATGTGGTCACTGAATACGATGACATAGTGATGAATTAATGGCTTAATATTGTGTCTGATCTGGATTTAAGTTAGTTTATAAGTCGTGTGCTGATATAGTCCAGTTGGCTTAGAAAGTGCACGTCAAATACCTCAAATAAAATAAAAAGCTAGTGGTGGGCCGATACCTACATTTATCGATTCCAATACCTTTCTCGATACTATCAACTCATCTCCTTGATACTCGATACATTATTCTATACCCTTCAACACGAAATTGAATAAATCCTCATTTTGTAAGCATAGAAACTAGGTCAAAATAAAAATATTTAATTTGTTTCAATTTATTTGTTTCTATATGTCACAAAATATGGAAACTAGTCAATTAGGGTAATTATACTAGTAACAAGATGCAACCAGGCAAAAATAACATTTAAAATTAGTGGTAGGCCTACAGTAAGAAATGTTACTATTTATTAAGTAATAAAATATCATGAAAGTCAGTTTTTAATAGACACATTAGCATATTTAACTACACGTAGAATATTATAGATATTTGTCAGGTTGTGGGTTGACATATAATGTCAAGAAAATAAACATATTAAAAAATATTAATCACACTTTATTTACACACATACACACACACACACACACACAAAAGAAATGTTATCTTTAGTTGAATTAGATTATTAGCTTAAATTTTGTAAAATATTTTTCACTTTATACAAATTTTTAGGCTAAATACCAAGTTTAATAGACTTTAAAAAATGATTGGATGAAATATTCGAATGATTTTGAGAAGTAGTGGAGAAAGAGAGAAATGATAATAATCGGAACAACGCTAATGGCTAGACATTAGTTACTAGTTATAGTTTTGCTTTGTCATACAACTATTTTGTTTTATGTATACAAAAAATAAATGCTTTCATCTTAAACTGACGACATACATTTGAAAAATATTAGTACTTTACCTAATTTCAAAAACAAGAACACTAAAAGTATATTCTCTGAAATATTATTTAATCGAATACTTAAATCATTCGATTATGCCCATCACTATACTCAACTCGTTTGAGGAGTTAACCTTGTTGAGTGGTATCGAGATTTTTAGCGCATAATATCGATTATTGCAATACCAGTCGATACGAAGGTTATGAGAGGTATCGAGAGTATCGGTATTGGCCAACCACTACAATTTTTATACATATATATTTTTTTTATTGGACAACATTCGTCGCTTATAAGGTGTGGTGAAAATAAATTTGAGAGCACTTTACATGATTAGAAATCGCCAATTTGGATCATATCTCCACAACTGTTTCAAATAAGAAATAACTTAGCATTGTAAAGTTATAGAAATATTAAAAATAAAAAAACTTTTATTTGAAATATTTTTTATAAAATCAATCATTTCTGAGTTATAGCTATATACTTTTATGGAGTTATTTAAAAATTTAAACCGATTGTTATGTTCTTTGGTAGACGGAGATGTTCCTCTTTTATCAATGTTTCTGTAACAGTGTGTGATATTTCATTTACGCTCTTTGGTGAAATGCTTCTGCAAAAATGTATGTTATTTCATTTCACAAATCTTCTGAATTTGTAGTAAATGTCTCTATTTTAAGGTAAGAAAGATAAAGTCTGTTTGGTGAACCGTACCATCTTTTTTTTAACTGTTACTAAAACTAATTAAAAATCTATTAATTGATCCTAAGTATCGTTTATGTCAGGAAAATAATGTAGAAAAATTCAGTTCGATCTGACTTTTGGTCCGAAAGTGCGTTGTCTTGTGAAACCGCCTCAGAGTTACTGGCCAAAGATATAGAGGACCCGGGTTCGAATCTCAACGCTTCCAGATTTTTTCTTTGAAGCAGTGTGATGAGGTCAAACTCAATCTCATGAAGATAGATGAGGAGCTACTTGAATATATGAATAGAAGCCCCAGTCTAGAAAACTGAGATTAATGGCTGGGTGTTCGTTGTGCTGATCATATGACACCATCTAACCAAAAATAGTGGCGCCAGTAGCTTCGGTTGGTCGGTATAGCTCGCTTGTGGGCTCACGCTATGGAATTATCTTGTATCTAACTTACCGGCTAATCTATCGTGAGATAGGATCTTGAACAAACATTTCCACTTGGAGCTCCCAGTGGGTCCGAAAGTGTGATTGTGTGGGACTCTTGGAGCTAATGACTCGTTACATCCAGGCCGGGTCTCTCTTTGCCTAGTCACCCAGGCGTAACTAAACTAATGCGAATACTGGAGTTGTCAGTTATCTTGATTAAATATGTAAAAACCACTTCTCCTTGCGCCGTCAACTAAATGGTTCCTCATCTACTCTAAAGATAAACTCTGGAAATGGAAACACAATGGGTGGCATAGTGCAAACATGGAACTGGTTCCAAGGAGAAGAAAACCACTGTGGATGGTAAAGTCAATGTTACACAATAAAAACCTAAAAGTATCTTGGAAAAAAAAAGTGCAACTCCCCATCTTGGTTTGCCAGAATCGAACCAGTGTCACCCATATTAGAACTAGATCACTTTAACTACCTAACTATTAAGACTATTTTCTCAACATAGTTTATTTATCTATAAATATAACAGACATACATTTTTTTGTCTTCGACACAAAGTGAAACAACTTGTGGTAGGTAGGATCCTAGTAATTATAACAGTATCTGACAGAGACAAAAGGTACTAAAGTGACTTTGATGCATTTATGCGAGTTATGGTTATACTTAAATATAATCCAAACAAATAGTGGGCAATTAAAGATGACATTTTTTTGTATAAGATTTTCAGATCATTGAATTCCAGGAGAATGCGATGTATTCGCTAAGCCTAAAGCAGATCCAACGTTATTGACAGATTCAACCACCAAGCGCTGTAGTGTAGGAAGGTAGCTAAAACAACTGTTTTTGGTTTAATGGAACTCATTTGATAATGTGTCTGGTGTTTAGTGTCTTTGGGAGAAATTAAAGTGATAAACTACGTGGCGTCAGCACGCAATCTAACCATACAGATCGAGTGGTAACTGTCTGTTGGCAAATATAGTTTCAATTTCTGTGGATAAAGGGTTAGTGTGGTCAGTAAAACAAACCCTCCAGCAGTTAGTTTTAGTTTTCTAGACCGGAGCTGCTATTTTTTCATTCAAGTAATTCCTTATTCGTCCTCACGAGGCTGAGTTAGAACCCGTTACAGACCCACTGCTTCATATACAATTCTGGAAGCGTCGGGGATCAAACATAGGACTTCTGATTCTGTGGCCAGGAGCTCTGACCACTAGACCACAAAGGTGGTAATTAAACTAATATGTAAGCTATAAAAAGTTAGCTATCTCGATTGAAATCGTTTTATTTAAATAACTAAAAACTTTTACCCAGAAAAAAACGGAAAAATTTTCGAAAAAAAAAAACTGGGAAAAAAATATATTCCAACTCACATCTCTAGGTATGCCATAATTCTTGCTCCACTTTTTTTCAATCTCTTTCCACTCTCAACCCTATCCCTCGCGGTTATCTCTTACCTTTATTATAAACTGTCGTCAGCAGCTATTTATACATTTGCTTTTTGCGCCCCGGGCACAGGTAATCTGAGAAGTGGAAGTGATGAAGTATTTTAATTTACAATTGGCGCTCCCTGTGTCTGATGTCTTCATCTTAGAGACAAGAGACAACCATAATAGTGAGTTGTTTTTGTTTGTTTTATTCACAGTATCAAACGCATTCTTTTAGTTTAAATATTGATGAGTTAAAACGTCATATCACGTATCCATAAAATAAGGAATTTCTTGCTTTTGTCATCCGGGGTTTTCTTTCCCACGCGATATATATATTTATATAATATACAATATTATATTATTATTATTATTTTAGTATAATATTAATATATATATATATATATATATATACTAATATTATAAAGAGGAAATATTTGATTTTTTTGTTTTTTTGTTTTTTTGTTTGTAATGGATAAACTCAAAAACTACTGGACCGATATTAAACATTCTTTCACCAATATAAATCTACATTATCAGCGAGTAACATAGGCTATATTTTATTTTGAAAATTTAATTTATTCCTCATAAAAATGTTGATAGTATATTATATATTCGTTGGAAAAAAAAAGTTGTTGAAGGGAAAGTGGGGTTGGTGAAGGGGGCGGGGGGGGGGGGTTGAGATGAAAATAGGAGGGAGGGGGCTTATACAGTGATGGTAGGACTGTATTTAAAAAAAAGTTTTATTTTTATATTGACATGATGGATGATTTGAAGCTTTGTTTTACAGGATTCTTTACAATATTTTTTTACGCGGAAGGGGGCTAGTATATAAATAAAAGCGAAAGCCCTGATTGACTGACTGACTCACTCACTCATCACTAATTCTCACACTTACCAAGAAGCTAGAGGGCTGAAATTTGGCACAGTTGTTCCTTATAAGCTAATTAAGAAAAGTAAAGATGTTTCATTTCAATGCATTGTGATTAAGGGGGTGAAATCTGGATAGCTACCCTAATCAACAATATTGCTTTATAAACTCTCTTTAAGCGTTTAGAGGGTGATAATCCGATAAGTTTGTTCTAGTAATGCCTTCTATTTATCAATTATTTTAACCTGTAGATGATTCTAAGGGGTGGGAAAAAAATTAATAAAGACAATTAATTAAAATGTGTAATTACGTTTTAATATGCAACTTCAAGAGATGGTAGAAGTCTGTAGTTTATATTTTGCTGAATTTTGTGGTGTTTGTAGTATATGTGTGAGTGGAAGGCCAGTCTGGGGCAGTGTGTTGTGGTGGAAAATGGGGATGGGGGAGACCTGTCCAGCCACGCTCAACTGATAACGCCCAGGCAGTAGGCAAGGGGTCCTGCCGAAAATAAAACTCCTCATGAGAAACGATACATGGTCACCTCCTCGCGGTGTTTCTCGGGTAGCGCTAAGAACAATTTCATTAAGCTTCAAACAAAAATTCCTCATTTTCATCCAAAAATAAATAATAACACAATATCCCGTATTAATAACGAGCATTCAGCTAGTATTATATAAAGTACATTCGGTGTCTGTTTATCTTTCCAAGGCTCTTTCTCAACTTCTCGATATCTAAAAGAACTGAAATTTGGTATTGGACGCTATGAAACACGCCATCTTTATAATGCAGCCATTAAAGTGAAGGTAGAACAAATTAATTGTCAAGATTTCCTTATAAAGGTAGAGCCTTGAGGTGGGATGGAAAAGGACCCGAGAAAAAACAATGTTTTTGCAGTTTTTATAAGAAAACTTTATTTTGACCAAAACAAATCAAATATTGCTCCACTAAAACAAAGATCTCAATTTTCTTCCACGATTACCTTAAAATTTATTGAATATATGTCAAGGTTGTCCTTGAATTTAATGACAATTTTTTCTCTTCATTTATAAATTTGATCATTTAATGTCTTTATGCTCATTATATATATTCAGGAACTGTTGATATCACCATGTGAAGAAAATTATATTCTTTGTTTGTACTTAAGTAATATTTGATTTATTTTATCCTAAAAATGTTTTGCTATGAAAAACTGCAGAAACACTGGTCTTCTCGCATCCCCTTCCATCTCATCTTAAATTGAACCATAAAAAAACATTTGTGTTAACCGTAATAATCCTTGAAAAAAAAATCAAAACAAAAATAGTTAGATCAGGACCATAGGTCCTCTAGACATGCGATCAATCACCGAGTAATGAGGATGGCCATGTTTACTGTTTTAAATGTAGTGTTGTTTATGTTGTTCGTTGTTTAATGTCCTTCTGTCTCATCGTCCACCTACACACGTAGGTTCGCGCAGAAACCTCGTAAATATGTTCCCTCGTGTGGGGGTTTCCATGAAAAGAAATGTCCACACACAGAAAAAAAAAGAGGAGAAGATTGTTAAAAAAAAAAACTGTAATATAAAAACTTCCAACTCCAAAGGAAAATAGTTGACATTCGATGTAAAATTTGCTCGAGACAACTTCGTATAAACAACAAAAGTATGTACTCACATGACAGCCAACGGTCGACGCGATATTTACAGAGCGAATAACCGGGTGAAGGGGGAAGGTATTTGTCGTCGCTTGAAAGGTGAACCAGTTTAGACGCTCATCTCTCCGGAGAACCGGGTTTGGATCCGGGATTGCAGCGTGGGTAGGACAGTGAACGATCGTCTATGAAAATATTCTTTATGGTCTTAAGAGTGTCATCCTTTTCCTTACAAGAGAGTTATATTATTAAAGTATAGTTCTGTAATAATTTATGTAACTTAAATATAAATGGGCAAAAGCTCTGATAGCAATAAAAGAAAAAAAAAAGGTCGGGGACAGCTATAGACGTGAATTATTGTTACGACTTTGAAACTACAGCAGGTTGATAGACTAAACAGGATGTAGGCCTAAAAAATTAACATAATGTCGTAATCATTTACTAAATTTACGAGACTACCTCTTCCATTTGTTGGAAATAAAATTTAATATTGCTAAAATTACAATTTTTTTAAAGTTGTTTCCTCTGAATAAATATTTAGAACCGGATATTTAAACCACTTTTTTTTTAGAGAAGAAATATTCCTGCAATAAATAAAATCACGTGTAAATGAACTCATTTTCAGTTTGGGGTCATTGTTTTTTAAATAATCCTAAGCATTACGCATAAACTGGTTCAGTTTGTATTGAAATGACAAACATAATTTGTATGTTTGTGTTTAGTCTCATTATGTAAATTTTTAATAACCTGTGTATATGTTTTTTTTTTGTAGAAATTTTTGTAGCTTCTTTATTTTAAATGACTACCTTTTAATGAGTCACATAATAACTTTTTATATCTTCAAGACAAACAATATTACTATTTTTATTATTATTTAAACCACAATAAAAAATTAAAATTATTTCTATAAGCTTGAAAATACTATAGATTGTCCCCAAAATAATTGTTCATTTGGTAAATATGGACTATTCCTTCAAAGAATACGGTAATTTTACAAAAAATAAAATACTCATAATACTATTTTGGAGGAGTGGTAAATGCAATAGCAACAGGAATTTATTTATTAGATATTCGTATTACTTATCCATATAATAGATAGTATATCTCATATATTTACACACATTCATGACTGATGATTTTGTTATAAGATAGGTCTCTCTTATTTAGGGAAAATGGACAAGCATTTGCCCAAAAAGAGAGTTGGAAACCATACAAAAATAAATATTTCAGTATAGTTCAATTTTTAGAGGAAGGGTATTATCTGACAAATATAAAAATTACTATATCTACTTTCATACATCATAAGTCAACTCATGTGATCTGCGGCTGTTACTTTCGATATATACCAATACCAATAAATGAACACTAGCACGAGTTGCAGAGAATCTGATTCGTGCAATGTAATTCCCTAAATACCCGAATGGCGGAATCAAATTTTTTAGGTCAATTCTTGGGTTCTAGCCTTACACTAAACTTCAGAGTGAATAAAAAAGCAAATACATTGTGTATATTGTACATTTTTATTATTATAGCTATCACTTTTTTCTATTAAACGCTATATTTTGCTAGGTTAGGTTAGGATTATTATTATTAGCACCGCGTCTTATTACCCGTTCGGGTTATACGCACGTACGCTAATGTGTAATGGTAGGATGATTGTGAGATGAAATGAAGGTCCTACAGTTTAAGGTGGAATCTGAACCACGGTGGTGGCCTGGCATTCCACACATTCACAAGTTGTGATTAATACACGTCTTGTCAGAGGTGAAGGAAGGGTTTGGTAATCAGATAAATCTGTGCCGGGACCTAGGATTGAACCCCGGACACAAGTCCGACACCTTACCCCTAGACCACCACGTCACCCCTAGGTTAGGAGACTTACAGATCTAGTTAAATCTGAAATGATATAGTCTTATATATTGCTTATTCATTTAAGTTATAAAAAAGTTAATATATGTATGAATAAAAACTTACCAAACCACTTGAACCGCACTTCTGTACCAGATGAACACTTTTAAAACCGTCACGAACAACTCTGAACGATTACTGTACTAAAGATGTTGTATCCAAGCTAAACGTATAACTGAAGTAAAGTTAGAGTTAAATTCCCTAAGTCTGGCCTTGGCCCAACTAAGGAGGCTCTAGGATCTACTTGACGATTCTCTGCAGTTGTGTGGTAGAGATTGGTGACCCCTACTTAGACACCTGCAATTCTAATGCACCCGTAAAATATTATCATTGCTGACCACACAAAAAATGTTTGTATTATACAAAAGCCCATTCCTATGAAAATTTGACTATAAACTCCACTAGGACCGGCAAATCAGGCAAGATGAGAGTAATAGCTCTGTCCACGCGCAGCCCACCGGTTAAAAAGAGCGTTAAGGTGGGAATGTAGGGTACGCGAGATAAAGGTAGTGTTTCGCAGTTTTTATAGCAAAAATTTTTGTCCAAAATAAGTAAAATATTATTCCGGTAGAAACATATATATTAATTTTATTCACGTGGTGACATCAATAGTTGTTAAACATTTGTCAAGGGTGTCCAGGAATTTAATGACAACTTTTTATCTTCGATTGAAAAGTTTCTCATCTAATGCCGATATACTCATGATGGATATTAAACAACTGTTGATACCACGATGTAAAGAAAATTTAACTCTATATTTATACTAGAGCAATATTTTATTTATTTTCGCCAAAAATATGTTTTACTATAAAAACTGTCTTTCCTCTCGTTTCCATCATAGGCCACATTAAGTTTTTTTGTGTTTTTTTTTTTTGTGAAACATGTCTTACGAAATGGATCATAGCTCCTAGCGTTTAAAAACAATTTGCAGGTGGAGTGCGGTGAAGGTTAAACCGCAATCTCCCTCATGATGAGCAGTTTGGTAGCCTATACTTGAGCGAAAGTGAGGTACACGACTTGAGAGACTCCAACGCTAGGGTAGACGAGTAACTTGTTTTTTCGTTCTCCTGTGTCGTGCGGTGAACCAAGCTAAACAATGGAAGGGAGTGAGACCACAACATCCAGGATGGACATTATCTTCTGTTGTCTCACAGATTAACACTTCTTGTAAAACATAAACTTTGAAAGCCACTGAGTTATATTTTAGGTACGCTTTGTTTATAATAAAATATACACTCCACAAATATTTTACAGATGTACCAGCAAAGTTTGACACGTGTACAAAAAGTCAGTTTTCCCGAGACTGGGAGTGTGGACTTTTTCCCTAAATAGTTGCCCACCTCCCTCTTCACGAATACTGACATATTTCCTTAAAATTATGACTTTCTCTTGTCTACCTCACTAGCGTAAATATGTGTTGTTATTATTATTATTATTATCACCACGTCTTATTATCTGAGGTGTTTAAGTATATTATTATTATTAGCACCGCGTCTTACTACCCGTTCGGGCTATACGCACTTACGCTAATGTGTAATGGTAGGGTGATTGTGAGATGAAATGAAGGACCTACAGTTTAACGTGGAATCCGAACCACGGTGGAGGCCTGGTATTCCCCACTTTCACAAGATGTCTTGTCAGAGGTGAAGGAAGGGTTTGGTAATCAGATAAATCTGTGCCGGGACCGAGGATTGAACCCCGGCCGCCAGCACAGAAGTTTGACACCTTACCCCTAGACCGCCAGGTCACCCGTAAATATGTGGATAGCCTAAATGGGTAGTAATACGTGGAACATAACATACATATACTCTGTTTACCGTGAGAGGTAGCAGTCTTACCTTGACAGATTACACTGTAAGCTGCACCATAGTTGAACCATGTAAAGTAAGATTGCTACCTTTCGGAATAAGCGAAGGGTACATATACTGGCTTTTTATTCATAATCCTGTTAGGATTTGAAACCATTGTGTAGACATACATTTCTACTAATAGAGTTAGGTGTGCACTGGAATGATTTCCATTCTTATCTTCAAAAGTATCGCAGTCCATTTTCCAAGTTAACCCTCATCAAACTGTTCTATTTGATGATATTATTTAAGTCTTCAGCAAACAAACACCTCAGCTTACTGACCAAAAAAATTTGCTTCCATTGAAAGTTTCTTAT
The DNA here is from genome assembly GCA_039000515.1 of Timema cristinae. Classification (NCBI taxonomy): domain Eukaryota; kingdom Metazoa; phylum Arthropoda; class Insecta; order Phasmatodea; family Timematidae; genus Timema; species Timema cristinae. The sequence goes on from JBCFYV010000012.1 coordinate 107,497,210, forward strand.
GTATTATTTTTATAACATGTTCTTATAATATTCGTGCATTTAGTTTTTTCATAAAAAAAATTCCATGGCTTAGAACCCACAAACGAGCTATAATGACCAAGCGGCCGCCACCGCTAGCAATGATAGTACCAACATTTGTGGATAGCTGGTGTCATGGGATCGGCACAACGAACCCTTCAGCCGTTAATCTCAGTTTTTTAGACCAGAACTGCTAATTTTTCATTCAAATTGCTCCTCATATGACCTCACTAGGCTGAGTTGACCACATTCCAGACCAATTGCTTTACAGAAAAATTCTGGAAGTACAAGGATCGAACCCAGTACTTCTGGATTTGTAGCCAGGAACTTTGACCCTAGTTCACATGGGTAGAGCCGGTAAAAATTGTTAGACGCGATAAAGCAAAAAAGTGCCATAAAAAAGATAGAATCAAGTATTTTTTTACTTTGATAGTTTTTAGATATGATTTACAATGTTTTTGAAAAGCGAAATAAAACGAAATCGTCTTGTTACACGAAATCCTCCTATAAAACGAAATAACACTGCTTTTTCAACAAAAAAACTTTAAAAAACACGAAATTAAGAAGAGATTAAGCAGAAATTTTGACCATGCTTTAATGTGATTAGTATTTTGTTGTAATGTTAGCTAACTTTAGGCTACAAAATTGTGAAATATGCAGACAAAGTTGACAAAGAATTTTAAAGCAAATATGTGAAGTTTCAATAATAAATTATAATTTTGTATACATTGTCTCAATATGTAAATTATACTTAAACAGGTGTCCGGGATGGTCTAGGGGTAAGGTGTCAGACTTCTGTGCTGGCGGCCGGGGTTCAATCCTCGGTACCGGCACAGATTCATCTGATTTCCAAACCCTTCATTCACCTCTGACAAGACATCTCGTGAATGTTTGGAATGCCAGGTCGCCACCGTGGTTCTGATTCCACGTTAAACTGTAGGTCTTCCATTTCTTCTCACAATCACCCTACCATTACACATTAACGTAAGTGCGTATAACCCGAACGGGTAGTAAGACGCGGTGCTAATAATAATAATATACTTAAACACCTCAGATAACATATAATTTTGAAAAAACCCTGAAATAACACCAAAAAGTCAGATTTAAAAAACTAAATTTAGCTAAAATTAAAACAATTTTTACGTGGCTCTACACATTGGTGATCAGTTTAATATGATATTGTATTATTTAAAAGATTGAACTTGGACGCTTCTTCTCCAACACGCCGTACATTGTATCCCGCGGCTGGACCGAGTACATTACTATTATTATTATTAGCTAAGCGCCAGGGCTAGTGGTGAACAAAGATTGGTGCAGTCTGTGATCATATATCAAGGTGAGGTCAGCGGCAACTTACCATATCAGGTCATGCGCACACACACATACACACACAAACACATTATTTAACACACTCGTGGCTTGTGGAGTGTTACCTCACAGGTACGAGTCATGACATTCGTAACATTCCATTGGTTGAACTTTCACACTGAAAATATAACAGTTCTAGAAATGGTTACGTTTCGGATACCTTGGCTCATGTGGTGCAGTGATCACTGATCACTGATCTTCAGTGTTTGCTAGTCTTATTAAAACATGCTGCAACATTTCTTAACTATTATTGATTGATTGGTCTATAAAATGGATATCTGTTTCGGAGGTCAAACGGTCTAAATCGTTACTCTCACATAGACTAGACCACCGATGACGGGGAGATCGAGGTTCGAATCTCGTTCGGGTGTACTGAAGGTGATTTATTCCAAAGTGGTTTCCACTCTCCCTTAATGCAAATGTGGGTACACTTCATATAAGTTTTTCTTTCGTAATTGATGAAATAATTTGCGTAGTTAGTACATAATCGTAGGTTGGAGCTGTTGGAAGGAGATGAGCACTGCCCATCTCTTGCGTTTATGTAGTGAAGTTGTCTTGCGTTCAGCCAATCAGAAACTATTACAGGTGCACTACTGTATTCAACTAATATAATTAGTTGTTTGGTCAAGTATAAAAGTTTGTGAAAATATATAGTCAAAGGTATTGCATTTTAAATTATTTAATAAAAGTAATAATTTAATAACATTTGTATATATTTGGCACCGAGTTTTACTACTAGTTTGGGCTATAAGCTGATGAGCTGATTCTAATGAGTTTAGGGATTAAGAAGGTTATAAAAATGGATAGATATTTTGGAAGAACCTCCCTCAGTACACCCGACTGAGATTCGAACCTCGATCGCCCTGTCATCGGCAGTCTAGTCTACTGCGAGAGTAGAGCGTTTGACCATGTGACCATCGAAGCAGGTTTTTCATTATATTAATTTAATTAGATATTTATCTTTTTGTTGTAAATTTTAAAATGACTTTAATACGGATCCATATTGGTTGAAATTACGTTTACCGACATTTTTTTTACTGTAGATATTCCTTATTTAAGACGAAAACAAACACAGAACGTCTTGCGAATTCGTATTACAAATGTGCGTCCGACGAATGGGTTGTGACAGATTGGACGGTGTCTAGGAAATATCGTAAGGTAAGGATAGTTTCTTGCAAATGGGTGGAGACCTTAAATTATTATTATTATTATTATTATTATTATTATTATTTTTAGCACCGCGTCTTACTACCCATTCGGGTTATACGCACTTACGCTAATGTGTAATGGTAGGGTGATAGTGAGATGAAATGAAGGACCTACAGTTTAACGTGGAATCCGAACCACGGTGGAGGCCTGGCATTCCCCACATTCACAAGATGTCTTGTCAGAGGTGAAGGAAGGGTTTGGTAATCAGATAAGTCTTTGCCGGGACCTGGGATTGAACCCCGGCCGCCAGCACAGAAGTCTGACACCTTACCCTTAGACCACCAGGTCACCGAGACCTTAAAAAAAAATGTGCAAATTAGTGTACGAGTTCATCCTTATATCCGATTAGTAAATACATAGTTTCTAGGGCCAGGTGTCTAGTTGTAAACTTCGTGTGAAATGTTAAGTTAGGTTGTAGTTTGTGAGATGATAAAATATTTTGACATAAATGCTTGTAAAGCTGATAACCTCAACTAACTAAATAGATAAAGGCTAAGTGACGTACATCATTCTAAACAAGTTGGAAGTATTTTATTTTATGACAATAATAATTAGAGTTGAGTAAACTGTTATTTTACCACTCCAAATCAAGATTGAAACTTTTTAATATATAACTTATGTAAATGAGTTCAAACAAATATTACTATAGTGAATTATGTTGCTGTCCTTTAATTCTTAATTACGATGAGAATATTTTTAGGTCTCTTTTAAAAGATGTGTAGGGACTATCAAATCTCACGTTTTGTAGGTTTCATGAGCTATAATGAAGAAAATTCCTCATTCTTAGTTATAAAGTTGACACGTTTCAATGTTTGAATAGATTAATGCATACTCTATTAATATAGGCCTACTTGACTGCCGATGATGGAGATCGGGGTTTGAATTCCAATCGGGTGTAATGAGGATATTTTTTCATATACAGTTTTCCACTCTTCCTCCACGCAAATGCGTGTACACTTCCTCTAAATTTTACCTTTTCATACATAACACATCAGCATAATTATTTCATATGCGTTTAGCTCAAACGAGCAGTAAGATGTGGTGTTAAAATAATTGATAAAGTTTTATTTGAAACGTACTTAATATTTGTTTATTTAACTATTTCATCTTTACGGATTGAACCTGCACTGGTGGTTACTTGGGCTACGGTGTCAAGTTTACAATAGACTGTATCATCTTTGGTGGAAGGTAAAGTCTCTAATATCATCCGGGTGTACTGATTTTTTTTTTTTCGAAAGTGATATACTCATATCAATGTGGTTTTTTCTCGTCCTATTTCCATGTGAATGTGGGTGCACCTACTCTAAATAACCCTCCTTATTCCTTCTCTTTGATATTGGCGTTAAACCAATTTTGTTTAAAACGTATGAGTCATAATATTTTGGTCATAAAACAAATAAATAGAGATATAATATCAAAGTCACAGAGAATGGGAAATGTGGACAAGTTTACCCTATTGAGGGTCTCATAAACGTTGAGATTTGGCCAACTCGAACATTCATGGGTCTAAAATATGGCTACTTGGAGGATTGCATTCAAATACTAGCTGCGTATAGTGAGTTTTTCCTTGAGTCGTTTAGCACTTTCCTTCTAAGCGAATTTTTGTAGTTATCCTCTAAATTTTTTACCCTCTTCATCCTTATCCTATTAATGTAAGCATAAGATATATCCAAGACGGGTAGTAAAACGAGGAAAGCGAAAAAAAAAACTGTAAATGTAAATATATCTAACGCGCTACTCTTTCAGTAGACTAGACTGCTGATGACGGGGTGACGGGGTTAGCGAGGTTCGCATCTCTGACGGTTGTTCTGAGGGCGGTTTTTCCTAAATGGTTTTACACTCTCCCTCCACGCGAATGTGAGTCCACTTCCTATAGTTAATGTAACCTCCCCAACCCATAAAACCATTAGCGTGATTAGTACATAAGCATATAACCTGATCAGGTCAACAGAAAAAAGGCCTATTCACCAAAGATTTATTTTAGTTTGAGCTAAAAATGTAGAAACAATTTTACTAGTTATATGCCCTTCAGTGGACAAGTGGTCAAAGAGACTAACTACCTACCTCTCTTGGAAAACTTGGTTTAATTTTAAGTGGGTGACCTGGTGGTCTAAGAGTAAGGTGTCGGACTTCCGTGCTGGTGGTCCGAGGTTCAATCCTCGGTCCCGGCACAGACTTATCTGATTACCAAACCCTTCTTTCACCTCTGACAAGTCGTGTATTAATCACAACTTGTGAATGTGGGGAATTCCAGGCCTCCACCGTGGTTCGGATTCTACGTTAAACTGTAGGTCCTCCATTTCATCTCACAACCACCCTACCATTACACATTAGCGTATGTATAACCCGAACGGGTAGTAAGAAGCGGTGTTAATAATACTAATAATAATAATTTTAAGTGACTGGTGTTTATGGTATACCCTGATTAGGTTATGAAGAACAGACTGACAGTCATAAACGTTATTAAAACTTCTTTAATATATTCATACTTCAAGTAATGGAATTCACATACTTAACTTTTGATAGATATTATTTATTTATAATACATAACATTAATAATTAAATAAAATGCTACCAATGTAAACTCCAAAAAAACAATGTTTGTATTTTCTAAAAGGCTACTTCCTACCAGAATCGGGGTATAGCTTACTATTTGTGTAGAACAGTATTTTCAGCCCTCTTAGAACCACGATCTAATTTTTAGAACGAAGAAATGCATGTCCCACTTAGCTTTAACGGTCATGAAGAATAAGGAGAGTGGGGTATTTTTTTTCCCCAATATTTGTTTCCCCCTTTCCAATTTTTTTCATAAATTTTCAAATAACTACACAAACACTTTTGCGACCCACCAAAAATCGGTTTTTGACCTACAGTTTAAGAACCACTGGTATATACCATTATGTATTACGTTATATTGCCCATCTATTATTTGCGCTGAATATGAATCTTTTCTTTCGTAGATTAAGTCGGTTTGTAAGACTTGGGCTATAAATCCTTCTTGAAAATATAATACGCGTCAACCATATAGACTGTATAAAATATTGTTGGATGTCCAATTGTTTGTCGCCCATGTTTCCCGAATGTTTACACTAATTATAAATGAGGAAGGCAGTATTTAGAGGAAATACAACAAGAATGTGAAACGATTTATATAAAGTTCTACGTCCCAGCAAAGTTGGTAGCGTGTCTGCTTACCGAACTTAAGGTCATGGGTTCAATTCACAGGAAGGTTCAAAAATGTTTCGTCGGTGAAATTGAAGGTTTTCCCTTTCGCAACCATGAATTAATCGCCTGGGGTCTGGATGTTATGTCTGTTCTATATTTAAGCTAGTTTATAAGTCACGTGCTGATATTAGAATCGGTCTGTTGTTAAATACCTCAATTAAATAAATGTAGATAAAAGTCACCTCAATATACACATCCAAGACTCACACCCCGACCTCTTTAATAACTTTATTTATTCTACATAGTCCCTTCCGTTTTGCTATTTAGCCTGTTTTTTTTTTATTAACAGCGCGTCTTATTACCGTGTAGCCTAATGATTGACGTCTATGTTTTTTAATAAAAAAATAGTAGACATTCTTAGATGTATCTAACACATCCAATAAAAAAAATACAAATTTAGCTTAGAGCGAATGGCCCCAAGGAACTTAAAATATCAACCGGTGTGTCGTCATTGCTGAACATTTAGCTGTGACATCACCAGCCTCAGATAATTAAGGGGGATTATTCTGTGGACGTAGCTTTTTACTTACACTCAAAATAAATTTTTCACTTAGAGAGAGAGCGAGAGAGAGTAATTCAAAATTAAAACTAACAACCAGGATAGCTATGGTAATAGCACAGTAGAAAGAGCATTTTTTTTTATCAATTATAGAATCCACTTCAGTAGCCGCGTGTTCTAAAGTGCTACTCTTAAAGTAGACTACACTGCCGATGACGGGGATCTCTAAGTTCGAATCTCGGTAAGGTGTACTAAGGTTTTTTTTTTTTCAAAATTATTTTCCACTCTCCTTTAACACCAATGCGGGTACACTTCCTATTTATATATGACCTTCCTAATCCCTAAAACCATTAGTGTGGTTAGTATATAAGCGTGTAACCCGAACTGGTAGTAAGACTCAGCACTAAAAAAAAAATCAACCGTAGCTTTTGATTGATTTAATCAAGTCCTGTAAGATAATATTAATAGCACGAGTATATTAAAACGTCGTCTATGTTAAAAACTTTTTTTTCTAAAAGGTTACTTACTCTGCCTTGTTCTTACTGTAAGTGTGCTTTTGAGCACTTGACTCTGACCCAGGGAGGCTAGGGTTCGATTTCAGATTAGGTGAAATATTTTAATTAGTTATTAACGAGTTCTGAAGCCAGAGGATATTAAATAAAAAATAATCTTTTTATTAATATAGGACCATAATAATATATATCACGAGCAAATATTTCAATTTTCATCAAAATAATTTTTTATCGTGATTAAATAAACGATTAAAACAAAAAATATATATTTGATTTTATGACACACAATAAATCCATCCTTATTAGGGTTGCACCTACCAATTCTGAATAAATTTGAACTTTTTATTACTTTTGTTGGAAAACCGCTGTGCTCTTTAGAGTCAAATTTGAAAGTTTTAAATTACTATTTTTTTAGGCATTTTCCATAATATTTCGGTAATCTGATAATAATCGGATGGATATATCATGAACACCAGACATTTTATCTCAGTCGGTAACACGTCTGACTACTAAGATACGGGTTCTGGTTCAAATCCCTGTATGGTCAATTATATATTTAATTGTTATAAACTACTATTAATCATATAGACTGGCTTCTAGGTAAGTTTTAGTATATTATGTTAGTTTGTAAGTCATAAAATCAGTTAGATCATGCTTGTTAGCTATACAACTTAGCTCTGTTGATAGCGCGTCTACTTTTCTGAACAAATGTCCAAGGTTTGATTCTCGGTATGGCTGAATAATTTAATATTGGTGAAATTAGGGCTTAGGCCTAATCTTTCCCAGTGACTGAGTTTTGTGTCAGTTATAACCAGTTTGTAAGTCGCTTTTATCCCCTCAGAAAATATATTTTAAATACCTCTAACTAAAAACAAACCATCAGCTTCGGTGGCCACGTGATCTAAGGCGTTATTCTTGCAATATATTAGACTGCGTTTGATGGGAGATCATGCTTCGATCCTGGTCGGGTACACTAAGTTTTTTTTTATCCTAAATGGTTTCCCACTCTCTCTACGCCAATTTGGGTACACTTCTTCTAAATTCAAACTTCTTCATTTCTAGTCTATTAGGTATATAGTACATACGCGTACAGACCAATTGGATAGTAGGACACGGTGATAAAAAATTATATTTTAAAAATAATATATATATAATTATATTAAAAAACTATTTTATATATATATATATAAATTGTATTTTAAAAACAATTTTATATATATAAATATATATAAATTATATTTTGAAAACTATTATATATATATATATATATTAATTATATTTAAAAAACTATTTTATATATATAAAAAATTATATTTAAAAAACTAGTTTATATATATAAAAACTATATTTTAAAAACTATTTTATATATAAATAAATATATATATATATATATAAATTATATTTTAGAAAACTATTATATATATATATACAAAATTATATTTTAAAAACTATTTTATGTATATAAATATTATATATATAAATTATTTAAAAAAACTATTATATATATAAAATAGTGATTCGAATGCGGGTATTTATTTACCTTGTCGAAATGACTTCTCTCGTGTGTGGTGGTGTTTCCACGCTCGTGTCGACGAAGACTGCCGAGTGGTCTCGAAGTAGTAGCCGAAGGAGTATTGCGCGCACAGACGAAACAATTGAAAGAAAAGAAAGAACAAGAAAAACCTCCTGCTAGTAAAGTGTAAGGCACGAGAGTTGAGCTACAGACTGACCGAACGGCGTCAATGTTAGGAGTTGATAATCGCGAGGTTCAGATGTGTGGCCCGCGCTTAAGGCCGTTTCGAGAGGGAAAGTGACCAATGGCAGCGGTAGGGGCCCTTTTAGTGGTTTGGATGAGGGGGAGAGTGAGGTAGACGTGTCACACGCGCGCGCGCGCGTGTGTGTGTGTGTTCGGGAACACGCATGGATCCACCTGCAAAGAGTCAATTTTTAAAGAGAGTGTTAAGTTTTAGTTAAACAAAGAATATCAGCGGCGTTTTTTAAACTAGAGATCCCGGAACCAGCTCTACATCAATAGAGGACAATTACATCGGTGGCCACGTGGACTAAACGGTAGTCTCATCTGGTGTTCTGATTTGCGAATTACGGGAGGGAGGTTTTAAAAATCCTGCTGGGTGTCTGTTGAAGTTTTTATTTATTCCTAACTGGCTTTACAAATCAAATTCGGATACAATTCCTCTAAATGTCTACCTTTTTCTTATCTAGAACATTAGTATCATTAAGAGGGCTTTATTACAGCACTGATACGTGTTGCAGGTGTTTATAAATCCCACATATTTAAGTAGTTATTTGGTATTTTAAAAATTGTTTTCTACAAAATATAAGAGAAACTTATCAGCAAGTTTCTAACAAGTTAGAAAGAAAAAAAAAGTCTAAAGTTTAAAAAAAAATCAAAACGATTCACGCGAAAATTTGTACTTTGAAACTAAATCAGAATATTAGGAACTTAGATCCAACATTTCTCCATTAAATAGAGTATTTTTATAGGGTCACAACAGAACATTTGAAGATAATGTGGGATTGTTATATAAGGTTTTATTAAAGTTATCACATTTTAAAAAAAACCTTTAAGCTTCAAATTTAAACTTTTAAACTGGTAAAAAATTTCAACTACATTTTGTCCAAAACAATAATTTAAAAAAATCAAACAACTTCATTCATATTCTGATATTTCTAAAGGTCTGCAGCGCTTCTAGTGCTACAACCTTCTGTGTAATATGGTATAAGCCGTCACTTTCACAGTAGACTAGACTGCCGATGACTGTAAGGTCAAGCTACGAATCTCGGCCGGGTGTACTAAGGGTGGTTTTACCAAAATGGTGTTCCTATTATCCCTCTACACAAATTTGAGTACATTTCCTATCAAATGTAACAGCCCTAATCCCTAAAATCAATAGAGTAGTTAATAAATAATCGTACAACCCAAATGGGTAGTAATACACGGTACTAAAATAAAAAGTGTTGGTATACAGAAGACACAGAGCACTGATGAATAAAAAACATGTTTACTTAATGGCTTTCAAAAAATATTAGCTCACTTTTAAAATAATAATAAACTAAGAATACAAAAATATTTTCTTATTTCTTTATATTGAACAGTTGTTATTTTCTTATAAATCTCGAGACTTCGCATTTTCTTTATATTGAACAGTTATTATTTTTTTATAAATCTCGAGAACACACATTTTCTTTAATTGAACAGTTGTTATTTTCTTATAAATCTCGAGACCTCACATTTTCTTTATATTGAACCGTTGTTATTTTCTTATAAATCTCGAGACCTCGCATTTTCTTTATATTGAACAGTTGTTATTTTCTTATAATCTCGAGACCTCGCATTTTCTTTATATTGAACGGTTGTTATTTTCTGATAAATCTCGAGACCTCGCATATTCTTTATATTGAACAGTTGTTATTTTCTTATAAATCTCAAGACCTCGCATTTTCTCTATATTAAACAGTTGTTATTTATTTTTATGATCCTTGATTACAAGTTTCATATGCTTCTATTTCTTGATCATTAATTTTATTTACGGACGTCTGATTTTCACATCATTTGTAAAATATATTCTTCACTTGCTGCACTTGATGCCTAGTTTCTACAAAATTTTAAATATTTTATTCAATTCCACATTATCATATAGGCTACCCTTTTTAATGTTCACAATTTCAATGTAGGTTTTCTTGTCCCTTATTATTTGTTTTTCTAATGTAATCCTAAGTAGGAATATGACGTCTCTTAATCCTCTGTTGTTGTTTTTTTCTGAATCCTTAATAGATGTTTTCAACTATTTTTTCTATCTTATGATTCATTCAAAAAATGAAAAATGTCTTGATTAAATTAATCTTTTTACCAAAACAAGTTTAAGAAAATTAACTTTCTTATAATAATTTTAAATGTGAAGTTAATGGAAATAAACACGCAAACCCAATGTCAAAAAAGCTTTAAAACTAGCCAACATAGCTATTTCAAAAGTTTTATTGGCTAAAATAGCCATTGGTGTGATTAAGTCTCCTAAATAAATTATGAAATTAAAAGTAAAATATTATTTTGTTAAGGAAATTAAAAAAATACATTAATATTGATTAATTGCAGACTAGAAATATTTTAGAATGTTTAGGTCAGCAATAATTATTATTGTTATTAAAGCTTAAGTCCATTTATTTCAAAGTGGTGGGTCTTTTTTTAAGTTTATATATTATATATTACATACATATTTATAAATTAGTGAATATTATAATATCGAATTTTCACATAATAATTATCTCGCGGCATTAATTAATTTAATCTATATTTGAGGTAATAGGACAGTAATAAGGTAATTAAAAAATATTATTTGCTTAATAAACAGGAAATTATTAGATATAATGAGTTTCTAATAAACTTTAAACATTGTAAAAGAATTTTTTTAATAGCCAGAATGCGCGTGTTTGTAGATAATACCTATTGTAAAATAGTCAAGAAAACTACGATATTTAGCTTTTATGATAACTATAGAAATTGTACCTAAGAATATTCAATTTAAACTCTTTTGAAATAGCCCTACAGAATGGCCTTAAGCCTTCGGCAAATGCCTATTAACTGGCAGAATATCATGCTTTATAGATTACACCGCGATTCTACAACAACAAGATTATTTTCTTTTTACTACACCTAATATTATCTCTTGCAGGTCTTATGGAGAAAAGCTTTATCTTCGCTCTCTCTCAGCTAACTGTTGACAAATCTCTTTGCTCTCAGTTAGGTCTGAAGGTGGTGTGTTGAGACGAGAAGGAGATATTTGCAAACTCGACTAACCAGCGTTGCGATATTGTATCCGGATTATCCACATATTTACACTAATAGGGTAGTATGAGTAAGATTCAATTCAGAAGTAGTGTACATTATTAGCGTGGAGAGAGACCAGAAAACAATTTATTAATTTAAAAACTAACCCATCATGCTTGTGCTAAACGGTGATAGGGAGATCGGGGTGTAAGTTCCAGTTGGGTGTACTCATAGGTGACCTGGTGGTCTAGGGGTAAGGTGGCAGACTTCTGTGCTGGCGGCCGGTGTTCAATCCTCTGTCCTGGCACAGATTTACCTGATTTCCAAACCCTTCCTTCACCTCTGACAAGACATCTTGTGAATGTGGGGAATGCCAGGCCTCCACGTGGTTCGGATTCCACGTTAAACTGTAGGTCCTTCATTTCATCTCACAATCACCCTACCATTACACATTAGCGTAAGTGCGTATAACCCGAACGGGTAGTAAGACGCGGTGCTAATAATAATTTTCTCAACGATTTTTTAATTTCCTTCCACGCAAATATGGGTACATTTCTACTAGATTCAACCTTCTTAATCCCTGATACATTAGCGTAATTAGTATTAATGTGTATAAGCTCGAACGAGTAGTGAGACGATTTGCTAAAAACAACAAAAATGTGAAAGTAGACTTTCCTAGCTGTTAGATAAAGGCCCACCTATTTAAATACTTAATAATTATTAGACTGTATAGAATAATCAACTTCTATTATACCAATGCATGTTTCAGAAAACCCAAAGCCTCCATGAGAATTCCACGTTATTTTCCATAGCCTACTTTATTTAAGTGGGCCTTGACTCTTCTTACGTAATTATCTACAAGATTATTTTCCTAGCATTCCATTTCAAAACCATTCAATTAATTAGACATTGGAAAACGATTACGGTTTGTTTTTTATCGTATAAAGTGAACTTGAAAAGTTTGTCGGATCTACCGTATTTGTTAATTGAGTGAAACTTGTAGTCCTCTATGATAAAAAATGTACTTTGGAGAAAAAAACTCAAACAAAAAGGTTTAAATTTTAATGATGGTTAGCGATGAGGAAGTGTATTTTTATTAGTAGTTAGTATTTCTACCCGTTCGGTGTATACGCTTATTTACCAACTACACTAAAGGTTTGAGGGATTATGAAGAATATATTTAGAGGAAGTGTAACCGCATTTGCGTGGAAGGAGAGTGTAAAACCATTTGGGTGAAAAACCACCCTCGTAAACCTGACCGAGATTCGAACCTCGATTTTACCGTCATCGGCAGTCTATTCTACGGTGAGAATAGCGCTTTAGACCACGTTCCCAGTGAAGTGGGTGAGGAATAGAAAATATACCAACATTTTATTGGAAAATAGAGTGGGAAAGCATTTAAAGAAAACTTCCACCAAGTATAACTGACCCAACCTCTTCATCACCGTTAAATCAAGCCAGATAAGACCGACGCCATAGTCCATTGTCCACCGATGCAGGTACGGGTTGTATCGAGGGAAATATCCACTGGTTGTAAAAAGGTTAATCTTGTTATTCAATCGATAAATATCCAGGAAATAGGGCTTAATGTAGGCGTATTATCTTAGATTAAGTTAGTGTGTAAGTAGTGTCCTGATATAATATGTATGTTTAGATAGTGGACGTGACCCCTGGGAGAATAAAGTATTGTGGTAGTAAAAAAATAGAAGTCGTGATTTTGATGGATGTCAACCGACGACCTGTGTTTTTTGCAATTCTGTCTGTCTGTCTGTTACTTGGACTAAAGCCAAAACTGTTTAACCAATCAGGCTAAAACTTGGTATCTAGGATTTTAATAAGGTTACTCATAAGCTCTTTTGGAATTACCTATCTAACTCTAAAACTAAGGGTAGTTTAGTTATAGCAAAGAGATAAATTAAAAAAAATCAAGTTTCTCAAAAAAACTCTTAAGATTATGATTAAATTTCCTATCTCGGCACCGTTTTAACACTAAAAACAAAATGGAGCATCTCATTTTCCCGTGAGATTATCTTTAAAAGTACTTAACATAAGTGTAAATATCCATAATATCTCCGTAACTCTTTGAGATACGAAATAACTTGTCATAGAGAAGTTGTAGTACTATTAAACATTTTAAACTTTTACATGAAACATATATTTTTTATACAATAGTTTCAGAGCTATAAGCAAATATTTTAACTTTTAAATGGAAGTAAGGGAAATGTATGAACTGTTGATTTTTGGTGATTCGAGATGTTCCTCTTTCTCAAAATGTTCCTGTAACAGTGTATACAAAGTATTTGGCCTTTAGTAGAATGTGATGGTATTTATTCCATTATATGTCTCTGAAAACAATGTTTTATTTCGTTTTACGTACCTTGTGAGCTTTAAGTAAATATTATTCATGGGAAATCTTCTGACAAAGGATGCCTACTGCACCAATAAAATTAGGCCAAGGATCAACATGCCCAAGGAAGCTTTCAACAAGAAGAGGTTACTACTGACCAGAAAGTTTAGTTTGGAACTGAGGAAGAAATTGATGAAATGCTACATTTGGAGCATCGCACTTTACAAAGCAGAAACTTGTACTTGGAGAGCTTTTAAATGTGGGGTTGGAGAAGACTTTAGAAGATCAGGTGGACAGACAGGGTGACCAATTAACAAGTCCTAAGAAGAGTGGATGAGAAGAGAGATATTTTGGATGTGATTATTCGGTACGAAACAAACTAGATTGGACACATCCTGAGGAGGAACTGTCTTCTGCATGACGTCAAAGGAGGAAAGGTTGAAGAAAAGAGGAGTTTAGGAAGAATAAGTATTCAAATATTAGATTACTTGAAGGAAGGAATACAATTCTGGGAGCTGAAGGAGGCAGAGGACAGGGTGCATTGGCGGTCTAAGTTCAATGACAGAAGGAATGGTCCTGTTGTAAGACAGAATACATAATAATAAATAATTAAATACCGAACCTTGAACGTAGATTACTAAAACTAAAAACTACTAAAACTTACCATTACAATTAATTTTTAGTATTGCAAAAAACAAAAAACAAAAAATCATACTGTACTTCATTTGTCCATTAACCTGTAATTCAACTAAATGAGTTGGTTGGCTGTAGGTGGTTGATGAGGGGAAGGGGGGAGAGACCCAGATGAACCTTGACGTCTGGCCCAAGGTACTTGCAACTGTAACCAGTCAAGCCACGATGTGGGTGAAACATACGTAAAATAGGATTGTAGCATAAACCGGACAAGTCACTTTATGATTGACCTGCTCATTTTTACATTCTCATATCACGAGAAAGTATTGTAATCGTGACGATTTTTGACCTCATGACTATGATTAATCTTTAAGTTGTATGTGTGTCCTAAAACAAAAAAAACAACTAAATTTACAATTCTGTCTGTCTTCATGTATAAGTCATTCACGAGCTAAGTTTACCTGAATGACAGCTCGAAATGGTACTAGAAGTAATCCCTAATATATCACTACGCCAACAGCTGACATCTATCACTTTGGATGACTGTAATGAAAACAGATGGTAATATATTAATGTGATAGTTAACCACAGTAATTTAGGCCAATATTATTTATATATTTATTTGAGGTCGGACACAAAGTTTATTTATAGTTTTATTCCCCTTAAAAATATATTAACACCACTTTCACAAAAACTTCTAACAAACATAGCTTTAAAATGGCGACTGACGAATATAAACCATTTGGTTGAACATGACGGTAAACAAGTTTTTTACAATGATGCAGACACGCAGTTGATGAAAATATTTTACTCAGTTAAATATTTCAAAATATGATAAAATAATCATAAAATCATTTATTGTATGTAAAAAAATGACAACAATTTTCTCTTTTCCAAGTAAATACGATGCCTGTATTAAAAGATAATGATGTTTGCACTATATTACACAAAATCAGTTACGTTCCAAAACGATAAATAAGTACTTTTAATTATGTTTAAAATATTGTTTCGAGTTGGATAAAAAGGCATTATTTAAAAAAATGGAAGAGTATGAGAAAACTTAAGTTTACGTTATTTTAAATGTAATATATAACAGGTAATTAAAGATCTTTACATTTATAACAAAACTGTGATCTTTTACATGTGTTGTCAACCCAAAGCCTAAACATATGATTTTCGAACTGTCATCCAGGTAAAAACTTATCGTGAACGGAATATATGTCTGTTTGTCTATCCCTGGCCACAAATCTGAAAATTCTTGATGGATTTTGTTCAAATTTGATATCTAGATGTTATAGATCAATACATCGGGAATTTGTTTACATATTTATTTTGACCATAGGTCTCAAATTAACGGTAGTTTATTGATGAGGGATTTTTTTTATTTACAATTTTTTGATAAATGGAGTGTTTGACCTACAAAATAACACTAAATACCTTTTTGAGGGGTAAAATTTGTATAAGAATAGTTTACTGACGACTGACTTTTGTAAAATTGGTTTTGAAAACAAACTTTTTCGTTTAAAATTAGTATCGGGAGACTATTTTACATCATCCAATTATTATGTGTGTCTATTTTTCTAAAGTAAACTAATTTTATGGTAGTTTATTTACGAATTATTAAATAAAATTGGATTTTCTTATTGGCTTGGTTGAGTTTCGAACCTCGACCTCTAAGTCACCGAAAATACAGTGTGTTGAAGGCCTGACGCCTTATACCACATGGCCACATGGTACGAGTCTATATTAACTAATTGTATTTCCCACTTTGGTGACTGCATGATTTAAAGCAGTGTCACTCTCGCAATAGACTGGAATGCTTATGAAGTCGATATCGGGGTTCGAACCCCGGTCGGGTTTACTGAGGGTGGATTTTCCTAAGTGTTTTTCCACTCGTACACTTCAGTTAATTCAACTTTCCTCATATTTAGCCATTAGCATAATTAGTAGATGCGTATAATCTGAACGTTAAGTAAGATGCGGTGGGGAAAAAAAGGAAAGAAAAAATGTGACTTGGCTGTTTATTCAACTACGTTTTTAATGTATGTTGTGTGTGTGTTGTGTGTGTGTGTGTGTGTGTGTGTCATAGAATTGATCTGATATGTATCAACATCACACACGTACACGATTATCCTTGACCGAACTGATATGTAGGAATGTCCCCATATGACACACATTTCTGGCATTACTAGTTTAATCTTAATGTCCCCATAAAACACATGTTAGTGGCATTATCTAGCATTATCTTATCTATTAATAAAACACATATTACTGACACTACTTGCTTGATCTTAAGGGGGCCACCTCAGTTGGGGAGAAATTGCCGCACAGACGTTCAGCTCTAACACAATATTTAATTATACGATACGTTATTTAAAAATATGGTGCATGCCAAAATAAAGTAAAAAGATTCCAACAGGGCATTTTTCCTTAACAACACTATGGTTTGAGCTATATTTATATAAACAACTGTGTTAAAATGTGACATTAGATCATTTTCAACGACTTTTCAAGCATATTTGCGGATCTTTGGGACCAAGACTTGATGAAAAATGGCTTTAGATTCGGCCTTCCTTTAACAAATACGGTAATTTTTTGGTAGGTTCACAACAGAAAATGTTAAAATATTTGATAACTAACATCGAGCATTCCTTTTTTACATTAAGTTTTTTAGTTTTCTTTCTCCTCTTTATTATTGACATGACAAAGGGTAGATGTAGGTGAAAAGGGGTACAAGCTTGGATATAATAGATAAGTAATTCCAGAAAATGACACAGACTATTGAATTTTAAGCCTTATGTCCTGACGATTGATATTTTCTCGCTGACCAAGGTGGCTGCCTTAATGTCCCCAACACGTAAAAATATGTATATGGAAAGAGAAAGGTTACTAAACGTGTGCACTTTTTAAACACATAAACATAATTTTCAAAGCATCATAATCAGAACACTTCATCTCCTTTCAAAACTATCCGTTTATTTATACTATTGGGATGGGTAAGAGAAAGGTGTATTCTTAATGGAAGTGCACCCACATTTGCTTGGAGGTAAAGAGGTAAACCATTTAAGGAATAACACCTCAGCGTACTGAATTGATTCATGATTTGTACTTTTGTGTAGTATGTACTAACTTTTATTTTAAGGTGGTTGTTTAGGAGAATAGGTTAAAGGTAACTCTGTATTTTGCAGTTTTAGTATCAACATTTTTAGTATCTATATTTTTTGGTCCAAGTAAATCAAATAGTTCTCCAGTAGAAGCATAGAGTTTGATTTTCTTCACATGTTGACCTCAATAATTTTTTAATATCTTTCAAGGGTGTTCTGAAAATTAATGACAACTTTTTTCTCTTCATTTAAAAAGTTTGGCATCTAATACCGTTATGTTCATGACAGGCATTCAACAATGGTTGCTATCACAATGTGAAAAAAAATTAAACTCTATGTTTCTATTACTAAAGAAATATTTAATTTATTTTGGCAAAAAAAAAAAATTGCTATAAAATAGGAAAAATACTGGTCTTTTCTTGCGGTCCCTACATCCCACCTTAATGTGTGTGTTAACAAGCGTACAGCCATATAGCTCCTCTTTCCCCTGTTTAGTAATATATATATAACTATCTTAAATCTAGAACAGACACCTCCCTCCCCCCGGCCGTTAATTCATCACCGTGAAAGGTAAAAACCTTACATTTCACCAAGGATACTTTTAGGTCATGCCGGGAATTGAATCCGTGACCCTTAGCTCAGTGGGCAGACATGCTAATGACTGAGGTAAGGTGTATATATATATATATATATAAGGCCCTAGGGCTTTTTATAAAATACCATATTTTTTTAGGCCAACTATGATAATATTTAACTATATGATTAATGTTATTTGATAAGTACTGCTGTATATCTTAGGCCTATTCTACATTATCTGTTAAAACGCTGGCCGTTAAAACGCTATTAACCGTGCCTTTGAATGAAACCCTTGTTATTAAGTTAGAAAATAAGTTTGCGTCTAGACTAGCGTTTTGACCGCTACCTCTGGAGGCGTTAAAACCGCTTAGCGATAGAAACGCGAATCAAACTACACCAGGCGTTAACAGGCAGTTGTGCCTCAATGTCACACAAATCTTTCAGCAGGAATAATAAATACTTTTCCTCAATATGGTATCACATTTTGCAATATTTTCATTCACTGAATCAAGTAGTTATCAATAAAACCACAGATATTCTATAGTCCAAAAATCACTTCCTGGGTACATTCTGTGATTCATAAACATAACATGAAACTGTTTTTTGAGAGACGGTTCGATAATGTGGGGTGAGTTCACCAACGTCTCTTGTGACGAGTTTTTTTTTTTTAGTTTCCTCCAACAAAATAAGTCCCGCAATACAACCGGCTTGTACAATGTCAATTTTTAAACCATCCTGCACAAATGGAAGCAACAACCGCGGCATTTAAACCGCTAGCGTAGTATCAGTAGCGTTTTATGGTAGCTGTTTAGCAGTCGCGTTTTGAGAGTTATGTGTAGATTCAAGATTTTGGGGGCGTAAGCTAGCGGCAAAACCTCCGGGTTTTACCGCTAGTGTATAATCGGCCTTGGGTATACGTTATCAAATGCAAAACACATGTCTTAACGTAATCCCGACACCTTACCTCAGTCTGTAGCATATCTGACCACTGAGCTAAAGAATGGTCCCAGGTTCAATTCCCAGCCTGGCCGAAAAATGCATCCTTGGTGAAATGTGGAGTTTTTACCTTTCGCGGCGATTAATTAATGTATGGGGAGTGGGGGGGGTCTGTTATAGATTTATGTTAGTTTATAATTCGTGTGCTGGTATAATCAGACGGTTCAGAAAGTGCACTAGGAAATTTAAAAATGACATATTAATACGTGAAAATAGATCTAGTGACTTTTCTATACCCTGATTTTGTTATGAAGGCCGTTCTGGAAGGTCTTATTTCTTATCGGAGTTCTACTGCATTTTTGTAGGATAAAAAGCCTTCTAGAACGAAGTAGGAAGTCCGTTCTGGAAGGCTTTTTATCCTACTAAAATACCACTATACATTAGGATTCTGGTACGAAATAAGGCCTGACAGAATGGGGTTACTACCAAAATTAGAGTATAGCTGTCATATAAGGCCCTTTTCTACTAGAATTGTACTAACGAATGATATAACAAGGCAATGTCGCAGTAGTAAGACAGGTAGAGAGAGTCGTGTTTGCTTCTCTCTCACTCTAAAGTGATAATGTTACGTCGTCGTTTGAGTGGGAACAACGCGTGGAGGAAGTTCTAGTCAACTAGTCTGGATCACACCTAGGATAGGAGCGGTTCCTCAGACACACCATCTACGTGTCGGTCGTAACAGAGAGCACTGGTGGTTCAACGTAACATTACACATGGACAATGTTTCCGTACTGTATTCATTAGAGGAACTTGTACTGAAATAATGATGGAAACTTTCATGATATAACCAGCTAGATGGTTAACGATTACATTCTCCATACACATGATCGATGTTTTCCTACTTAAATCAGTATAATAACTTGTGCTGAAATAATTATGTTATATATGGTATTATGGTAGTAATTATGGTATGATATTATGGTAGCTCTCCCTACATATGACTGATGTTTTCTTACTTAATTTAGTGTGAGAACTTATACTTAAATAATGATGAAAACTGTAATAAAATCTCAGTGATATAATTGATTCAAAATAATAGAACTCTGGCAACCCAATTATCCAAACATACAGGCAATGTTTTCCTGCTTAATTCCATATAATAACTTATAGTTAAATAATGACAGAAACTCTAATGAATTAACCAGTGACATAATTACTTCGAAATGTACGTTCTATGGTGACCTTATACCCCAAACACACCAGGCAAGGTTTTCTTATTTAATTCAATTCAAGAACTTGTACTGAAATAATTATGGCTTTAGTGGCTCAACGCTGACCAGGTGGTCTAGGGGTAAGGTGTCAGACTTCTATGCTGGCGGCCGGGGTTCAATCCTCGGTCCCGGCACAGATTTATCTGAATACCAAACCCTTCCTTCACCTCTGACAAGACATCTTGTGAATGTGGGGAATGTCAGACCTCCACCGTGGTTCGGATTCCACGTTAAACTGTAGGTCCTTCATTTCATCTCACAATCACCCTACCATTACACATTAGCGTAAGTGCATATAACCCGAATGGGTAGTAAGACGCGGTGCTAATAATAACAATCTAGTGGCTCAACGCTCTATACAAATGGCCGATGTTTTCCTACTTAATTCAGTGTAAAAACTTGTGTCCCAAATGACTATGAATACTATCACGGAATAGCTAATATGAAATGTACGAAACGCATTCACAGGATCATTGTGTTCATCCTTGTTTAGATTTTTTAGATTTTAGTGGATAATTAAATGTTATCAACAAAAATATAATTATTTTCAGAAAATTATTTAAGAATATATAAATTAAAAGTATAACATATATATTTTTTAATTAGCCTTTTTATTTATATTATTTATATATCAAATACATTTAACTTTAATCACTTGTCTAAAACTTTATTTAAAAACAAAGATGTTTCGTTCTTCTTTTGTTTGAAAGATCAGGAAATCACTGTTCGATTTGTTAAAAGATCTCTTCTGTGCAAGCCTTTCATCGTAAACATTACTGTAAGCTATGAGCTGCACTTCTACCAAATTACTCACAAGTTTGTATGATAGTTATGCACTTGCTTATCTTAAAGTGGATGGGATATCTGACTTTTCTTACGGGAATAATTATTATTATTAATGTTTTGATAGTAAATTAAAATTGAGTCTATAATAGTTCAAGCTTGTTATATTAAAAAATATTTGCTCCACACCAGCCCGTCAAAAAAAAAGAGTACAATTTAAGATAAAACAGGTTGTCAAATATATTCATACAAAACTTGTAATAAATATGTATAAATATAGTAGATAAATTTAAGAGATATTTTTATTTTAGCGTATGCCACCAGGGTTTTCCGCTGACAGTGGCGGATATGTAACCGTATACTGAGGTTGGAATTCCATGTAGGTGCGGTTACTTCAGCCTGTTAAGCTTATGTGGTGATAATAATGATGTTAATTATATAGTGCCAGTATATAAAGTTAACCTAAGCTTAATTATACAGACCATGACAAACACAGGAACAATTTCTCTTTAGGAAAAATACCTATTGTATCACCGGGAATTGAACCCGGGACTTCTAGATTGGTAGCCAGTAATGCTTCCCACCAGACTAAGAGGCCGATGAGGAAATGTGAATAAACAAATTAAAACTTGACATACAAATTAAGAAATTAAATCAACGTTTCCTTGAAACTGTTACAAAAGTATTTGTATATTGAAAAATTACACTTTGACGCAAGAAATTAGCCCAGGCCCAAGGTAGATTCCCGTGTTTTAGGTGTCATTTTACAATTTACGAGTATGAAACCTTATGTGGCTATATTCTTAACTTATAGAACAGCAATTTTCAACCTTTTTTAAGGTCATGGCGCACTCAACAAGACCATAAAATGGTCAAGGTACACCATAAGATTTTTTTGAAATAGAGATTTTATCATTAAAGAAACTAGTATTAAGATTTTGTTTAAAAGTTCAATAGCCAAAATTCTGATAACTTTGTGTTACTTTTAAAAATAATGTTGATCATGGTTTTAAAAATCTCTATTTGTGTTATTAAAATTATTTCCAAACTTTATGTACGGTACAATTAATAGTACAAGCGTTAGCTTTATTCCATATTCCAAAATGTTAAAAGTGAGGTAATTTAACTCGGTGCATTTAAGTTGAAATAAATTGTTTGGAATAATTACTGCTAAGTGTTCATTTCTTATTTTTTAAATTTGAATCCCTTTCACTTTATTGGGACGTCAAGCTAACATTAACTTCAAATTATATTTTCTTTATCAAATATATATATATTGAAAAACGTCTTCTAAAACCACGAGGCTATTTTTTTTCACAGCGTATTTACTACCTGTTCAGGTTATACACATATATAATAATTACTCTTAACAGGAAAAAGATGAGAAAGGAAGCATTTTAGAGACAATCTAACTGAATTCGCATTGAAGGAGGGTGGGAAACCATTTAGGAAAAACCACCTTCGCTAGACCCGACTGGCATTCGAACCCCCGATCTCCTCGTTATCAGCAGGCCAGTCTAACACCAGAGTTACGACTTAGACCGCTCGACCAATGAAGTGAGTGAGGTTATTGTTGACTTGTACTGAATTAAGTAAGGAAACATCGCTCGTTGGTACGAGGTATAATTGGGCATGGTGGTGTGTCTAGTTGTGAACCACGCCCATATTACAGAGCACACGTCTGTCTGGTTCTTGACTGAGCCTAACGTTTCGAGTTCCGGCTTGTCTATTTTCTCTTAGGTCACCACGGGCTCGTTTTCTACGAGCGTCTGCATGTCCCATTGCACATGCGCGAGTTTTAAATTTGGAACAAAATTGTGTTCAGGCGAGTATATAAATGGAAGTGCTGCACGCTGTACACATGGGTGCACACAAACTGAGAAACTAAATTAAACAAATATACTCACACCCGCCTCGGTGGCGTAGTTAGCTAACTCGCTAGTCGTGTTGAGCTCGACTGCCGAGGACGGGGAGATCAAGGTTTGAATCTCGGTCGGGTGAACTGGGGGTGGTTTTTCCTAAATGGTTTTTCACTCTCCCTCCACGCAAATGCGGGTTCACTTCCTCTAAATTCCCAATTCCTAATCCATTAGCGTAATTAGTACTTAAACGTATAACCCGAATGGGTAGTAAGACGTGGTGCTAAATAATATATATATACTCACATTTTCTTCAGGTATATATGTATTTACATTATTTAAAAAGTGAAGCATTTCTCTTCACAAAGTGATTCCTGTAGTCTTACAGCGACGGATTTTTATCTTATTTTAATTCTAAATTAATCTTAGGCCTATATACTTGTAATGTACTCAAAATATTTTAATTCTAAACAAATTTAAAGGGGGGAATTTTCAGTGTGTGTGTGTGTGTGTGTGTGTGTGTGTGTGTGTGTGTGTGTGTGTGTGTGTGTGTGTGTGTGTGTGTGTGTGTGTGTGTGTGTGTGTGTGTGTGTGTGTGTGTGTGTGTGTGTTGTGTATATATATATATATATATAACTTGAGGCAATTCTTTTATACAATTACTCTCGACATTTTACCCAGGCCATTTTTATATTTAAAACAAATTAAAGCTTTAATATCGAAGATGAACTCGAAAATTTTGAATTTTAAAAATACTAAAACGGTTGAAATTTTAATATTTTCTTACATGAATTTAATCAATGTAATTATAACGTGAAATTATTCCTTTCGACAGTAATTTCCGTATTTCCATCCAAACCATTTAAATAAATGGTACGACTCACCGTACAGACTTTCTCTCGCTTTTATCTTAAAATAGACATTTACTGAAAACTCATAAAATTTGTGAAACGAAATAATAGGTCTGTATATAGTTGTATAAAGACTACGCCAAAGATCATAAATGCAATAATATACACTTATTATTATTATTAGCACCGCGTCTTACTACCCGTTCGGGTTATACGCACTTACGCTAATGTGTAATGGTAGGGTGATTGTGAGATGAAATGAAGGACCTACAGTTTAACGTGGAATCCGAACCACGGTGGCGGCCTGGCATTCAACACATTCACAATATGTCTTGTCAGAGGTGTAGGAAGGGTTCGGAAATCAGATAAATCTTTGCCGGGACCGAGGATTGAACCCCGGCCGCCAGCACAGAAGTCTGACACCTTACCCCTAGACCACCAGGTCACCCTGTAATATACACTTACTTACCTACTATATGGCATCTAGGAGCACTGTTATAAAAACTTTGAGAAAAGAAAAACATATTTTGTCCACCAAAAAACATAAGAATCAAATTTAGTTTCAAAGACCTGAATCTATATATATATTTGCTTATATCAAGGAAATTATATTCATATATATGTATGCTTATATATAAGAAATTATTGGTTTTATAAAATATATTTCTAGTAAAAGATTTTTTTCTTTAATAGTACTACAACTTTACAATGATAATTTATTTCGTATCTCAAATAGTTGCGGAGAAATAATCAAAATTAGAAAATTTTCCTCATGCAAAGTTCTCTCAAATTCATTTTCATGAGAAAATGAGAATTTACATCGTGTTTATTATAATAAACAGTGTTTGGACATAAATTTAATCAAAATCGTTGGATCAAATTTTGAGAAAATCATCTCTTTTTGCCCTTCAGTAAACTACCCTTTAATTTAGGGTTAGATATCTAAATCCAATAAACCCTTGGGGGTACCTTAGGAGAAGCCCTGACATCAAGTTTTAACCCGATCGGTAAAACACTTTCAGCTCTAGCCCAAGGTACAGTCAGACAGACGACATTACGAACACTATTTTTTTGTTTTAGGGGGTCATGAAACGTCAACATTTATCTAAATCTCGAGCTCAATTAACTCTATATTTGAGAGCTGTCATTGCAAAATTAACGCTAGATATGAGAGCTGTTATTGCAAAATTAGCGTACAGTGCTTAACTGGCCAGCTAGTATTTATTTAATATGTGCATCGCGTTATACTACCCAACCTGGTTATCTTCATATTTACATTAGGGAGGTAGGAACGAGTAAGATACAATTTAAAATTACTGTGCATGTTTTTGTATGGATTTGAAGTGAAAAAAAATCTCAGTGTGCCCGGTTGAGATTCGAACTCTCAACTAACCGCTACCAACACATCATACAATACAAGATTGATGCCTTAATCCACGTGTTCACCAATGTAGCTCATCCTTTTATTAATTAGTAAACATATAGACATAAAGGCTTGATGTGTGCTGTTCTAAGTTAAGCTAGTTTTTAAGTCAAGTTCTGATATGAACTGTCTATTTAGTTTAAAAAGTGGACGTTCAATACCTTCATGTAAAAAGAACATACAAAATACTAATGCATTTCCTTAAAATCCGTCTTTTTTAAAGCTGTTTCTTTAGACCAGTTCTTGTAAACTGTGGGTAGACTGAGCGGATAGTAGGTTTAAGACGTGCAGCCAATTGGGTTGGCTTGGCTTCATCTTACCATTGTTATTTAAAACGTAGGTGTAAGAGATTTATAGCAATGCAAATTATTAATCATTGTAGTATTTAAAGGAAAAAAATAGATATAGCTTATTTAAAAGGGCAAAAATGAGCTTTATAAGCTAGGCGTTAATCCCTCCCTCCTTTATATGCTTAATTCTCCCATCAATTCTGTTTTAAACTACAACCAATATCACCTTTGAAGGAACTGCAGGTGTGTGGAGAAAAACCTTATCTTAACTTCTCGGTTAACTGTTTCCTCGCTCTCACTCAGGAAAAAAGTTGGTGGCTGAGGTCAGAAGCTAATGGCAACGCCGACGAACCAGCTTTGCGAAACTTGTTTTATTTTTAAGGGAAGAATGACCACACTAAAACAAGAGAATGACAAACAACGCTGTTTCCCAATAGTGTTTTATATATATATATATATATATTATATAATAAATATATATATATATAGCACCGCGTCTTACTACCCGTTCGGGTTATACGCTTTAAGTACTAATTACGCTAATGGATTAGGAATTGGGAAGGATGAATTAGAGGAAGTGAACCCGCATTTGCGTGGAGGGAGAGTGGAAAACCATTTAGGAAAACCAACCCCAGTTCACCCGACCGAGATTCGAACCTTGATCTCCCCGTCCTCAGCGGTCGAGCTCAACACGACAAGCGCGTTAGCCAACTATGCCACCGAGGCGGGTTTCCCAATAGTAGACATACAGTTCTCTCAGAGATGATAGACACTGTAGTTTGTCACCCCAGCATTGTCTGCAGATTATGACGCTAAAACATACTCGCAATTTAGGGGTACGGGTGCGTTAGAAGTTGTATAGAATAAACTCTATCTTGACTTTACTCGTCAAAAGCCGTAAACTTCCAAGCCTTTGAGCTTTTGATGCTGAATCCTAGGTAAAATGTATATCATCTCCTGCCACAAGACCTTGATCAATTTAAAATGACGCCTCTCCAGGCTTTTTATTCCAACTATAAGCCATCTGGTGGGAGACTGGTCTGTTTAGTTTACTAGAACTTTTGCACATGTCATATAAGGTTATTTATTTGAAAATTAGATTGTAGTGTGGTGAATGAACATATTTGACAGCTAAAAAAAAAAATCTAGAGCTACATTCACATATTCATACGTCAAGTCATATGATCAGCAGCTGTCACTTTTGATAGATATTATCTATACCTACACCTTTATATGACTGTATCGTAAGACTGATATTAAAGATGAAAGTCCCCCTGTATATCTAAGGGCTATCTCCTGCCGAACACAACTGCACGGCTGGTTGCCAAGACTCTATGTCACGGCGCCCAGGAATCTCGTCTGTTATCATCGCTTACCTCTTGAAACACAACGGAATTTCATTTAATCAATTCTCAACATAAATTTGGTTTCAAACGTTGCCATGATTGTCGATTAGTCTAACTGCGAGATATTTTAGACCTCCTCTGAAATAAATGGATTAAAATCTTGGCTAGGCACAATATTTGATCTTAGCGGGCGAAGTACGAACGAATCGGAGTTTACCAAACGTATGGTCGCAGGTTCTAAAGAACCCTATCTTGATTTAGCGTTTGAATATACATAGTTTTGTAGTTTTTAAATGTATAGTTTCAGCAGGTTTTTGAAGGAGATATAAATATATGTTTTGTGAAATGTTATGATAAAATAAAAATGGGTGTGTGTACTTATGTACGCGCGTGAGAAGTTATACTTCTTTGGCATCATTAATAAATTTAATAATAAATTCAAAAATTGAATTTAAGTTTATTCAGTTTTTTCAATATTTATTATTTTCTTAATTTAATATTCACTTTTCATTTTTATCAAAAAGTTTTGATTAAATTTGTTCATTTGTTTTTATTAATATTTATTATTTATTCAATTTAATAATAAATATTAAACATTAATATTTTAATTTGATGTTCGATTTAAATTTTTATCACGAATTTTTTATTAAATGTTTTTTATTTATTTTGTAAATATTAAATAACCAATAATAAATATTTAACAATGATAAGTTAATAATATTTAGTATTAATTATGTTAAATAATAATATTTTAATTTATATCAATAAATAATACATACGGATAGTTAACCTCAATTATATTGGAGCACTTGAAAAAGTTTATAAGCACAATTTTTTTCACTAATATTTATGAATAGTAAATAATATTAATCAAAATATTCAATTTAAATCACTACTGAATATAATTTATTAGCACATATATAATTCGCACTTGTATGAAACTAAAACACGTGTTGTGAATGTAGAAACTAGAAACATGTGGATAAATATTATACATATGAAAACAGTGATCAGAGGCGACGAGCGTACCAACATGCGCGACTAACAGAGGTTCTATTTCTATTTTGTTGTTAGCTTTTTTTTTTTCGAGACTTAATGAGCGGTTTAACTTCAACTTGTTACTTTTGTGTTACAGTGATGCGCGCGCATCTTAAAATTTCACTCTCATCATTTTTTCATAACGCGCCTAAAGAAGTATAACTTCAAAAAATATGTTAATATTTCCAGTCGGTAGATTGTCTGCTTATTAAGATAAGAGTTTCCGGTTTGATTCCTAACATAGCTGAAAAATGAATCGTTGGTGGAATCGTGGATTCCCCTTTCCCCTCTATCGCAAAGGTGGTTACTTTACTCTAAATTCCACCTTTAACGCCCTAACCTAATAAATGTAAACAAACAGAATACATATTAACCAAAGAAAAGAGTCACAAGTTACCTTTGTGCTGACGTGGCCTTAAACACCCATTTAACACGTTTAGATGGCCGCATGGTCTAACGTGCTACTCTCGTGGTAGACTAGAGTGCTGATGACCGGGAGATCGGGGACTCGAATCCCGGTTGGAGTGTACTGAGAGTGAGTCATTCTAAATGGTTTGGTCCACTATCTCTCCAAGCAAATGCGAGTACACTTCTTCTTAATTTAGCCTTACCAATCCCTAACACATTAGCGTAACTAGTACGTATGCTTCATATAACCCGAATAGGTGGTAAGATGTGGTGCTAAAAAGTACTTAAGATATAAATATTAATCTATATTAAACTGTCTAGTTTCTTTGTGGCGGTCACTGAAGGAGTGGGTGAAAGTGTCTCTGAGGATATTGCACACGCCGTGTCCAGATAGAGATATAAGAGGGAGATAGTGTGATCTCAGGACTGGTCATGTCACGGTCCAGCGAGCATCTGACCGCTATGCGCCAGATCTGTCAATCACGCGCAGGATGGAGCTGTCATCGAACGCCCGGACCACCTTTATAGCATAGTATCACTCACAAGCGAGAGAGAAAATGTATAGCGACCGTCCCATCAAAGTGTTTGCTGATCAAGATTAGCAAGGTCTTGTTTTAACTTGATCATTGACCATTTAGTCTGTCTATTCATTCCATGATAACTGGCCAATGCGTCGACCAATTTTAACGAAACTCAACATGGATATTCTTTGAACCTAGGCGGAGCGATTCATATACCCTTCGTCTACCCTGTAAGGGTGCAAGATTACCTTGCATTATTCCACTAACTTGATCTAATAGATCAATGTGAAAGAAGTGTCTTACGTTAGTTTAGGCATGTTGAGAGGATTAGTGGAGGATTGAGGGATGAAGCAAATACATGAAGGTAGAGGGTGTGGATCAAAAGGAAGGGGTAGGCCGTGTAAGACGTGGCTAAATGTTGTATATGAATTGTGAAAAAGAGAAACATTAAGAGTTTTAAGAATAAAAGAGCATATATGTATGGATGGTGTATGGATGTTGTTGAAGAGAAGGGAGTATGCAAGGATAGGGAAGTGAGGATGGATTAAGTACGGAGCTATATTTTTTTTAGCTATATGCATAGTTTCTTGTCTACCCCGTAAAGTGAACGGCGTTATTAGGTATTTATTTATGTATATATGTATAGCTTTTAAGATAGGGTCTTAGGATAATCCATCATGGTAAGAATGCTACCTTTCAGGGTAAACGAAGTATACATAAGTTGTTAGGCCTAGATTTAAAGAATATTTGTAACTAAAAAAATTTCACTAAAATTGTTCAAAGCATTTGACAGTTAACGTGGAACAAATATTCCCTTAGATCTTAGAGATTTATTTTTAAAACAAGGTATTTCAGAAGAATAGAAAATATTTTTTAAAAGCTGCCGAGAAAAAAAATGACACAAGTTTCTCTACTCTGTGGTCTAGAGGTCAGAACTCCTGGCTACAGACCCAGAGGTCCCAGGTTCGATCCCTGATGCTTCTAGATTTTATGTGATGTAATGGATCTGGAATGGGGTAAACTCAGCCTCTGGAGGACAAATGAGAAGCTACCCTAATGAAAATGTAGCGTCTCCGGTCTATAAAACTAAGATTAATTGCTGGATGACTCATTGTGTTGACCATATGGCATTCTCTATCCATATAAGTTGGCATTATATTCACCAACAGAAGACGGTTGATTGGTTGGTATGTCTCAATTGTGGTCTGACGCCATAGAGGTTCTTTTTGGAGGAGGGTACCGAGTGGGATAGCCAAAACTGCTACTGCGCACATTATTGAAATGAGTGATGACTGAATAATTGTAGGTGTAATTGCCTAAGTTAACATGTGTTGGGCAAGAGGAAACAGTAGTATCCGGGGCCGAAAAGATTAGGTTGGCAACACTTCGCGTCTCCACGAGCTAGAAAGTTGGTGGCCTTGCCTTTCCTCACGATGAATTGAGTTTTTAATTTAAAGTGCAACTTATTGCGCGATCGAGATTAAAAAAAAAACTATAGTTAAAACCATATAAAAGTGAATATCGTTCTACTTGTTGACAAGACTACTTCTTTATTTCTTTTTTTCCCCAATATTCTCCGACCTTTTATTCAATATCGACCGCTCTCCGTTTCAAGGAGGCGTCATTTCCAGTTTGTAAACAACTTGCGAAATATCCCACGAATTTCTGTTAGATCTGTGTACGAGAGTGTTTTTCAAGTATGTTAATGATTGGGATCAAATATTGGATCGTTAATTTAATGGAGTAATCTCATATGTTCTATCAAGCTGTTTCGTTGGAACAAGTTTTATTGTAGCTCCAAAAGGGGGGAAAGAGGGGGGGGGCATAGATACGCCTAATGATCTGAGAATATGGGTTAATTCTAATTTTTAATTGCTTTAATGTTGGTACGCTTGACTGATTAGTAGGTAAACCTGTTTTTGGTCGTGGAAAAGATTCACTATTTGAGTTATACACTACTGTTAAAGTAATTTTCGAATGAATCTAAGCGACTTAAGTTGTCAAAGTAGTATGAATAAATTAATGAATATTTCTTTTAAATAAAGGAAATGTAATTATGTTAGCTTACATCTTTTATCTATATTATATTATATTGTATCATAGTTATACTAGATAGCTGTTGCCCGCGGCTTTGCTCGCGTGGAAGTTGATTATATACAAATACGAAAATATACATATGTATTTACAGATTAATTTAAAATATTACGTTACGTTGATGACCATAACTTGACCTCAGCATAAAAAATAATGCAAGTCCGATACAAACTTTCACCCCCTTTTTCATCCCTTATTAAATAAAATTTCCAAAATTCCTGAAACACGTATTTATTTGTTTTACGTCAATAACCGAAATACAAAATTTTGTTTATGTAACTTTCAAAATGACGAACTTTCATACATATTATCATACATATTATCATCCCTATTTTGACCCCTTTTGGGTGGAATTTTCTAAAATCCTTTCTTAGTGGGTGCCTACATACAAAATGAATATACAGTCCGAATTTCATGCTTGTAGCCTTGATAGTTTGCGCTCGGCGATGATGAATCAGTCAGTCAGTCAGTCAGTCAGTCAGTCAGTCAGTCAGTCAGTCAGACATGTTATTTTATAAGTATAGATTATAAAAAGTTGAGAACCCGTTTTTTGTTCATGGTAAAGACTCACCATTTGAGTTATCCACTACTGTTAAAGTAAATTTATAATGAATCCAAACAAACCAAGTTATCTAAATAGTTTATTGAATATTTTGCAAGAATAAAAAAATTCTATAGCGTCAGCTTGCAATCGATCCATAGTGACATAGCAGCCGCAATATTTTTGGCGAAGATAGTGCCAACTTTTGTGACTATATGTCATGTGGTTGGCACAACAAACCCTCTGTCCGTTAATGTCAGTTTTCTAGACCGTAGCCGCTACAATTTATTTCCAGTAACTCTTCGTTTTGTCCTCACGAGGCTGAGTTAGGCCCGTCCCAGATCCCGTTACGAGGTTTGGAGCTTAACATATATTTCATGTTAACTTCGGCAGGATTTATGAGTTTTAGTGAAGGCCGTACTGAAGTGTCACTTGGTACCCTTTTATAAAATATGGGCACAATACATATCGTGTATTTTAGTATCTACAATCATTAAAAACTATCAGTAAAAAACAAGAATTTTTTTTAAATATCTCCCAAAACCAAGTTGAAATTTTTTTAAATGACAGTGAAAGTGACCTTGGTCAATTTTTACCGAAAAGGGATATCGTCTAAGGAGGGCGCGATGATGGCGGGAAGAGGCCTTCACAGCAGCCATTGGAAAAACACTCGTGATAACACCAGCAAACAGTGTGGACGTGTGTTACACACTCGTGATAAAACCAGCAAACAGAGTGGACGTGTGTTACACATCGTGATAACACCAGCAAACAGTGTGGACGTGTGTTACACACTCGTGATAAAACCAGCAAACAGAGTGGACGTGTGTTACACACTCGTGATAACACCAGAAAACAGTGTGGACGTGTGTTACACACTCGTGATAAAACCAGCAAACAGAGTGGACGTGTGTTACACACCAGTGATAACACCAGCAAACAGAGTGGACGTGTGTTACACACTCGTGATAAAACCAGCAAACAGAGTGGACGTGTGTTACACACTCGTGATAACACCAGCAAACAGTGTGGACGTGTGTTACACACTCGTGATAAAACCAGCAAACGGAGTGGACGTGTGTTACACACTCGTGATAACACCAGCAAACAGTGTGGACGTGTGTTACACACTCGTGATAAAACCAGCAAACAGAGTGGACGTGTGTTACACACTCGTGATAACACCAGCAAACAGTGTGGACGTGTGTTACACACTCGTGATAAAACCAGCAAACAGAGTGGACGTGTGTTACACACCAGTGATAACACCAGCAAACAGAGTGGACGTGTGTTACACACTCGTGATAACACCAGCAAACAGAGTGGACGTGTGTTACACAATCGTGATAACACCAGCAAACAGAGTAGACGTGTGTTACACACCAGTGATAACACCAGCAAACAGTGTGGACGTGTGTTACACACTCGTGATAACACCAGCAAACAGAGTGGACGTGTGTTACACACCAGTGATAACACCAACAAACAGAGTGGACGTGTGTTACACACTCGTGATAACACCAGCAAACAGAGTGAACGTGTGTTACACACCAGTGATAACACCAGCAAACAGAGTGGACGTGTGTTACACACCAGTGATAACACCAGCAAACAGAGTGGACGTGTGTTACACATTCGTGATAACACCAGCAAACAGAGTGGACGTGTGTTACACACCAGTGATAACACCAGCAAACAGAGTGGACGTGTGTTACACACTCGTGATAAAACCAGCAAACAGAGTGACGTGTGTTACACACCGTGATAACACCAGCAAACAGAGTGGACGTGTGTTACACACCGTGATAACACCAACAAACAGAGTGACGTGTGTTACACCGTGATAACACCAGCAAACAGAGTGGACGTGTGTTACACACCAGTGATAACACCAGCAAACAGAGTGGACGTGTGTTACACACCGTGATAACACCAGCAAACAGAGTGGACGTGTGTTACACACCGTGATAACACCAGCAAACAGAGTGGACGTGTGTTACACACTCGTGATAAAACCAGCAAACAGAGTGGACGTGTGTTACACACTCGTGATAACACTAGCAAACAGTGACGTGTGTTACACACTCGTGATAAAACCAGCAAACAGAGTGGACGTGTGTTACACACTCGTGATAACACCAGCAAACAGTGTGGACGTGTGTTACACACTCGTGATAACACCAGCAAACAGGTGGACGTGTGTTACACACTCGTGATAAACCACAAACAGAGTGGACGTGTGTTACACACTCGTGATAACACCAGCAAACAGGTGACGTGTGTTACACACAGTGATAAACCACAAACAGAGTGGACGTGTGTTACACACCAGTGATAACACCAGCAAACAGAGTGGACGTGTGTTACACACTCGTGATAACACCAGCAAACAGAGTGGACGTGTGTTACACACTCGTGATAACACCAGCAAACAGAGTGACGTGTGTTACACACCGTGATAAACCAGCAAACAGTGTGGACGTGTGTTACACACTCGTGATAACACCAGCAAACAGATGGAGTGTGTTACACACTCGTGATAACACCAGCAAACAGTGTGGACGTGTGTTTACACACTCGTGATAAAACCAGCAAACAGAGTGGACGTGTGTTACACACTCGTGATAACACCAGCAAACAGTGTGGACGTGTGTTACACACTCGTGATAAAACCAGCAAACAGAGTGGACGTGTGTTACACACCAGTGATAACACCAGCAAACAGAGTGGACGTGTGTTACACACTCGTGATAACACCAGCAAACAGAGTGGACGTGTGTTACACACTCGTGATAACACCAGCAAACAGAGTAGACGTGTGTTACACACCAGTGATAACACCAGCAAACAGTGTGGACGTGTGTTACACACTCGTGATAACACCAGCAAACAGAGTGGACGTGTGTTACACACCAGTGATAACACCAACAAACAGAGTGGACGTGTGTTACACACTCGTGATAACACCAGCAAACAGAGTGAACGTGTGTTACACACCAGTGATAACACCAGCAAACAGAGTGGACGTGTGTTACACACCAGTGATAACACCAGCAAACAGAGTGGACGTGTGTTACACACTCGTGATAACACCAGCAAACAGAGTGGACGTGTGTTACACACCAGTGATAACACCAGCAAACAGAGTGGACGTGTGTTACACATCGTGATAACACCAGCAAACAGAGTGGACGTGTGTTACACACCGTGATAACACCAGCAAACAGTGTGGACGTGTGTTACACACTCGTGATAACACCAGCAAACAGAGTGGACGTGTGTTACACACTCGTGATAACACCAGCAAACAGAGTGGACGTGTGTTACACACTCGTGATAAAACCAGCAAACAGAGTGGACGTGTGTTACACACCAGTGATAACACCAGCAAACAGAGTGGACGTGTGTTACACACTCGTGATAACACCAGCAAACAGAGTGGACGTGTGTTACACACGTGATAACACCAGCAAACAGAGTGGACGTGTGTTACACACTCGTGATAACACCAGCAAACAGAGTGGACGTGTGTTACACACTCGTGATAACACCAGCAAACAGAGTGGACGTGTGTTACACACCGTGATAACACCAGCAAACAGTGTGGACGTGTGTTACACACTCGTGATAACACCAGCAAACAGAGTGGACGTGTGTTACACACCGTGATAACACCAACAAACAGAGTGGACGTGTGTTACACACTCGTGATAACACCAGCAAACAAGTGGACGTGTGTTACACACCAGTGATAACACCAGCAAACAGAGTGGACGTGTGTTACACACCAGTGATAACACCAGCAAACAGAGTGGACGTGTTTACACACAGTGATAACACCAGCAAACAGGTGGACGTGTGTTACACACTCGTGATTAACACCAGCAAACAGAGTGGACGTGTGTTACACATCGTGATAACACCAGCAAAAAGAGTAGACGTGTGTTACACACCAGTGATAACACCAGCAAACAGTGTGGACGTGTGTTACACACTCGTGATAACACCAGCAAACAGAGTGGACGTGTGTTACACACCAGTGATAACACCAACAAACAGAGTGGACGTGTGTTACACACTCGTGATAACACCAGCAAACAGAGTGAACGTGTGTTACACACCAGTGATAACACCAGCAAACAGAGTGGACGTGTGTTACACACCAGTGATAACACCAGCAAACAGAGTGGACGTGTGTTACACACTCGTGATAACACCAGCAAACAGAGTGGACGTGTGTTACACACCAGTGATAACACCAGCAAACAGAGTGGACGTGTGTTACACACTCGTGATAAAACCAGCAAACAGAGTGGACGTGTGTTACACACTCGTGATAACACCAGCAAACAGTGTGGACGTGTGTTACACACTCGTGATAAAACCAGCAAACAGAGTGGACGTGTGTTACACACTCGTGATAACACCAGCAAACAGTGTGGACGTGTGTTACACACTCGTGATAACACCAGCAAACAGTGTGGACGTGTGTTACACACCAGTGATAACACCAGCAAACAGAGTGGACGTGTGTTACACACCAGTGATAACACCAGCAAACAGAGTGGACGTGTGTTACACACTCGCTCAGTCAAAGAGTTGAAGATGGACTAGTCACTTCAACTCAACTACCAATATTTATATTCATTATCACATAGCTAATTAAAGTGTGCAATAAATTAATACTAAATATTAACTTGTGATCTATAATTCAAGTTATCCTTCATTTAAATAAAACCCAGTCCAATCGTTGTTAGGGAACGTGAAAATAACTGGAGCCCGAACACAATATATTTAAATATTTAAATCTATTTCTGAGATATAAACTGATGACGTGAATCTAGGGCGATGAGGCTGTACACTAAGCGGGTCAGGACTCGAACCAAGGACACCGTGACTGATACTAAACGCGCTACCCCTTCCCCCACTACAGCGCGACGTCCCTGCCTGCAACCCTAACCAATTAAAACGCCAGTATACACATCAGACGGAAAACAAGTTCTTTAAATTTTTTGAAATGTCCTGTAGTACTTGTTTGATACTAACAACAATTTTCTTTGTTTTGGTAACAATAATTAAAGATACGGTTGAAAGTAAAGAGGAACATTAATATTGAATTTTTGACTGTGTTATGAAAAATAGGGTCTATCCTAATATTCATGACAAAAATAAAATCAGAGTAAAAAACAAATCAAATCTGATTTAGTTATTATAAGCACTATTTAAATTAAGATAGTGTGGTTTTGTGTTTCAAAATATACCATTTAATGAACGTTGTTTTTCAAGTGAAATCTTAAAATACATATGTTTAGAGAACGTATGCTTTAGCAAAGAGGTTAGGCCAAATTAAAGGAATACAAAAACAATCTTAGTTTTTTTTATCACCGTGCCTTACTATCCGTTCGGGTTATTCCCTTATGTACCAATTAAGATCAAGGTTTTAGGGATTAGGGAGGTTATATGTTTAGGAAGTGTACCACCATTTGCGTGGAGAGAGAGAGAGAGAATGGATAAACCTTAATACACCTGACCAATAATCGAACCTCGATCTCCCCGTCATCGGTGACCTAGTCTACTGTGAGAGTAGCGCGTCAGACCACATGGCCATCAAAGTATGTTGTATTTACATGCTTAGACCATTTAATCAATAATGTAATGAGAAATTATACAGTAATCCATAAGGAGCCTTTCGTAACTTTTTAAGTGACATTTATTTATAATTAATTAATAAATCAATATGTTTAATGTATAGAATGCCAAATTTTAGTGACTATCAAACAATGTTGGTGATTAAAAGTGGGCTTCCTAAAAAAAAAAAAAAAAAAACACGATTTAGTCATTTCCCCCTTGTTTGGCATTCGGGAAAGTTCGGTATTTCCGTAGCGTGCATTCCCTCTACCAACCTTTACGTCAAAGAATTTTTAAATCCCAGTAATTATATATGTATGGGAAAGGCGTTGTCGCAAAATTATCTAGTTCTAAGCTAACATTTTCTTTACCAGTAACTGAGTATTTAAATATATATTTTATTCTACGCAACATCACGATTCAGTTCTCGGAACCAATCGAGGTATGTACAATTTGTATGTGTGGTGTTTGACCGCAGCCATATATAGATCAGTGGTATAAACCACGGCGCATCAGTCATCTTGTAAAAGTAGAACGAATGACTTTGGTGAAAGTGTTGTACATGGTAATATCGAATTATTGCTGTCGGGGATCGTTTTTAATGATAGGTTCGCGATGAAGGTTGGCGAGGGATAAATTTAAGCGAGAGGTCCACCTATAATTTACTATCTATATGCACGCGATACATAACAGAATCTCTCCGACAGCTTTAAACAGTGATATAATAGACTTTCTGCAATTGCTGTATATTTTAAATTGTGTAACGGGATTTTATTGTAGTTTGTTAAAACCTATGTTAGATTTTTACCTGATAAAACCGGGACGTGTTTAATTGATTTATTTTTAATGTAACCGTTGAATGTAACGGTTCTTGCACCCGTCTTTAACTTAGGTAGCCAAATCCCAAAAAATCCCCTTTTTTTATTTGTTCTATTCACTTCCCTTCCTCCCTTTTGCAGGTTCCGTCTCCACTGGTAGACATAATATATATTTATAAAATTAACCATTATTAAAATATTGTTTAAAAAAATTAATTCCTTCTTAAGACGATGAATTTAAGATTTATCATTTATTTGAAGAGAGTAAATTAAATATGTTTGTAAAATACAACAAAACAACATTAAATGGATAAGATCAAAACTATCAACAATTATTAAAGAGTTGTTAAATGTATTAACAATAATGACTTGGTTTTTGTAATCTATATGTATGTACTTTCAATAATGATCATCTTCAGTCTAGACTTTTTTTTTTGCAAAAATACTATCAACATTGTTAATTATTTTCATTTTAATAAATTACATAATTATTTAAAGTCGTCCAAACTTTCATCCGCTCCCCTCCCCACCATCACTCAAATCTGGCTTTTAAAAAAATCTTCAGGCGCGGGAAACACGTTACTCTATTTGTCTGTTGCTATGCTATCGAAGCGCCAAAACGGCGGATTGATATATTCATCGAAGTACCCTCTCCTTTTCCGTGAAAGGAGTTTCACAGCGAATCATTTTAAAACTTGGTAAAACACGTGACTTGATTTGACTGTTGCGAAGTGCCAAACGGCGGATTGATACATTCACAGTCGTCTCATCCCTTATGCCACGAACAGAGTTTTACAGCGTTGCCAGATCTACAACGTTGGTTTTACTCAACGTGAAATCCGATTATGGATGGATATCGAATAAAAAATATTGTAGAATATTTTCAAAAATATATTAAAATAACTAAAGCAACTGAAATACATTTTAATACAATAATTTAAGAATTCAAAATCGTATGCCTCTAAGCAAATCGTATTAATATTTACTCAATATAAAAAAATATTATCTATAAAATAAATAGGATTAAACTCAATATTCATTTCAATAATTAGAACAATCACAATATTTTGTTAACTGGTTATGTATATTATTCAGATACAAGCAAACATAATCTATTCCATGCACTGTACATCAGCACAAAACATCGGGTTTTCAAAATTATCGGCCAACTGACACCGATGTCCGTCCCTGATAAAACATTGGGGATATTTTGTGATTATTTAAAAGTTAGTTCACGGGTTTTAAAAATATCCATCGTAAGCTGTACTGTATATGTATGAACACGAATCTGCACCCGACCCCCCCCCCCCCCCCTCCATTCCAACGCCCTAAACCCTAAAATCCAAATAAATACATTTAACAAAATATTAAAATTTCCATTTTTGTACAGAAAACTAAATATTCTAATAATGAGTCGAAAATTATAATACTATTATCAATTAATTATATGAATTCATGGTGACCTGGTGGTCTAGGGGTAAGGTGTCAGACTTCTGTGTTGGGGGTCCGGGGTTCAATCCTCGGTCCCGGCACAGATCTATCTGATTACCAAACCCTTCCTTCACCTCTGACCAGACGTGTATTAATCACAACTTGTGAATGTGTGGAGTGCCAGGCCTCCGGTTGGACGTTGCTAGTTCTATAAAAAAAAATTGATTTCTTCTAGATGTGCCGGGACAGATGGAATTCTATGTTTTATTGTTAAAGGCTGTGCCAGCAATTTTAGCCCTTTGCTAGCCTATATTTTTAACATTAGTCTGTCAAATGAAACGTTTCCTCTTACATGGAAACAATCTTTAGTCATACCTATTTATAAAAAAAGGGGAAAAATCAAAAACTTGTAATTATAGACCAATTTCCCTCTTAAACACTTTCTCCAAAGTATTCGAGAAAATCATACATGAGCATACGTTCCACCACCTTAAAAATAAATTTTCAGATAATCAACATGGATTTATAAAAAATAAATCTACTGTCACTAATTTAGTAGAATTTTTTGGGCATGTTGCCCCTCAAGCCTCTACCCAAGGTCAGGTTGATGTTATTTATTTTGACCAAAGTAAGGCATTTGACTTATGTCAGCATAGTATTATTCTCTCTAAACTTAGTAATTTTGACCTTTCTCAATCATATGTAAATTGGTTCAGCAGTTATTTGCATGAAAGATCATTCACAATTAAAATTGATTCACACACCTCAAATATATTTTTAACCCCCTGTGGCATACCACAAGGTTCTAATTTAGGTTCTCTTCCCTTTAATGTGTTTATTGATGATATTGGTAAATATTTGAACTCGTCTAGTTATTTACTCTTTGCTGATGATGTAAAATTATTTAAAATTATTAAATCCATTGCAGATTGTATAGAGCTACAAAATGATGTAAATGGTATTATACAATGGTCTTTTGAAAATGGAATGTCTATTAATAAATCTAAAACCAAATCTATAACTTTTACTAGGAAAACTAATACTTTCTTTTTTTCTTATAAATTGGGCAATGAAAACATAGTTCGTACCCTTTATATTAATGATCTTACTGTTCTTCTTGATAACAAACTTTTTTTCCACTATCATGTTGACCATGTAATTTTCCAGTCATTAAAATTATTTGGACTTATTAAATTTATTACGTCATCATTTAAAAAAGTTGACTGTTTTTTATGTCTGTACTACGTCCTGGTTATATCTAGGTTAGAATACGCTACTGTTGCTTGGAACTCCATTACCTTAACTGACTCTCTTAGGTTAGAAAACGTTCAAAGAAAATTTGTCGCTGCGTGTTATGATAAATACTTTAGTAACCGGATTTATGATGACTATGACAGAATTCGAAACCTATTAGGGCTCCAAACTCTCTTCTCGCGTAGACTTTATTGTGATGCCTTTTTTGTTTTTAATATATTCAATAGCAAAATTTATTGCAAATTTGTCCATGGTTATGTAGGCATTCATATCCCATCTCGGGCTTCTCGTAATCCAAAAATATTTTTTCTCAATAGCTCTTATAAGGTAAGCCCTATAGTTCGTTGTATCCATAGCGCCAATTCTAGATTTATCGAATTATACTTTTATCATAAAAGAAAAGCTAAACTCAGAAAGTTATTTAAGGAAATCCCTTATCAATAATTTATCACCAAGAGGTTCTGCCTATAATATCTAAATTTTACAATATTCTGATTTATATTTTGCATATTGTTACTGCTTTTAACCACTCTTTAGTTTTTGGTTATTATTGCTATTTTTATTATTATCGTTATTAATTACATTTTTATAACTATTAATCATTATATAACATTATTTAGCCATTTTTGTTTATCTTGTTTTCTCGTGTAGATATATGTATTTGTAAGGTACTTGTGTACTTTTCAGTGCTGGCCTGTTATAGGTCCTACGACTGTTGGCCAGCACTATAATAAAGGAAATTTAAAATTGAATTGAAATTATTATTAGCACTGCGTCTTACTACCCGTTCGTGTTATACGCACTTACGCTAATGTGTAATGGTAGGGTACTTGTGAGATGAAATGGAGGACCTACAGTTTAACGTGGGACCCGAACCACGGTGGAGATTAATACACGTCTTGTCAGAGGTGAAGGAAGGGTATGGTAATCAAAAGTATTGTAAACATCAACATTTTCGACTTCGAAACTATTATGGATTTTGATTGTATATGTAGGTCCACCCATATATGTTGATGTTTACAATACTTTATATATATGTTACTGCTTTTAACCACTCTTTAGTTTTGGTTATTTTTGGTTATTATATAACCACTTCAGTGACTGGAGTATCTAGACTGGCCTACTGATGACGTGGAGATCAAGGTTCAAATCCTGGTCGGGTCTACTGAGGGTGGTTTTTCTAAGCGGTTTTCCTACTCTCCTTCAACGCAAATGCAATCAGATTAGTACTAAAATAATTACTTTCTTTTTTATCTTTGCCCCATTAGATAAATGAGTATATATATACGTATAGCCTGAACAGGTAGTAAGACATTGTACTAAAAAAACTGCATACTTGATTTTCAGAAAAAGCTTAGTAGCTTATTGATAACCAATTTTTGAAAATTTGTAAATTTATATCTGAGAAAGTATGTATGTTTTTGTCGTACCATTTCTGTATGTTTTTCATGTGCTAATAAGGAAGTGACCCGCCTCGGTGGCGTTGTTGGCTAACGCGTTTGTCGTGTTGAGCTCGAATGCTGAGGACGGGGAGATCGAGGTTCGAATCTCGGTCGGGTGAACTGGGGGTGGTTTTTCCTAAATGGTTTTCCACTCTCCCTCCACGCAAATGCGGGTTCACTTCCTCTATTTCAACCTTCCCAATTCCTAATTCA
Organism: Timema cristinae; assembly: GCA_039000515.1. Lineage (NCBI taxonomy): Eukaryota > Metazoa > Arthropoda > Insecta > Phasmatodea > Timematidae > Timema > Timema cristinae. The sequence goes on from JBCFYV010000012.1 coordinate 107,539,634, forward strand.
TTAGCGTAATTAGTACTTAAAGCGTATAACCCGAACGGGTAGTAAGACGCGGTGCTAAATATTAATAAGGAAGTGGTTTTTTCATCACACCTTACTCTACTCAGGCTATTCACATTTAATAAACCTGATATAAAAGGAGTAAATAAGGTAGAAATGTAAACAATGTGTAGCCCATTTGCGCGGAGGAGGAAAGTAGTAAGCCATTAACGGAAAAAACCAGCTCTAATACAATCAACCGGGTTCGAAGCCCAGGCTTACCGTTGCTAAGGCATCACTATATCAATTAACTAGACTGCCAATTATGTAAAGTTAAATGTTCAAATCCCGGTTGAGTGTACTGAGGGTGGTTTCTCCTAAATTGTTTTCCTCTCTACTTCCACGAAATTACGGGAACACTTCATATAAATTCAACCTTTGAAATGTTCTGATATTACGGGTCCATACGTTGTGCGCCAATTGAAGTGTTCTGGTTCGTCGCGTTGAGCGTCGATTGAAGTTACACCGTTTATTTAGCTGGTAACTGCCCCGTGGTCGAGCACTAATTAAATCGGTCCAGTTTTTTGATGTTGTGAGTTAATTGGTATTTATAGCCCCGTGATCGAGCGCCAATTAAAGAATTATAATTAATAATACACACTTATTATTTTGATATGTTTTTTATTTCTGAATCTCTGTTTATTTAATGAGAAAATAGATCATGTCGTTGAAATATATACGCGGCCTATTGTATGAGCGCGGACAGGTGTTGCTGGACGCCAAGTGCCCAAGTGAGTTCTGTCAGTTCTGGACACCAACTGCCCTTACATTGCACCATCCTTCGTATATATCCATTGCTCATGGAAGCTTCGAGAAGGTTTAGTTTAGAAAAACAAAATACAAGACAAAAACATCTCTATTTTACTGGGAGGTTCTAGAGCCGGAAAATGACTCAAGTTACATTTAAAAATCTCTATTCGAACCTTCGAGAAGAGGAAGTTATTATTTAAAATCTTAAATTGTTAACTGACTTGACTAATGTCACGTGCGTGACGTCACTGATCACTGGCTTTTGCCTTCTTAGAAGAAGAAGTGCTTTAAGCGCCATTTAATATACTATATAATTTAAATTAAATTAAATACGTTTATAAAATTAGGACGATATTATTGTCAATGCTTTCACATACTTTTCAGGTGCAAATCAATTACATTACACCTTCGCCATCCCTAACACATCAGCGTAGTTAGTATTTGCTTAGTAAGATGCGGTGCTAAAATAAACTAAAACCACACAGATTATTTGTATTATTGTATTATTTTATCACCACAAATAATAACGTGATAGTTGTGGATCATTTGATTTGACGTATACAAAAATGAAAATCGCACCGACGGGGAAAAAACGGGCAAAGGTATAAGTCACGTCTAGTTCGGTTTGCCGTTGACGGGGAGGTTGGAATTCGAATCTCTTCAGAGTGCACTGAGGTGTTTATTTTTTCAAATATTTCCCCATTGCTGCAGTCATTCTGGTCAAAGTCAAAAATACTTCACGTAGATTAATAAAGAATTGTAATCATGATCATAACAAGGCACACTAAAAGTGCATCCAAATATGCGCCATCGAGATCAGAAATTGAAATGTTACGGTTCTTCTAATGGCAGTGGTGGATGTGAACCGTCTTCTGGGGTTGGGTCACAATGTAGGTACGGCTACTTTGTCCCGATGAGTTTATTATTATTATTATTATTTTGGTGCCAATAGAAGTCTTAAGCTTAACCAACCAGACCGTGGCAAACATAAGCGCAATTTCCCTTCAGGAATAATACCTATGTTAACACCGTGAATCAAACCTGGAACCTCTAGAATATAAACCACGAATGCTTACCCCTAGATTAAAAGGCCAGCCAATAGAAAGACTAAAAAAAATGCCATCATGGTAAGAATAATGCAGACAAACCCATCCATGCAAATCCTTTTGATCAGAGTCTGGCACAACATCCTTGTAGCCACTTTTATCAGGGACAGTGAAAGTTATTTCTCTCTAATATTAATCAAACGCTTCGTATTATATTTTGTTGCTTGATATTAACTTTGTTGGGATCCACGGGAAAGATGTTTTTATCCAGAGCCAATATCGTATTTCAAACAGTTGTTAAAAAATTATCAATGTGAGCAATTAAAATATGTGCTTGTATGTATTTACTTTTTACTAGTTAGACGTATAATACATCAGAGGAACATAAAAAGCTATAATTACTGTACGGTTAATAGTGAAATTATAGGCTTACACTCTTTTCAATAATTGTTTCGACACGTACCGAAAAATACGTCCTATCGTTTTTATTTCGTTTGCCCTTAATGGTGAGATTGAGGTTAAAATTCCGTATGGGCTTACTGAGGTACCTTTCCCTAATTGGTCTACCCCCCTCCCCCACGCAAATTCGTGTACATTTCCTCCAAATTTTATTTTCCTACCCCGTTGGCGTAAAAATGCACACAGTCCGGAAGGGGAGTAACATTGGATCCGAACTTTCGCCGAAAAACCAAAGCGGAACTGAAATGTGGTCACGTGACGAGTTCTAGACCAATCACATGCAGTAAACAGAGAGTGGGTCGTTCTACACCTTATTTTTAGCACTACATCTTACTACCGTTCGGGTTATACGCTTATGTAATAATTAAGTTAATGATTTTAGGCATAGGAAGGTTATATTTATAGGAAGTGTGACCGTATTTGCGTGGAGGGAGAGTGTAAAACTATTTTGAAAACAAAAACCTCAGTACAGCCGACTGAGATTCGAACCTCCATCTCCCCGTCAAAACCAGTCTAGTCTTTGTGAGAGTCGCGCCTTAAATTCATTCGGCTACCGAAGAGGGTAAATTATGCACTATTAAAAACAATCTTAGCTTTGTCTGCGCTGCCCCATAAATTTGGGCGGAAGAACAAATCAAATGTCATAACCAAACAACTCAAAACGCGCATGCGCTTACAAAGCCAAATACAGGCAGACAACTGAGTCTACTGTTGGAAAAATGATTTAAAACAACTTGTTGGACAAAAAGTATGTGTATATCTTTCTTATTTTGAGTTGATTTGTTTAAGAGCGTGCATCAAATGTCAATCAACTTTGTGATACATTCGGCTAGCAATCATAAATTTACACAAACTATTTCACGTGGATCCTTTATGATTACACATTAATGAAGATAAAGAGTTAATAGATGTTCCTAGTACCGAATACGGTTGAAATATTAAATGATACTTGGATTAAAATACTGTATTGAAAAGGTCATTTTTGACCATTTTAGAATTACTTCACAGATAAGCACTGTGCACAAATCTTCATTCTGTTATAATAGACACATTTTGGTCGCTTTGTTCCCCATCTTCACCGTGGGAAATTTTGAGTAATCATTCAAATACGAATGCACACATTTCTGACATATCGTAGGTGTTTTATTTTCCCTTTTACTCCCATACCTCGCGGGAGCCGGAAGCTGAGTTGGGCCTGCTATGATGAACGCAATAACTTCACAAGACAGTAATTAGAAAACGTCTTTCGTGACAAAAATATAAAAAGATCCGTTTAATCAATAGAAATTAAATATATTGAAAACCAACTGTAAGCGTCTTTAAATTGTGTTGCAAAGTATTATGGGACAACATAATATACCCCATCTGCGATAGGAGAAGGTTATTTATTGCAAACATTTGGTGAAAGTCACTTATGTCAACCTATTCGAAAATAATTATTACTTTCTTAGTGATATTATATTATCAAGTAGAAGTACAGGCGATGGTCTGGGTTACCAAGCGTGATTTTCTTTGCTTCAAACAAAAAGATAAAAAATATCTTCCCTTTCTATTTGTTCCAGCCCAGTTTTTAATTAATTTAAAAACTCTAATCAAAATTTTTAAATTTCAGTTTTGAGGTGCATATTTTTTACACAGGAGTTATTAATTTTTTAAGTTCTAGACCTTTACTTGCGGGGGATATCGTGGAATGCTTTTACCAGACAGACAAATTAACTTTTCATTTTATTAATATTACAGATAATTATTTCCGAATGGGTTGACATTAGTGACTTTCAACCAATAGTGGAGCATAAATTCCTAAATTCCAGAAACCAAGTGGTGTTTTAACGTTTCTGGTCGGAGCTGTCAAGCAGTAGGAGATCAAACAGGGGAGGAAATACAAAAATGTCAACACAATTTGTTTTGTGACGCCCCCTATTAAATTATATCATCCTCCGCTCCTATACCAATTTTATTTCGTTTCTAGAGCATAGAGGGTGGCTTAATGATCCACTAAAATATTGGGATTTTTGAACTTTTAATGACTAAGAACGGAAAATGTAGACATTTAAACTATGCTTACAAGTCTAAAAAATAGTTGTGTGTTCATTACAGTAAAGAACAGGATTGTGAACAGTTACATGTTTTGTCAATATCTAACCTAAGCGCAGCATCTGATTGTCAATATCTCGGCTACCTAGACACGCCCCTTAAGGTACGGACGGTACTACACGAAAGGTATTGAGTAGTAGAGTGTATTCGCGTATCCTTCAGGCATAGATATATCGATAAGTTAACGTATTTCAGGCCACATCCTGTCCAAACCTTGTCTATTACCGATATGCCCTAGTTACGTCACATGGGACACGCCCCCTCCTAGGAAATACAGCTTTGTCTCCACCTACACAAGATATAAAAACATGCATCCCCGGTGAAGTCACCCCCCCCCCCTTTCCCCACTACTTTCGATCCCTAGCAGACATGGTAGACTCTGTGTAGGATTACAGAAAATGTCCTCGGGCCTCGAACCGAGTACCCCGCCAAATGGAGCACAAGATAACTTATATTTCCTGTACGCCTTGTTGAAAATCGGTAGATTTATTATCCACTGGTGTTATTGTTAAAACTCCTGTCAGAGGGTTTCGAAGGTAGGTTGGGTTCGGGTGAATGACTTGAGTTTGTGTGAATTATGGAGCTGAGTATAAAATGAATCGTAAATCGAGAATGTATCGAGCATACGATAACATAGACTTTCACTTGTTTCAGTGCCATAGTTATCAAGAGTTTAATTTAAGGTGGAAGTGTAGAGAACGCGGGAAAAGGCAAGTGTTTTTGAAATTTTTAGAGTAGAACTTTTTTTTTTTTTTGCCAAAATAAATAGAATATCGCTCTTGTACAAACATATAGTTTAATTTGGTTCACATTGTAATATCAACAGTTGTTGAATATCTGTCGTGAGCATAACGCCATTAAATGACAGACTTTTTAAACGAAGAGGAAAAGTTGTTATACAATTTCAGGACATCCTTGATAGATACTCAACAATTGTTGAGGTAACCGCGTAAAGAAAATCAAACCCTATGTTTGTATTGGAGCCATATTTTATTTCTTTAGACCAAAAACAATGTTTTGATAAAAAAAAAAACTGCAAAAACACTTACCTTTTCTCGCCATACCTACATCCTCACCTTAAGAAGTAGCTATGAGTAAGGTAACTGCCTCGATGGTCTTTGAATAAAGTTCTCGCATCAGGATAATATTAGCGGGTTCAAACCCGGCCAAAGTCAACCGATTTTTACTGGGAGATGTGAATCAGTAGCTTAACTTCTTCCGTAGTAGTAGTAAAGCCATCAGTCCCATGTCTTTTAGTGGTAAAACATCTCTGCAAGGTAGGCCTATATGAAGCACAGTTCTGGTAAAATGTGGAGTTTCTTTATCACTCGCTCATATAAAGTATGTGTGGAGAAAATACGGTAAAATACCGCGCTTTTGAGACTTCTATAGTAAATATGCCTTATCCCAGATGGTGCGAGGGGGTGACAATAACCAGCAGAAGGCCTGAGTTCCCGCGTGTTGTTCCTGATAGATGGGTTATAATTATATTAAGCTAGTTTAAAAGGAGTGCACCTACAATAGCGTGTAAAGTGGGAATCACACGTGGAAAAATATTAATCCTTGATGTTCTCGGTTGGAATCTAAACCCCAACTTTCTTTTCGACGGCAACTAAATGCAACAGGCATTTCATTACTTACACCCCATGCTCGACACAAGCGCTGTTCAGTCTGTTTTTTTTATATAGACCTCTTTACTTGAGTTGAAAAATAAAAGAATCCTGATTCTTGGAAACCTTTTTTATATTGAGGGTTTATTTATGTTTTTAAAAGTTTGTATGACAATAAAATGCTGAAAAAATCAATAGGTTAACTCTAGAAGACGCTTTCAGCAGTGGTCACGCAGTTTAGGGCGTCAGCTATTTGATAGATGCGCGTCTAATACCTTCTCTACGCTAATGCGGTGAACTTACTTAGAAAGTTCTTAATTATCCCTAAACCCTTAGAAAGAGCTGTTATCTGTACCTTTTCCCCACCAGTGCGCACATGGATTATGGTGTCAGTTACGTCTTGTTTAGCTTACCATTAACGAGGAGATAGGGTTTGAATCTTAGTCAGATGTATTGAGGGTATAGTTTTTGGGTAAATGTAGTGTACATTGGATTTAGATTTGGTTATCCGTTCAAAATGGTGGCTGCTCAAATGTTTTACATTTAATAATTTCTCATATCAAGTTACTTGAATTTGTAAATTCAAAGAACCGATCAAATACAATACCTATAGCATCTTTTAAAATTTTGGTATAAATTGTGAGGCTGACGTCTTAAATCACGGATATATGGATATAATATATTATTGAATATAGTATTAATTTGTTTTCTGTATAACTTGATCACTAGGGAGAAATATCAACTTCAAATCCAAGGAGAAATCTTAAGACTGTAGTAACGATAATAACATGAAGGGAGTGAGGTCTACTGTTCACAGAACTACTAGTAAGACTGTAGTAACGATAATAACATGGAGGGAGAGAGTTCTACCGTTCACAGAACTACTAGTAAGACTGTAGTAATGATAATAACATGGAGAGAGGTCTACTGTTCACAGAACTACTCGTAAGACTGTAGTAACGATAATAACATGGAGGGAGAGAGGTCTACTGTTCACAGAACTAGTAGTAAGACTGTAGTAACGATAATAACATGGAGGGATAGAGGTCTACTGTTCACAGAACTACTAGTAAGACTGTAGTAACGATAATAACATGGAGGGAGAGAGGTCTACTGTTCACAGAACTACTAGTAAGACTGTAGTAACGATAATAACATGGAGGGAGGTCAACTGTTCACAGAACTACTAGTAAGACTGTAGTAACGATAATAACATGGAGGGAGAGAGGTCTACTGTTCACAGAACTACTAGTAAGACTGTAGTAACGATAATAACATGGAGGGAGCGAGGTCTACTGTTCACAGAACTACTAGTAAGACTGTAGTAACGATAATAACATGGAGGGATAGAGGTCTACTGTCCACAGAATTACTAGTAAGACTGTAGTAACGATAATAACATGGAGGGAGAGAGGTCTACTGTTCACATAACTACTAGTAAGACTGTAGTAACGATAATAACATGGAGGGATAGAGGTCTACTGTTCACAGAACTACTAGTAAGACTGTAGTAACGATAATAACATGGAGGGAGGTCAACTGTTCACAGAACTACTAGTAAGACTGTAGTAACGATAATAACATGGAGGGAGCGAGGTCTACTGTTCACAGAACTACTAGTAAGACTGTAGTAATGATAATAACATGGAGGGAGAGAGGTCTACTCTTCATAAAACTACTAGTAAGACTGTAGTAACGATAATAACATGGAGGGAGAGAGGTCTACTCTTCATAAAACTACTAGTAAGACTGTAGTAACGATAATAACATAGAGGGAGAGAGGTCTACTGTTCACAGAACTACTAGTAAGACTGTAGTAACGATAATAACATGGAGGGAGAGAGGTCTACTGTTCACATAACTACTAGTAAGACTGTAGTAACGATAATAACATGGAGGGAGAGAGGTCTACTGTTCACATAACTACTAGTAAGACTGTAGTAACGATAATAACATGGAGGGAGAGAGGTCTACTGTTCACATAACCACTAGTAAGACTGTAGTAATGATAATAGCATGGAGGGAGAGGTCTATTGTTCACAGAACTACTAGTAAGACTGTAGTAATGATAATAACATGGAGGGAGAGGTATATTGTTCACAGAACTACTAGTAAGACTGTAGTAACGATAATAACATGGAGGGAGGTCAACTGTTCACAGAACTACTAGTAAGACTGTAGTAACGATAATAACATGGAGGGAGCGAGGTCTACTGTTTACAGAACTACTAGTAAGACTGTAGTAATGATAATAACATGGAGGGAGCGAGGTCTACTGTTCACATAACTACTAGTAAGACTGTAGTAATGATAATAACATGGAGGGAGAGAGGTCTACTCTTCATAAAACTACTAGTAAGACTGTAGTAACGATAATAACATGGAGGGAGAGAGGTCTACTCTTCATAAAACTACTAGTAAGACTGTAGTAACGATAATAACATGGAGGGAGAGAGGTCTACTCTTCATAAAACTACTAGTAAGACTGTAGTAACGATAATAACATAGAGGGATAGAGGTCTACTGTTCACAGAACTACTAGTAAGACTGTAGTAACGATAATAACATGGAGGGAGAGAGGTCTACTGTTCACATAACCACTAGTAAGACTGTAGTAACGATAATAACATGGAGGGAGAGAGGTCTACTCTTCATAAAACTACTAGTAAGACTGTAGTAACGATAATAACATGGAGGGAGAGAGGTCTACTCTTCATAAAACTACTAGTAAGACTGTAGTAACGATAATAACATAGAGGGAGAGAGGTCTACTGTTCACAGAACTACTAGTAAGACTGTAGTAACGATAATAACATGAGGGAGAGAGGTCTACTCTTCATAAAACTACTAGTAAGACTGTAGTAACGATAATAACATGGAGGGAGAGAGGTCTACTCTTCATAAAACTACTAGTAAGACTGTAGTAACGATAATAACATGGAGGGAGAGAGGTCTACTCTTCATAAAACTACTAGTAAGACTGTAGTAACGATAATAACATAGAGGGAGAGAGGTCTACTGTTCACAGAACTACTAGTAAGACTGTAGTAACGATAATAACATGGAGGGAGAGAGGTCTACTGTTCACATAACTACTAGTAAGACTGTAGTAACGATAATAACATGGAGGGAGAGAGGTCTACTGTTCACATAACTACTAGTAAGACTGTAGTAACGATAATAACATGGAGGGAGAAGGTCTACTGTTCACATAACTACTAGTAAGACTGTAGTAACGATAATAACATGGAGGGAGAGAGGTCTACTGTTCACATAACCACTAGTAAGACTGTAGTAATGATAATAGCATGGAGGGAGAGGTCTATTGTTCACAGAACTACTAGTAAGACTGTAGTAATGATAATAACATGGAGGGAGAGGTATATTGTTCACAGAACTACTAGTAAGACTGTAGTAACGATAATAACATGGAGGGAGAGAGGTCTACTGTTCACATAACCACTAGTAAGACTGTAGTAATGATAATAACATGGAGGGAGAGGTCTATTGTTCACAGAACTACTAGTAAGACTGTAGTAACGATATTATAATAACGATTTAAATCGTTTACAACATGGGCTATTTGGTCTATTCACGAAAATGCCCATTAGGAATTTTCCTGCCAGGATGAAGATTAAAAATTCAGTGAAAGTATACCGTTATGTAAATCTAGAATATGAAACAAGAAAAGGGGTAACTTTGAAATGCAAATCAATATTTTACAAGTGCAAATAGTAAAGTGAGTGTGTATACTCGTCAGTGTAAAAGGGGAAGTGTTATCGGTCGGTGAACAAGTGGCCTCGCTGGGTGAACGGCTCATTTCCATCCCTTTCTTTCTATTGTGTACAAAAGTGTTTTAAGTGTAATGGTGCTTGGAGTTTTTGGTTGCGTAAAGTTAAGATGCAACCCGTTTAGTAAGATAGCGTTGAATTCACCAATCAGGCAACGTCTTTAACTCACGTTACCTTGCATCACACATTGATGGACCCAAGGGGGGAGGCTGTCTGGCAATTGTCTGGGCGTTGAACGTATTAAGAGGTGCAGGCGGATTTTCTAAGCGCACGATGTGTGGCGTAATATATATATAACTTAATCAACATTAATCTGCCTAAATATGTATAAAAGTTTATTACAGGTTTCCTAATGTCATAAAATATTTATTGAAGTATATAAAAAATAAAGGATGGAATAAATAACTAAGCTATTATATTTGTTAATTACGGTTATATCCCATCTAAATATCAATTTATTTAAATTGAAAAAATGATACCTGGACACGGGAATCAAACCCAGGACCTTTGGATAATTACGCCAATGTTCTAAGCATTAAGCTACCCAGGAATCGTTCCTTACCCAGGCTCATTCTTCACTAATATTTAAAGACCAAATGTCCCGGGTTCTATAAAAATAAATGTTATAGTGCACCATGCAGACTTTTTCTTTTATCTTGAACTAGAGACATTTAGTAAAAAAACTTCTTGAAATTTGTTAAACAAAATAATATATATCGTTGAGGAAACACCACACAAAGGAGAATAGATTAAATAATATACAATGTTACGGAAACATTGATAAAAGGGGAACATCTCTGTCCACTAAATAACATAAGTCAATCCCATTATTTCAAAGTGTTTCATATATATAAGCTTGTAACTCAGAAACAATTGGTTTTATAAAAAAAAAAAAAAAATCTTTTTTTAAGTACTAGAATTTTACAGTTATAAGTTATTTATTACCTCAAATAGTTGGGTAGATATGATCAAAATTGGAAATTTCATCTTCTCTTAAGTATCCATAAAGTCAGTTTTAATGAAAAACTAGAATTTCGCTTTTGTTTTTAGTGCTAAACAATGCCTAGATAATATTTTTAATCACAATTTTTAGAGAAAATGTATGTTTATCTCTTTTTACTCTTCACTAAAACACTCTTGATCTTAGGGTTGGAAGAAGTCATAAGAAGAGAGGTGAGAAGAAAACCATTTTGAATATGATTCTTTGGTAGAAAAATAAATGGGATTTTACACATCCTTAGGAGGAACTGTTTTTTGCACGACGTCATAGAAGAAAAAGTTGAGGTAAAGAGGCGCTTAGGAAAGAGAATTTAAATCATGGATGACTTGAAGGGAAGAAGAAAATTTTGGGAGCTGAAGGAGAAGGCAGAGGACAGGGCGCATTGGTGGTCTAAGCTCACTGACGAAAGAAACGAACCTGTCATAAGAGAGAACACCTAATAATAATAATAATAATAATATCTAATGCCAAAAACTCTTCTGGGAAACCTTATGAAAGTCCTAGATTCCAAGTTTTAATCCAATCGGGGGACTTGTTTCGACTCTCGTCCGGGATACATACAGACGGGCTCGCCCGAATTGCGCCAATTCACTTAGCTCGGACCCGAATTGCGCCAAGAGCTTAAAAGTGCCCCCCCAGACCGGACCCGAATTGTGCCAATACCGCCCTTCCCAAGACAGGACCCGAATTGCGCCAACTCTGAACATAAGCAAATATTAATGCTATGCCTGGCAGTAAGAAGGACACAAACCAAAAAATATAAATCAAACAATATTATATAAAGTGAAATTTTCGCATAAATATATTTTACAAAATAGCATATCAGTGACCGTAGCTAAAAAAATGTGGCCGTAATCATATGTACAAAAATGTGATGACACCCACACAGTCAGGAAAACATTTCGCTTTTTTTGGCTGGCATATGTTTAAAATGGCCAAGAATAACAAATAAAAAGTAGGCTTACGACAGAATCGCAGATACTTTATCATAGCGCATATTCACTTTTTAACTAATGGGTCAGCTGAGACAATATTATTCGACGATTTGATAGTTACACTTATATGGATCTCTGTGTTAAAACCAAATAATAAATCATTTTATTTGGCTAATATTTTTAATTTGAGTGTTTTAAATTTGTTTACCATATGTTTGCTTTATTTTACTAAGCGCACAAGCTGCTAATGGTTTTTGAAAACTCGTCACCAAAAACTATCCTTTTTTTTAGCACCACGTCTTACTGCCCGTTCGGGCTATAGCCTGTGTACTAATTACTCTAATGGGTTAGGGATTGGGAAGGTTGAATTTATAGGAAGTGCATCCGCATTTGCGTGGAGAGAAAGTGGGGAAACCATTTAGGATCAAACCACTTCAGTGCACCCGGCTGGGTTCGAACCCCAACCTCCCTGGTCTCGAGGGCCAGTCTAGTGTGAGAGTTGCGCCTTAGACTGTACGGCCACCCGAGGGGGTAAAAAACTATCCTTGAAATAGTTTGTTTTACCCAAAACTAAGTAGGCCCCTCACAATGTTATTATTCATTATAAATGCACGCTGATTTAAAAAAAATCGTTAAAAAGATTTTCAAAATATTTGAGTTTTTGAAAACTAGTCATCTACTACCCTTAAAAGAACTTTGCCCCCTAAACCAAATAAACAGTATTAATTCTCATATTAAATACACCCAAAATGTAGCCTATGTTTAAATCAAAATTGTTAAAGATATTTTTGAGAAATTTTAAATTATTTTCAAATTAATCATTAGTAAACTGCCCATAGTTCAATTATTTTCTGAAGATCGATTATACAGTTCTATTCATCATTTAGAAAACATTCTCCAGATATACATTTAGAATTAAAAAAAATCAAGCCTATGATTGGGAGGTTGGGGATCTAATCCTGGTCGAGGGAACTGAAGGTGGTTTTTCCTAAATGATATTCCACTCTCACTACATGCAAATTAGGATTCACTTTCTCTGCATTCTACCTATCTCATACCAAAGCCTATTAGCGTAATTAGTACATAAGGAGGCCTATAGCTCGAACAAGTAGTAAAACGCAGTTCTAAAAAAATCTTCAAGAGTGAAAAATATAATAATCAAGTCACGAACTATATAACATTATTTATGTAAAGTTTTAAAACAAAATTGTTTTGCTTACCATGCTTGCGCTAAATGAAATCGACAGCCTACTATCCTGGTTTGTGGAAAAGTCAACACGATGCACTCGTGAATCGCTTGCTCGAAATCAATCACAATGTATAAAGGTTGAAGGTGAAGTTGTCCCTTCTCACAACCGTCTTTAAGGATTCTCATAGCGTCAATGTAGCTCTGCTTTTTTTTTTTTGTTTTTAAGTAGGCAAAAGACTAGAGGTATGTATGACACTTCGAAATACCCATGTACAGTAAAAATCTGAAGAAAATGTTTCGGTGCGTATTCAAAGGTTCCATCCATTAACACAATTTCATTCTGGCACAAATACTCAAGATTCGAGTCACAAGAAAATGTCACGATCCCCTTCTCTTTTTCGTTTCTCAACAAAAAGTTTTCGTCTTGAATAGTTTTTATTTCATTTGAATCTATGGCAAATTGAATTTCTTCGGAAAATTTAGGCAACTTTGGCAGTGTTTTTAGTTTAGTTTAGTTGATGTTATTCCTGATACATTTAATGTCCTTGCGGGTCAATGTTTTTATGTGTCTGTACCTCTGTGTGGATTAACTTTGAAGGCCTTACTTCAATCTCATCAGCTTTCCTCTTAACTGCGTTGCTAATGGATCTTCTGTTCAACTCTTGATCTAGTAGTGGTTCGTGGTTGTGTTCGTTTTCAGTCCGCGAGAAAATGTTTCCACCATCAAGAGTAAATATTTTAGCCTTGCAGTCCTTTTTAGTGCATCTCCACCTCTCTTCCCTCGTCAACTTTAAAGGTACGTTTTCATGTGACATTAAGTCATGACTTTTACTGTCATGACAATTAGTGTAATGGCGCTTGTCTTCGTGAAAACAAAAAGCCATATTGTCATGACAATTTACTGTCGTGACAACAAATGTCACAAATCAAACTGTTTTGATTTTTCCAAGCAGTGTCACGTAATGTCAAGGAAGTGTCACGTTCTGCACCGTGTGAAAACTAGTATCCAAAATGCCGTGACAGTTTAGACTTGTTAGTTTATATCAGTAGTTGTATTATTACGTCCGACATGGAAGATACATCTTCTTCTGAAACAATTCAGTTTTTATGTGAATATGAAAAACATCCTTGTCTGTGGAATAAAGTTGACATAAAGTTTAAAGATAGACTAGAAAGAAATAGAGCTGACCATGACATTTGTTATACGTGAAAACATCTTATTGTCACATTGTCGCCATGTCACACTGTCACGACTTTAAAATGTCATGACTTTTAGTGCCAGATGAAAACGTACCTTAATTGATTCACCTGTCGATACGTATAATTATAATAGACAATCAGAACTTTCCCTTTTTCACTATAAATCCTTTCCATATCAATAATTCTCGCTAATAATATCACAGTTCACACAAAACCCGAAAAAAAATTAAAAAAATACACCGGGACAGTCACTGTTGTCGAGACAATTAATAAGTATTGTACAGACTGATGTCAATACTACTGTTACAAGTCTTGTTGGGGGCACTTAGGGCGTTTTTACATTCCTTTACTAAGGGGAGGAAAGACATGAAGGGGCTAGAGCTTGTTTGCGATGGTCTTTGTTTGTATCATTCCCCCCACCTCCCTCACCAACTACCCGAACTGACTTGGCGCAATTCGGGTCCGGGATTAGTAAACAGTTTTTAATCCCTTAATAACTGGCGCAATTCGGGTATGCCCATACAGACGGATGTTATAGCAAAAATAACTTTTTATATTTCAGGGGATTATGAAACGTCAACAGTTATCAAAATCTCGAGTTAAATTTTTTTCTAACGATCAAAATACATTCCCCCTCTGTAGGCTCAAGAGAAAATAAAAAAAAGGCGTTGCATTAGTTGTAGATTTGCACAGAAATCATAACTGACACTGGACTTCACTACAAAACCCTGTGATTTGAACAAATAACAAAGTTGACTTATGTGATTTTAATCCTGAGTACGACTAGGAAAAAAAATTGACGCCCAAAGAAATGAGAAAACGTTACTTACAATTTTTAAAATAAATTAAAGGAGGGGTACTTTTCAAAGGTGATCCATGGGCGAAACCCCACCTATGTGTCGAAATCCTACCAATTATGGATTAAATTTTCATTTGATTTGTTTATGTGTATATTTAATCTGTACTTTCTAAACACAAATTTATGCTGTAAAAGAGTTATAAGCCAAGTTAAACTAGGACAACACACGGAATACTAAGTCCTCTATCCTAGGAATTAAATCTTGAATATTTAGGTAAGAGGACGATTTTTAAAAATCAATTCTTTCAACACAAATATTATCAACAACATAGCCATATTTGTAAGGGTTTAATTAAGAGGAAATGCACCCACATTCGAGTGGAGAGAAGGTGTTAAAATAACTCCCAATGCACCCAGCTGAGATTCAAACTCGATCTCGCCATAACCAGCAATCCATGCAAAACGAGACGCCTTTGCTCACACGCCCGCCAGTGCGGGTGGGTTAACAGGACAAGCACATATTTTCAAATTTCCACATAAATAACCTTTTGGAAAATACAGTCATGTTTTTGTGCAGCACAAATTGATATTTTATCATATTTTTTTTAGGTAGGTACATTGATAATATCTATCAAAAGTGACAGATGCAGATCATTTTATCTGACGGACTAGTCCCCTTCCCCATAAAAAAATATTGTAAAGAATCCTGTAAACAAAGCTTCAAGTCATCCATCATGTCAATATAAAAACCAAACTTTTTTTTACTTTTTTTTTAAATACAGTCCTACCATCACTGTATAGCCCCCTCCCTCTTTTTATCCTCCCTCCTATTTTCATATAATTCCTCTTTCCTCACCCCTACCTCCCCCCGCCCCCTTCACCAACCCCACTTTCCCTTCAACAACTTTTTTTTTCAAACAACTATATAATATACTATCGACATTTTTATGAGGAATAAATTAAATTTTCAAAATAAAATATAGCCTATGTTACTCGCTGATAATGTAGCTTTATATTGGTGAAAGAATTTTTAAAATAGGTCCATTAGTTTTTGAGTTTATGCATTACAAAAAAAAAAATCAAATCCTTCCTCTTTATAATATTATTAAAAGGTGACCTGATGGTCTAGGGTAAGGTGTCAGACTTCTATGCTGGCGGCCGGGGTTCAATCCTCGGTCCCGGCACAGATTTATCTGATCACCAAACCCTTCCTTCACCTCTGACAAGACATCTTGTGAATGTGAGGAATGCCAGGTCTCCACCGTGGTTCGGATTCCACGTTAAACTGTAGGTCCTTCATTTCATCTCACAATCACCCTACCATTACACATTAGCGTAAGTGCGTATAACCCGAACGGATAGTAAGACGCGGTGCTAATAATAATTTATAATATTAGTATTGATGAATAAGTAAAAGTAGATATACCCTGAATATTATTTTCTCGAGATATGCATGGTTCCTATTGGGAAACAGCATTGTCATTCTCTTGTTTCTGTGTTCTCGATATTCCCTTACATATAAGACAAATGTTACAAAGCTGTTTCTTTGATGTTGCCTTCTTGAGGTGGGAGTGTAGTGAACACAAGTTAAGGTACACATCAAATAATTCTCCGGTAGAAACATCGAGTATAACTTTTTACTCATTCATTCAACAGTTGTTGAATATCTGTCAACGGTGTCCCGGAATTTAATGACAGCTTTTACTCTTAATTTAAAAAAGCTTCTCATCTAACGCCGCTATACTCATTACAGATATTCAACAACTGTTGATATCACCATACGAAGAAAATTAAACTAGACTGTCGATAATGGATATATCGAGGTTTGAATCTCGGTTGGGTGTACTAAGATTTTTTTTCCCAACATGCTTTTCCACTCTCCTTCCACGCAAATGTGGGTACACTTCCTATGAATATGGCCTTATTAATCCCTAAAACCATTGGCGCAATTAGTACATAAGCGTATAACCAGAATGGGTAGTAAGACATGGTACTAAAAAATAAAATTAGCTTTGTTTCCACTGGAGCAATAATTTATTTATTTTGGCAAAAAAAAAAAGTTTTACAACAAAATCTGCAAAGACACTGCCTTTAACTCGCGTTATTTGTACTCCTACTTTAATCCAGCACTCCACCTTCCAACATAGCTGAAAGAAGGGAGATTTGGCAACAGTTAACTAAGGGAAAGTGAAGATAAAAGCTTTTTCTCCATAAGACCTGCAGTTCTTTCAGAGGTGATATTCAGTGTAGTAACTTTTCTAGGTGTCAGATAAGGACTTCCTACAAAACTACTGTACACTCCTTCTACCTTGAAAAGTGTACCAGTCATTCCTTGACGGTTTACACTATGGACCTATCTTATAAGCCATATCATAGTGTAACCACGTAAGGCAAGCTTGCCACCTTTCAGAATAGAATAAAGTTGCGCATACAGAGAGAAGGCCATGCCAGTATAAAACACGGATACAAAACTGTTTAGACATCATTTTGATAAAGTTACACAACCCAAATCATGACCTACTGTTACCAAGTTCAACCGAATCACGGATCTAACAAACAAAATAGGCTACCACACGAACAATAACACTTCTGTCTATGAATAAGAAAAGTCATGGAATGTTACAATGGCTGCCTTGTGGACCCAATCATTTATACTCAAATTGTTCGTTTTAGTAATTTCGTGTGGCCCCGTTTCTCTACGGGGCTAAACAATAGTTTATTAATATATATATGCAAGGCTAAGTATTTATTCTTTTATCCGTTGGTACGTCGCAACGCGTGTTCTTTGTTGTTTTTAACACGAGTGGAAATGATGGAGGCTACGCCCCCACTCCCCCCCCCCCCGACACCCCTCACCCTCCACCTGCATATTGCAACACTGACCATCACGAACAAAGTAGCAGAATATGTTTACATCGTATTATGAGACGCGTGCTGGTGTGGTCTAAGACGTTACACTCGCGTTGCTTTAGGGTGTTCGAAAACAAGGTGCTTAGAAATCACTTGGTCCAGTAACGGATGAAGATACTGGGGAGTGGAGTAGGACACACATTGATGAGTTATACCTGTGTTCATCAAGTTACATGGTTAGGACGATGAAGTCCTGTAGATTACGGTGGGCATGGACATGCAGTGCAAATGAGAGATTTCAGAACCGTGTTCAGGGTATTTATTGGTAAACCCAACTGGAAGAGACCATTGTGAAGACCTAGATGCAGATGGGAGGATAACATTTGAATGAACCTGGAAGAGATGGGGTGTAATGAGGGGGACTGGATAGAACTAGCTCAAGCTAGGTATCGTTGGCGTACTTTTTTAATCGTGGCGGTAAACTTATGAGTTCCTAATGCCATAAAGTAATTAAATAAGTGAGTAAGGGAGGAAAGGGGAAGACAAATTGACTCCTGGTCCGCTCAGTTTGGCGGTGTTCATTGTGTGTGACCATTCGTACAGGGGTTTATTTCCAAATATTATACCACCATCTCTCCTCAAAATTGCGGGTACTTTTCTTTTAGATTTTACTCTCCTCATACTTATCCTCTTAATTTAAATGAGGATACTCCGGATGAGTTGTAAGACGTGGAGCTCACACCACACACACACACACACACACAGATCTTTAGCATTTTGTTTAGTAGCATCTTTCAACATAATTAAGAGCGCCATTTTACGGTCAATTAAATGGAGAATTAAATACACGCTCACGTTTGAACCAGAAAATATGTATCCAAGAGTGGTTTTCTGCGTTCTTCACTTGACAGCATAGAATTGGGATTAATTTTATAGTTTGTTTTTCATTTTAAAACAAATATGTTTAATAGTGTTGAATTGTTTTGAATATAAAAGGTAAAACAGTTTAGTTGATGCCATTGTTTTCTAAAATAGAGTACAGAGATAAATCACACCACGATACGCTGGTTCAAGCTGTATTAGTTATCTAAGGGAGGTTCATCTGGGGCTGAAACGGGCTCTTGATGGTTCTATTTGAGATTATGGAATGATTAATTGTAATTATATTAGAGTATCGATAGATCGAGAGGAACAAGTTTAGGCTCAACTCAAGCTCTACTTTATTATATTATTTTAGCAGGGCTTCTTACCAACCGTTTGGGATATACACATGTGTACTAATTACGTTAATAAGTTAGGGAAGGAAGGTTTAGTTTAGAGTATATGTACCAACATTTGCGTGGAAGGAGAGTGGAAAACCATTTAGAAAACAAAACACCCTAAGTACACCCGATTGGGATTTGAACCACAATACCTCCGTCATTGATGGTACAATCTATCGTGAGAGTGACGCCTTGGACCATTTAACCACCGAAGCGGGTTTCTACTCTTATTTTTAACATAGGGGAAAAAAGAGGAAGGTGGTTTTAGAGGCAGGGAATGGAAGATTGGAAAACAACCCCTAGTGCGCCCGGTCGAGACTAGTCCCTTCCCCTCACCGTCAACCAAATATATACAGTTGTGTTGACTTCCTAAGCTGCGTGACCCCCTATGTAGATAGGAATGATTATATTAACTGAAAGGAGACAAACTGTATCCTATAACCTTACATATTGACACCACGCTTATTGTCTCTTCCTGGGTCTTTTAAAAAAAATATCTATGCCTCATAATTGTAAATTAATATCCGTGTACATGCAATTAATAATTTATTTGGTTGTCACGTGGCCTAAGGCGTCATCCTCAGATAGACTGAATCACAGGTGGTTGGGGACGTTGAGTGAGTCTCGTTCATATGAGATGTATCGTTATAGTTTTCCCATCTTCCTTGTTTGCTGATGCGGGTTCGTTTCCTCTCAACTATAGCCTCCTCATCCCTTCCAATTAGATTAAGTCTTTAGTAGACATTCGGGTTAAAATTGCTTAGTAATAAATCAAATGTGTAACTACAATAGGACCCGCATCGGTGGCCTAAAGGTCTAAGGCATCACTCTCACAATAGACTTGACCACCGATGACGGGGAGATCAAAGTTCGAATCCCGGTTGGGTGTGCTGAGGGTTGTTTACCTTAAATAATTTTTCATTCTTTCTCTACGCAAATATGGGCACACTTTCCCTAAAGTCAACCATACTCATCTATAGCACATTATATTAATAAAAATAAATGCTCACAACCAGAACGGGTATAAAACCGTGTTTCTTATTTTATTTATTTTTTATTTATTTAGCATCCCGTTCGAGTTATACGATTAAGTACTAATCAAAATAATTGGTTAGGAATTGAGAAGGTTGAATTTAGAGGAAGTGAACCCGCATTTGCGTGGAGGAAGAATGGAAAACCATTTAGGAAAAACCTCACCCAACCGAGATTCAAACCTAGATCTCACCGTCCTCGGCAGCCTAGCTCAAAACGAAACTAGCACGTTATCTAACTATGTCACCGAGGCTGGTAACGTGGTTTTAAAAAAAACATATTTAAAATAAAATCACGTTAGGGTTGCTCGTCTAATCTAGCATTGAATTCTCCCACTCGCTCTTGTTGTCTCAGTGGATGGCCTTAGTTCGAGTCGAGACGCGACCAGTCCAGTACGGGTTGACAGCGAGGGTCATACATCACACGCGGGTCTGGACCATTAGGCGTGACATTTGGGAGGTCGCCAACAGAGAAAAAAAAGGAGGTCACGTAAGAAAGGGCGGTACGAGTTACATTGATGTAGCTATCTGTTACCCGTCCCGTGAGAGTCGGTTGGTGGTTTAACGAGGATACAAACACTATTGCATCAATAACTACATCTTGTTTTAAATTTTTTTTACGGACGGATGTTTTTGCGTGGTTAAGAAAGCTGTTAAGTTGCTCTCAAATTATAAAAATTTAGAGTTAACTTATGAGTTTTTGAAGAGCGTTTAAGGTAGGGATGTGTGGAACATGAGAAAAGCCCAATACGTTTGCAGTTTTAGTAGCAAAACTTTTTTTTTTGACACAATAAATCAAATGTTGCTCCAGTAGAAACATAGAGTTTAATTTTCTTCACATGGTGATATCAACAATTGTTGAACATCTTTCTAGAGAACAGTAGCATTGGATGAGAAACTTTTAAAATGAAGGGAGAAAAAATTGTCATTAAATTTCAGGACACTTATGATAGATATCCAAGAAATGTTGAGGTCATCATGTGAAGAAAATTAAACTCTATTTTTTGTACTGAAGAAATATTTGATTTATTTTGATCAAAAAAAGATGTTTTGGTTTAAAAACTACAAAAACACCGACCTTATATCACGTTCCTAACATCCCCACCTTAACTAGGCTACCTACCTGTAAAGTAACAGCAATTTAAGGTAGGATTAAAGAATCAACATTGAAACAAAACCATAAATTCATAAATTATTAAAAAAATAAAATTATATTGTCACAACATTTTTGTATCTTGAAGGTTTTTTGTAGAGGTTTTTTATATTAAATATAGCTCAAGCTATTTAGTTTACTCACGAAAAGGTCCTGTAGGAATCTTTCTGCCAGTGTGTAGATTAAAAAAAGTCCGTTGAAAATAGGTCTATCTAGAAAGGGAAACCAGTAAAAGGCTTTTTTTTAAAAGTAAGTCAATGTCAGGTGTAAATAGTAGAATATAGTGTGTATGCTATCAGCAGGTAAACTAGGGCCTCACGGAATGAACTGATAATTTTGTTTTCATTATTTTTATTTCATACATTGGTGTTTAAGAGTGATATTGCTTAGATTGATTTGGTGTGTAAAGTTAAGAGCAACCCGCTTCGTAAAATAGATCTAATTCACCAAGCAGTCAACGTCGTTAAAAATGTGCCAATTACAAGTGTTGGTAATCAGTTGATTAAAACTTTGTTATAGATAAATTTGGTTAAGGAAAAAAAACTTTTCTGGTGTTTATAAAATTTATTTTTATTTATTTGAGTATTTAACTTTTCTGAACCAACTGATTATATCAGTACACGAGAATTTCTATGAGCGAGAGATAAAGGGCTAACCAATTTAGCCTGGAAAGGTATTTTCATATACCTACCTTCAAGGGCTCTTTTACGTTCCACAATTGACATGGGCTTTACTTTCCATCCAAAGGAAGTTGTGCTGCAGATTTCAATCACTCAAGAAAAATCCGTCGATCCCGGCTGGGTTTGAACCCACAAACATCAGGTGCTGGTGCGAAAACCTTACCCCAAGACCGAAGTCGACTGCGTTGACGTTTTCAACATAAATGGTTGACTTGTAGTACACTTAACGTAACGTAACGTAACAGTTCTCCCTTTGACAACTCTTACGTTAGGTGGAATTTAGGCCAAAGTTAAATTAAGTTCCTCGTGGTGGCTGCGCCCCAAAATCACGAGGCCTTACGTTACGCTACGTTTGGTTGGTCATCAAGCTTATTCTTGGTTCCTGGCAATTCAAACGTATGTATTTTGCTCTCATGATTATAGTAAATTATTGCGAGCTTAACGCCTATAAACCTCGTGTTCACCAGTATAGATAAATCTAGAGCAGAATTTATCAAACTGTAAGATACATAGGAGGTTGAGAGGGGGGAGGGGGTTTGGGTGAGACTCAGCAATGTTATATATTTGAAGAAATTGTTCAGTTTGTTCAACATTATGAAGTTCTGGTCAGGTTGGAAAAAAAATTGAGTGTTTTTATTTGACAAATGAATAAATAAAAATGATTATGTTGCTTTCAACTATATTTTTGTGCGAAAGTGATTTCTTAACAATGATGTCAATCAAATTTAAAACTATAGAAATAAACTACCATTTTCCCTTAAAAATACTTTGAGAGTACTTTACATAAACGAAAATATCCAATTTTTGTCATATCTTCGCAGCTATTTGAGATACAAATAGCCTACTATTGAAAAGTTTTATGACCCTTAGAATTAAACAACTTTTATTTGAAAGAATATTTTATAAAATCAATACTTTCCACGTTATAGACAAATAAATAAATATATTTGAGATAGTTTTAGAAAATGGGAAGCTTAAAATGCAAATAACAAAACCAATAATATGTTTCTTGGTGACCTGGTGGTGTAGGGGTAAGGTGTCAGACTTCTGTGCTGGCGGCCGGGGTTCAATCCTCGGTCCCGGCACAGATTTATCTGATTACCAAACCCTACCTCCACCCCTGACAAGACATCTTGTGAATGTGTGGAATGCCAGGCCTCCACTGTGGTTCGGATTCCACGTTAAACTGTAGGTCCTTCATTTCATCTCACAATCACCCTACAACACACAGTGCGTATAACCCGAACGGGTAGTAAGACGCGGTGCTAATAATAATAATATGTTTCTTTAATAGTATATATTATTTCATATACGCTCTTTGGTGAAATACAATGATCTTTTTTTTTCCCCATTGTGTTTCTATAACAATGTATATTATTTTGTTCCGCATTATCTTACGAGTTATAAGTAGTATGTAGCTAGAATATCTGTGCGATACACCGGTACCAATTGTTAAATAATGGCATTATAAAAGCGTTTCTGAAATGATTTATGTTAGTGACAACTATACAAAATATTCAAGTGAGTCTTGAATGCAAAAATTTTGTAGAGACCCTTCTCTACTAGAGAGTCCCAGTTAAAAAAATAATAATAAAAAATAAAAACAGAAACAAGTTAGTCTTAATCAGCCCGCCCACCCTTGGCCGGTATGCAGGTCAGCTCGTTTGCGAGCCGTCACGCGGCAGTTCGAGGGGTACCCCGCCCAAGAAGAGATCTCCTTGCCATTGTTATCCGCTAATGAAGATTCCGGGCGACACCCCTCGAACCCTGCCCAGGCCACTAACGACGTCGATCCAAGTAGCTCGGAGACCATTCTCTGCAACACTTTAAAGAAACATTATTTGAGGTATTTGACGTGCACTTTCTAAACCAACTCATTATATCAGCACTTGATTTGGAAACTCTTGGTCTAAGGCGTATCTCTCACCGTAAACTGGATTGCACTGACGTGGACGTCGGGGTTCGAAACCCAGACGAGTGTAGTAAGAGAAGTTTTTACGGAAAAATTTGCGCACTCTCCTTTAACGCAAATGTTGGTTCATCACCGCTTCTCCATAGATCCTTCTTTCCTCACCACACATTAGTGTAAATATACGGATATCCAGGAAGATAAGACGCGTCAGACCTGCTTCGGTGGTCGAATGGTCTTAGTCATCACTCTCGTAATAGATTGGACGGTCGATGAAGGGAAGATTTAGGTTTGAATCCCGGTTGGGTATACTGAAGAGCTTTTTCCCTTAGTGGTATTTCACTCTTAGAGTATTGCCCTAACGGGTAGTAAGCCGTGGT
This sequence comes from Timema cristinae, assembly GCA_039000515.1. Classification (NCBI taxonomy): domain Eukaryota; kingdom Metazoa; phylum Arthropoda; class Insecta; order Phasmatodea; family Timematidae; genus Timema; species Timema cristinae. Next base: position 107,563,808 of record JBCFYV010000012.1, read on the forward strand.
ACTAAAGAAATATATTTCACTCTCCCTCCACGCAAATACGGATACATGTCCTCTGCATTAATATTCCTTATATTTATTACATTAGCGTAATTAATACATATGCTTATAACCCAAACGAATAGTAATACGCATTGTTAGAGAGAGAATAAGACGTGGGGCATATAAAATATACGAGTAAATAATTGAAAGCGTCCTCTTCCTGGGTTTTTTTTTTCACGATATAGTTTCATACTCTTCTTCTCTTCTTTATCTACCAAAAATTAAGTTTCACCCCCAACCCTCTTCCACGCCTCCTACTTTCTTCCCAGTAGAGCTTCATACTCTTCTCTTCCATCCACCCCTACTACATATTACCCCCCTCCCTCACCCACCACCTTAACAATACTTAGTAGAGTTCCATACTATGTTATTATTATTATTAGCACCGCGTCTTATACCCGTTTGGGTTATACGCACTTACGCTAATGTGTAATGGTAGGGTGAATGTGAGATGAAATGGAGGACCTATAGTTTAACGTGGGATCCAAACCACGGTGTAGGCCTTGCATTCCCCACATTCACAAGTTGTGTTTAATACACGTCTTGTCAGAGGTGAAGGAAAGGTTTGGCAATCAGATAAATCTGTGCCAGGACCTAGGATGAACCCCGGACCCCAGCACAGAGTCCGACACCTTACCCCTAGACCACCAGGTCACCTCATACTATGTAACTCTCTCTTATTTACCTCCAGTTCAATACAAAGGCAGTAGTCTCGCGTATATTATAGCTCTCCCGCAGTATTTACGTGGGCGAATAGAGAGGTATTTGTTAGCAGCGAAAAGTATCCTTTCACTTCGAAATCCGAACCAATTTCCTTCACCAACAGGACCAAACCTCTCACCACCTGCAGTCCTGAAACAACAAGGTTTTGTTGAAGACAATGGCTAAGAACTTAAGAGGGACAAGTTTTGAGCAAATTAGAGAGAGAGGCCATTGTTACTGGGTAATGAAAGTTCACTTTAGTAATTCATTCGATGGTAATAATATCCTTTGTGTGAAAATCTCTACGGGCTTGATGGTTCCCCGCCTCGTTTCGGAAATAATAAAAGAAGGGTGCATATTTTTGGGTACTTTTTTTTTAGTATGCAGGCACCGGTGGGGCACGCAGACGAAAGGTATCGAGCCAGTCTTGTTTGGTTTGCCAGTGACGGTCGGGAAGGTTCGAGTTTAAATCCCGCCGGTGTATCTGAGGTGTTTTAATTTCATGAAAAACTACTCAGAACACTATATAGGTTTGGAACCCTGACTACGTGTCCAAAGTAAACCAAACCGGAGCAAACTGAAGCCAATGTCCTCGTGCCCATCGATTTTGGTCCAGGCTTAAGTCTTTAATAGCCCTTTAGTTGAGCGTAGATCATTATTGGGATCGAATCTTTGTTGGGTATACTGAGTTTTTTTTTTTTTTACCAAATTGTTTTCCACACTTTATCCACGAAAATTCGTGTATATTTTCTTTACATTTAACCTCTCTTATCCCTAACTTATTAAAGTGTCTTCCTACACTTCCGTATTATACGTATATTTCCTAATTGTGCTAATGTGTTACAGGAAACTTACCCGCATTTTTGGGAAGGGAGAGGAAAATAATTTATGGGGAAAAAAAATCTTCTCAATACACCCTAACGAGATTCGAGCACCATCTCACTGTCTTGGGTAGTCTATTCTATTGTGAGAGTTACCCTTCGATATATTTTTTTAGTTGAAGTAAAGAAAAATTATATAAGTTCTAGTTTTTGGAGGTTTTTTCCAAAAGATAAGTTCATATGAGTCACTAATAGTCAGCACACTGACACAAAAAAAAATAAAAGAAGTTTTTAATCCTAATTTAAATATTGTTTTTTGGCGTATATGAGTCACTAACCAGTTTTAAGTGTGACTCAGAAGATTTAGCAGTTTTTTTTTATTAACTCTCTGATGGGGCCATAAATATCGCCTGCAGCGCCAGTGAGTATAATCTGAACTAAAGTCGACCACACAAGAATCCATAACCACCGGAAGAGATGGGTGCGTTCTAAAATGCTTTGACTCACACTTTCGGTGGTACGGATACGATCACTGATCAGTTTCATTTGGAGTAGTTTTCTTCGAGATAGTTATTTTTTAGTCTCAAGGTGAATACTGGTGCAACCCGCCTCGGTGGCGTAGTTGGCTAACGCGCTTAGTCGTGTTGAGCTTGACTGCTGAGGACGGGAGATCGAGGTTCGAATCTCGGTCGGGTGAACTGGGGTGGTTTTTCCTAAATGGTTTTCCACTCTCCCTCCACGCAAATGCGGGTTCACTTTCCTCTAATTAACCTTCCCAATTCCTAATCATTTAGTGTAATTAGTACTTAAAGCGTATAACCCGAACGGGTAGTAAGACGCGGTGCTAAATATAAATATAATACTGGTGCACTTTTTTTATGTTCGCCTTACTTATTCATTTACCGGTGCAGTTGCCTTCATGGAAACATAAGATACATTTTTTTTTTAAATTTTCCCTCCAAATGTTTGGGAAAGTAGTGATCTTTACTGTACGTCAAACACCAAGGGTAATTTTAAAGATTTATTCTAACGGGTGGGTAGGACATCTAAGATAAAATGCCTCAACATTACTCTTATAATAAAAGGAAAATCTAACTTATAGATTTATTTAAGGAACACCCCTAAACACTAAGTATTTTCCGATTCTTTTTTTAAATTGCAGTGTATTCTTCACTAATTTATTTTTATCACCGCGTCTTGCTACCTGTTCAGGTTATACGCCTAAATCATTATTACTATTGAATAATTTTATCTTATTTTGTCTTTTCCGCTTTATCATTATTTTAGCAATAATTTTGTTTCATTGTAATATATTGTGCGCCAAGATGATGTATTTACTATTTTGTAAGCAATGTGTTCATTTTTTTTTTTTTCTATATCAGTCTTGCTGTTACGAGGTGTCGACTGTGGCTAGTTTCGGTGGCCACATGGTTCAAGGTGCTACTCTCGAAATAGACTAGACTGTCAATGACGGAGATATCGTGGCTTTTGATCCCGATTCGGTGCACTAAGGGTGATTTTTTCTAAACGGTTTCCCACTCTATATCCACGTGAAAAAGGGTACACTTCTTCTAAATTCAACCCTACTCACCCTGACACACTAGCTTAATTAGTACATAAACGTACAACCCGACTGGGTGGTAAGACAAAATGCTAAAAAAAAAAAGCAAACAGAAAAAAAAATAAATAAATTTGCAATATTATTATTGATATATTAAATTTAAATCTTTATTCATTAAAATTATTAGATTTATACTTGGTATTACTATGACTCACCCGACCGAAAATATCCCTGGATCCACCCTTGCTACTAGTTTTCACCCCTCCTCTTCCTGTTTCTTTATATTATATGGTTTGAACAGCTATTAACCAGGATACTATGTAGTAGTTACTGTAATAAATTGTGTGGTCGCCTGACATCACTGGACCGGAGATGGAGGTTGTAAGATGACCTTACCAAGGATGACACGGCCACTTTACCTCGGTGTATTCCCAGGGGTGGCCATATACAGGCTCAATGGACCCACGCGGCACGTGACCACTTGAATGTAACGTTTATAATATTTAAAGAACGAGATTTGAATAATAATATATTTTAATTGTTGATTCTACTCGCGCAGTAGAATAGACTGCCTATGATGGGGAGAGATCATGGTTCGAATCTCGGTAGGGTGTACTGAGGGTGGTTTATCCAAAATGATTTTACAATTTTCCTCCATTCAAATATGGGTACACTTCCTATAAATATAACCTTCCTAGTTCCTAAAACCATTGGCGTAATTAGTACGTAAGCCGTATAAACCAAACGGGTAGTAAGAAGCTGTGCTAAAACATTTTTTTTTTGTCAATTTGACCCACTTCAGGGGTCGAATGGTCTCAAGCATATTGGTTGGGAAACCACCGTATACCTGGGATGAAGGGGGGGGGGGGGGGCGTTTGAAATGTATGCAGGATAAACATTATTTTCGAGCAATTCCATTGTGTGACTTTAAAATAAATTAAGAAATTGAAATAAATCTTGCAAAAATAATATCATTACATTTAATTCGTAAGTAATAATGGTTTGCTTATTTTTTAACATTTTAGACCCCATAATTTTTCTTATAAATAATTGTTTGGATTTGTTGGTACAGTCAGTTTTATATTTGACTTCTGTCCAGCGAGAAAATTAATACAGTATGGAATGAATATTTCATATGTAATCTTTTCTATTTCAATTTTTTTTTTTACTCGTATTGTATGTGATACACATTCTTTATTTCATTTTTATTACGAAACTTCCTGGGATCCTACGGACTTCATGATAGCCACCACGGACCACCAATGGTCAGAGGATCACACTTTGAGAAACACTGATTTAAGGCATCATTCTCGCAATAGACCTGACTACCGATGACTAGGATTTCAAGACTCGAATCCCAGTCAAGTTTATTGAGGGTGTTTTTTCCCCCTAAATAATTTATCTCTCTCTTCCTCCACTGAAATGCGGATACACTTCCTCAAACTTCAACCTATTTCATACCTAACGCATTAACGTAATTAATACATATGGGCAAAATCAGAAGGGGTAGTAAAATGCGGCGCTAAAAAAAACTGTTGATACACTTTATGTGTGAGAAACTATACTATCAACAAAACATTGATCAAGTGGTCTAAGACGTCAGGTTCGCAATAGACTGGATTGACACTGGTGGTAGGAGGACAAGGTTCAAATCTCGAATAGAATGATTTTCCTATGTGTGAATGTGAATTTCCAATATGCTTCACGAAAATTAGGGTGCATTTTCTCTAAGCTACCCTCCAAATTCCTAGCACTTAGGTTAAGTATGTAATAACACTGCTGTGAGCACGCAGAAATTGGCGTAAGCCTCACTTTGGCTTTGCTTACCGTTGATGGGGGGAGGGGGGGGGGGGTTGCGAGGATTATAGTTGGAAACCGGTCAGGTGTTATTTTCTTAAATGGTTTCCTATCCCTCCACACACACATGTGGGTACACTTCTTCCAAAGTATACTATAATAATCCTAATAACATTAGCGTTATTAATACACAGAATGTACCGTAACATATGGGACCTACTTCAGCGCTGGACAGGAGATACACAAACCGTTTAAAAAGTCAATATAATCAGATGCCCCATTTGACCTTGTTTCCGAGTTATAGTAGTGTTTGTGCTCTATAGTAGCCTCATGGCTTCTTTGGTGCTGAGTGACAGCTCACAGCTCACAGCTGACGGCTTTGAAAAGTTACCTAACCAAATTATGTATCCCTACGCCGAACCAAATGATCTGCAAAAACATGTGTTTAGCAACTGTCACATCTGACAGTCAACATTTAGGTATATACGCTAAATGTTTACTGTCAGCTGTGAGCTGTGAGCTGTGAGCTGTCACTCAGCACCAAAGAAGCCATGGGGCTACTGTAGTATAATGGAGCTTCTTAACACTATAGTAAATGCTCAAAGTGGCCAACTTAGGCCTGAATGCGAGCATTGAAATGTTATTATTATTAGCACCGCGTCTTACTACCCGTTCGGGTTATACGCACTTACGCTAATGTGTAATGGTAGGTGATTGTGAGATGAAATGAAGGACCTACAGTTTAACGTGGAATCCGAACCACGGTGGCGGCCTGGCATTCCCCACATTCACAAGATGTCTTGTCAGAGGTGAAGGAAGGGTTGGAAATCAGATAAATCTGTGCCGGGACCGAGGATTGAACCCGGCCGCCAGCATAGAAGTCTGACACCTTACCCCTAGACCACCAGGTCACCAGCATTGAAATGCAATGTATTTTGAAAGAGTGCGGCATTCATTGACACGACTTATATATATATAAGTATATATGTATAAATAAATATATATGTATATACTTATATCTTTTTCTTAAGTCAACAACCCGAAGGTTGTTCTTCAGCTGGAAATATACTCAACCATTCAGCTGGCTAGTGCTGCCTGCACCATCTGGTAGAAATCTCATATACTAGGGGAGTTCATAAAGTGTGGTGGTTCGGTGTTTCCTTCCACACTGAGTTTCTATGAGCGAGTGCGAAATGGGCTACCAATATTCTTATATATAGACTACATATATATAAGTATAGGGTTGTGGACTTTATGAATGGAGTTAATGAAATTTAGGAGATAGGACTCAAATGTGGAGGAAATGCCTTAAACTATTGTATACACACATATGTGTTATGTTGTCCTGCTGTCCTTTGATACATTTGTCGTAAGTGGCCCCGAAAGGTCGGATGTTTTGGCCACCCCTGGTATATTCGTTTGCTGCACTCATCTGAGAGACGACCTTGGACGCGCATTCCAAACGAGAGTCCGTTATAACATTCAAATAATGGATGGGATGGGTTTGCGTCATGGTCTCTCTTTTTATATATTTATTGCTGTAATTAGAATAAGTTCATGAATCTACTTGAAGTAATAGCATTTATTCAAGGTCATGGCATGTATCACCGGGCTGTTTTACATTAGATTACAGAGGCGTTTCATTTGATGTAGTTCCACCCAAATAAGAAGACATGTAGACGAGTCTGAGTACTAAGGTTACTAGTGGGTAGACCGCATCCGACCGGTATAGACTCGTGTGGTTTTGATCTACAAATTTGTTCGTGCTCTTTTCCTTCGAATTAAAGTCTAAAATTAGTCCTTAAGTCCGTATCACACGACACTAGCTCGTACTTGAAATCCAGTGTGCTAGCTAGCACGACATCATCTAGTGTCGTGTGAATCAGAAAAAGTATACTGGTTCTGCCACTTGGTACCAGCTACCATACTAGTTGTGAGGATAGAACACGTGCCATTTCCGTAATAGTTTCGACACTAGTCTGTGTAGTTCAACCAATAAATGTGCGCTGAGACTGTTGTGTAGAGAAATGGTATAAATGACGCCAACATGGTCATTGGATGTGACTTTGTTGTTGGCAGAAAATTATTCTAAACATCCTTGTTTATATAATACCAAATTGGCACAGTATGACAATATATTTAATATATATAAATTTAATTTAAAACATGTCATCTAAAAACGACAAACTATGTTCCAGACCCAATTTTAATCTAAATAAACTTGATAGCATGCCAACCTTGGGCGTTTTTTTGTTTGTTTTTTTAGAATATAAAGTGTGCGTAGGCCTAAAAAAGAACATTTGTTTATCAAGGATACTGTACTTGGACACCCATGGGCTTAGGGACCTCTGACCACAATGTAAATAAATGAATACAAATTTAGGGAGATACTAAACGTTTGTATCACCCCGAATGTATATTACCTAACCTCCGAATGTATTATATTTAGCATCCTGCGACCATTATTTCGTCTTTCCCAACCATTCCCGTGTCTATATTCTTTTTCCTACGCTCCCTCTCATAATTTTCGATATCTTTATTAGTAATTAATGCAGCTGCTGCACTCAAAATTAATCTCTGACGTTCGATAAATATTTGCACTAGGACCTAGTACCAAACTAGCAGCGTGTGAATACTATAGTCCCATTTCCATTGTACTAGCTAGCACACTTGATTTCTAGTATAAGCAAGTGTCGTGTGATACAGGCTTAATTGTTTTCTTAGTTACTACTTAGTGTACTTTTAGGTTTGAATTTATATCTCCATTATCACTATCTTTCTCATCATCACTACAGTACTCAACATCTTCAGAAACATCCTCAGAATCCTCAACATCTTCAGCACTTTCTTCACTCTCTTCTTTGGGTACCACATTAAAGTCAGAGTTATAAATTGCATCCAGATCTATAATTTCTCTCAGTAAGAGAGCTCCATTACTTAAATTATCACGCCATACTTTTATTACCTATAGTGTATAGATGAGAAAGGTAGAAAATAGAGCCAGTGTCCCCACATTAACTTGGAAAGGAAGATATTGAAAAAAAAAAACAATAATAGACAATATGTGAGAAAACTACCATGCGGTGAACCTAGGCAAGATTCGAACTTAGACCTTCACCGTCACTATTGTAACAGTTTAAAATAAGCTTGAGTATTTGTTTGAATGTGAGGTACCTAATCAAAACATAAATGGATACTTCTGGACTTATTAAATGTATTACACCCCCTAGTTTAATAAAGTCGATTGTATTTTAACACTGTATCATTCCTTGTTTAGATCTAAGCTTGAATATACAAGTGTTACTTTGAATTCCATTACCTTATCTGACTTTCTCAGGTTGTAAAAACATCCAACGTAAGTTTATGGGTAATTGCTTTGATAAATTCTTTCATAACCAGATGTATTATGATTGTGACACAATTATAAAAAAATATTAGGGCTTCGAACGGATCTTTTAGCGTATACGTTATTGTGATGCCCCTTTTGTTTTTAACATTTTCGATAGCAATATTTCTTGTAAATTTTCCCTTGATCATGTAGGTCAGCGGTTGGCAATTGGCAATTGGGTGGTTTTCCTAAATGTTTTCCCACTCTCTTTCATGCAAGTTCTGGTAGATTTCCTTTAAATTCAACCTTACTCTTCCATGACAGATTAATGTACTAATCAAGGCACGGATTTTGATGGTATGTCATCTTTTTATTTTGTTCATCACATACTGTGCTCATAATACGTACAGTACATAAGTCATAAACTCTTTTCATGACACCTTAGTGCGAGTTGGTGTAGAAATGTATCTTTTATAGGTAGTTTTTGTCATTTTGGAACTTAAGGTAATATTTTCTTGGTTTACGTCGTTTTTTGATCAATTTTAGGCATTATTTGAGACATCTCAAAGCATTCATGTTATATAAATGTATTTTTAAATGGTATCTCTATTTTATAAATGCATAAATACTTAAACTTTATTCAATACAAACAGTTGTCCGAAAGAGAAGATAATGTAGGCCATGAACTTTGTATCATCTTTACTTGTCTGGTTGTAAAATACAAATTCCCGGTGAGACTGCAACTAAGCTAAAGCTGAAGAGGGTTGCGTTGTGAGGGGGTACATTAGCCCCATGACTTCTTTGGTGCTGACTGACAGCTCACAGCTGATTTCTGAAAGTCAACATTTAGGTAAATACCTAAATTTTGACCGTCAGAAATGACAGCTGCTAAACACATGTTTTTTGCAGATCATGTGGCTCGGCGTAGGGATACATAATTTGGTCTGGTAACTTATCAAAGCCATCAGCTGTCAGATGTGAGCTGTCAGTCAGCACCAAAGAAGCCATGAGGTTACTGTAGCTATTAATTTCGAAGCAACTTTTGTGAATCAATGTTATATTTAGCAAAATGCAAGAGTTTAGTTGCTAAATGCTTTCAGTTACATTAGTTCTGTGAAGTGTGTGTTTGATTTTATCGTGTACATTTTTATTACGAGATTTTGTTCATACTTTTAGGTCATTTTTTGAAAATTCAAAGTCATTTACTAAACATTTTATGTAATTATATAGTTCATTTTTTACTCATTGGTCATAAAAATCCAGGCCCTGTACTAATTACTTTTTTATTTGTTTAGCACCGTGTCTTACTACCCGTACGGATTATACGCTTAAGTACTAATTACGATTAAGGGTATTAGGAATTGGGATGGTTGAACTTAGAGGAAATGAACCTGCATTTGCGTTGAGGGAGAGTGGAAAACCATTTAGGAAAACTACCCCCAGTTCACCTGACGAGATCAGAACCTCGATCTCCCAGTCCTCAGAAGTCTAGTTTAACACGAAACTAGTGCGTCATCTAACTACGCCAGCAAGGCGGGCTAGTTACTATTACACACGAGTATAAATCAAACGGGTAGTAAGAAGACGTGGTGCTAAAAAAAAAGTATATGCAGAAGAACAGCCGGAAAATTCATCAATTAGTGAAATAAGTATTAGCCTTTTCACTGGGATGAATTGACGGTAAGAGACGTTGTGTTTGTTTTTCTAGAATCAAGTTAAGTTTGTAAGTTGTGTATATGCGCATGCATGCATTCTCGATGATTCAACAAGGGACCAAAAAAAAAAAAGAAAGGAGGCCGCACGACATTGGACTATTTTGATGGCGCTCAAACATTTTAATGACATAATGTCATCATCACTATCAGCGTAGCCTTGACGATCCGTAGGAACACAGAATTCCACAAGAATAACCTTAATAACACCTTACCAGAATTTGAACCCCGACCTCCCACACACCACCTGGAATTTGATGTATTCTCCTTAAGGGGTCCATACATTCCTATGAAAGTTTTTATTGACTGGAGGTAAAATAACATTTTCTACCAAATCCTTTGGAAAAAAAATTAGCTTTCTAGTACCTTGAATAATATAAAATGTTTTCTATGTGGGCCGCTAAAGATATGTTTGTATTTTATAAAATACTTCTGTACTTGATATTATGATATTGCACTAATATTTATAGACTCATTAGTTAACAGTCCACCGGCTCCTGCGCTCAAATTCGTGTTCTACCAGCTTTCCAGGAGATGACATTTTGTATCTTCTTTATCTATGGGTCTATGCAAGGAAAAAAGCTGCGTCATTTAGTCTTAATTTTTTTTTTTTTCATTTATTTGAGGTCTTTAACGTGAACTTTCTGAACCGACTGATAATATCAGCACACGACTTATAAATAAACCAACCAAAATCTAGAAAAGAAAGAACACCCAGCCCTCTGATCCAGCCAGCCGATCGTTAATTTACACCGCGAAAGGGGAAACCCCACATTTCAACAGTGATAAATTTTTCGGCCATGCTGGAAATCAAACTCTGTACCCTTAGCTTAGTAGTCGGATACGTTACCGAGTGAGCTTAAAGTTTTCTATTATTATTAATACTATTATTATCATATTTGGTTTGCTCTAGTCTAGTGCCAGTAATAATAATAATAATAATAATAATAATAATAATAATAATAATAATAATAGATTGTCTGGGCAACATCATTCGTACTTGAAATTGTGGAAAGATTAGCCCGTACTAATGTACCTTTGCCCTGGTGACGCTCGAATGTACTAATCGTACATCCTTTCCATGGAGGCTCTTTCCATGTCCCGATGAGATGAGGGGATGGTGATAGTGAATATGGTGGGCTGGAGCAAATTAATATCTTAACCAACTCAAGCTTGATTAACCAGACCCTGGTAGCCATGGTAGTCATTCCCTTTCAAGAATAAAAAAAAAAAACGGTGCCAGTCGAGAATCGAAGCTGCGACCTCTATGTCAACATATAGGGGCTCTGATCACTGTGCCACGAGGTCGATTAGTGCCAGTATTACCCTATATTCACTCCTCTACAGTCAAAGTTTTATTATTTTCTAAAAGATAATTCCTATGATTATTTGTGTTGAACAGCCCAGCCAACAGATATGCACGTCTTTTAAATTGCATTGTCTTGAAAGGCTTGCCTTTCATTACCTTGAGACATTAATAGCTTATTTCTTAATGCACCACAACCTTTAAGAATGTTTTGTAAATTGATTATCAGCACTTAAATTTCAAATGCGGTAAATGGCTTGTTCTTGTTTAATAATGAATACCAAACTAATTAGCAATCTGCGATCCATCAAAATGAAGTAATTGATAAAAGATAACAAAAAGTTTATAAAAAAAATATTGTATTTTTTAATCACAGCGTTTTACTAAGTTGCGCTAATTGTCATTCGACAATAATGTTTTTATTTATTTTTATCACCGCATCTTACTACTTACTACCCATTCGGATTGTACCCTTATGTACTAAATACACTAATGCGTTAGAAACTAGAAAGGTTGAATTTAGAGGAAGTGTATCCACATTTGCGTGTAGGGAGAGTGGAAAGCCATTTAAGAAATGTTTTTATCAAACTCGACCGGGATCAAACCCCGATCTCCCCGTATTGGGTGGTAGTCTATAGTCTATTGCGAGAGTAGTGCCCTAGAGAATGCGGCCCCCAAATCGGATGATACACATTTTATTGTCCAATTTGTACAAGTGTTTATTTATAAGCCATAAATAGTGATTCAATGATTTCACATCATTACAATTAACGAGTTTTAAGGGGTCAAACTTGATATTTTATGATTTTTGCATAAAGTAATTAACATATAGGGCTAAAATTTAGTATAACTAAACATTCATATGAAGTTTACTCAGTGAAATATGTATAATATGTTTAAAAAAAATTGTTTTAATATATTATAAGCAATTTTAAAGTGGTAAAATTATATCACTTTTAATTATGTATATATAAATTCTGTTTTATACCCCGATAGTTTGAGTTTATATAGTTTTTTAGTACACAATCTCATTATTTAGAATTAATTTGGGCTTTTTTTTTTAACTTAAATCTACTCGTTCATTTTATTAGTGAATTCAAATTGATAATTACAAAAATAAATTTGAAATGTCTATATCATGAAGGGTGACCTGGTGGTCTAAGGGTAAGGTGTCAGACTTCTGTGCTGGCGGCCGGGGTCAATCCTCGATCCCGGCACAGATTTATCTGATTACCAAACCCTTCCTTCACCTCTGACAAGACATCTTGTGAATGTGGGGAATGCAGGCCTCCACCGTGGTTCGGATTCCACGTTAAACTGTAGGTCCTCCATTTCATCTCACATCACCCAAACATTACACATTAGCGTAAGTGCGTATAACCCGAACGGGTAGTAAGACGCGGTGCTAATATATAAATAATAATATAATAAAAAATAATAATATATAATAAAATCATGAAAGTTTTTGGTTTGAATGCACCAATTATAAAGACAACACCGACTAGCAGAACATAATATGCCAGACCAAGGCAGAGGGTAAGATAATCCCAACTAATGACACACCCAGGTAAAGCACACGCCAGCTTCCTGGCCTGGAAAGGTGTTGCTGTAATCGGCCGAGACATTTCTCTCGCTATCTTTTACAAGATAACACCCCCCACACATGTTAAATTCCCTGCCAATACGTTATAGACTCAAATAATCTTGGAATGTCCATTGTCAAACGGCCTTAAAGACGAGGAAGGCTGTGCTTAAAAGTAACAGCCTCAGTACACCCAACCTAAAATTTAGCTAAGAATATTTTTTTTAAGTACTGAATGCCGTGTGCCACTTTGGGCACGCGTGTCAAAGTTCCCAAAACCCTGACCTACGCACTGTTCGCACAGAAACCACCGCACTACTGCTCCCATATATTCATTCAGTCGAACACATATTCGCTGAGTAAAATCATTATTTACCGTCTCGAACAAACCGTTAACCTTTTGAGGTTTTCTTTATTCCCGCCGACAAAGGTCCTCTTTGGTTTCTGGAGCTTCGTGGGAAAATACGAGAGAACCTTGACTCCACTACCCCTCCTCCCCCTGCACCCTCTTCTCCGCGTGTGTGCGTGCACGATGTGGCAATATTTTAGTGTCGACCGTTCTATTCATCTTTAAAAAAACTAGGGCGATACCCTGCTTGACTCGAGGCGCATCTTTGATCGAACCGGGCCGATGTTACTCCGGCTATACTACGATGCATGCTGTAAACTGAACCATAATGTTTCTCAAATTATGGTCCGTGGTGGTCTGTCAAGTGGTCCGCCAGTAAGTTTGGTATTAATAATGAATTAAAGAATGATAATGATATGTGTTACAAAAAAATTGAAATACAAAAGATTAAAATGAAATATACAAACCATACTGTATTTGTTTCGTCGATAGACGCAAGTCGAATCTAAAAGGAAAATGTATGAGCCTTGATTTAAAAAATCTGAACAATTATTTATCAAAACATTACGAAGCTTAGAAAGGTAAAGATAATAAAGAAAATTATCACTTTGTATTTCGATGTCATCATATGATTAATTTTCTTTTGGGTGACCTGGTGGTCTAGGGGTAAGGTGTCAGACTTCTATGCTGGCGGCCGGGGTTCAATCCTCGGTCCCGGCAAAGATTTATCTGATTACCAAACCCTTCCTTCACCTCTGACAAGACATCTTGTGAATGTGAGGAATGCCAGGCCTCCACCGTGGTTCGGATTCCACGTTAAACTGTAGGTCCTCCATTTCATCTCACAATCACCCTACCATTACACATTAGCGTAAGTGCGTATAACCCGAATGGGTAGTAAGACGCGGTGCTAATAATAATAATAATAATAAATAATAATAATTTTCTTTTCAGCATTTAATTTAACAAATTAATTTTTGTCTTTTTAATTATTGTCACAAAATGGAATTGCCTAAAAACATGCTTTTACCTGTATAGCTTTCAAAAAAAACCTCCCCCTCCCACCGCCACCACCCTCTAATTAGTAGTTTACCTTGACATGCTGCTTGTTTACCTATTCCTGATATTTCCCCTAGTCCGATTCTCCATACACAAAATACTTACACTATCGTTCGACTGTTTGTAACGGACACATCATTATCTTTTTAAAGACAAATATTGTTTCTTATTATTATTATTATTATTAGCACCGCGTCTTACTATCCGTTCGGGTTATACGCACGTACGCTAATGTGTATGGTAGGGTGATTGTGATATGAAATGGAGGACCTACAGTTTAACGTGGATCCGAACCACGGTGGAGCCTGGCATTACCCACATTCACAAGATGTCTTGTCAGAGGTGAAGGAAGGGTTTGGAAATCAGATAAATCTGTGCCGGGACCGAGGATTGAACCCCGGCCGCCAGCACAGAAGTCTGACACCTTACCCCTAAACCACCAGGTCACCAATATTGTTTCTTATTTTTATTGGCATAATATGAGCTCCATGCTAACAGAAAGATTTTCACAATCTCTATGAATCTTTGTTGCGGTCAGTTAAGAAAAAACATTAAACAAAACTTTCTTTTTTTAACTATTTAAGAAACTTTGATTTTGGTTTTCCTGTTGAATTATACAATTCGTGAGTTAAAAAGGAAGTGTGTGTGTGTGTGTGTGTTGTGTGAGAGAGAGAGAGGTGTGTATATAGAGAGGAAATAATGTGTTGGCTTTCCACTCTGTGGGGTGTTGTAGACAAGATCGCTAGCTTGGAAACTATGTTGGGGCGATTTGTTCACAAGTCAATCAGAGTCACCAGTTCTTCTTTCGTCTCTACCACAGGCCTCTGTTGATAGATAGCGCGATTTCGTGTGATGTACAAAATTTCAATTGATCATCATCTCAGACGTGTGGTCATAATTGGAACAAAAAGTTAATCGGGGTCATGAAGTCATATGTTTTGATTGGCAGATCGATGAGTATACGCCATAGATTTAAGAAGGGATGTAATGTTCATCATAGCTGTGCAATAACTTAGATATGGGAACATTGTTGCAAACAAACTGATTAGATATAAGAAGAACTCATCATACGTTTTAAATGGCAGAATGAAGAATAAAGGCATACACCATAGATTTAAGAAGGAGTGTACCGTATAATGCTCATTGTAACTCAGACGTGGGGTCATCATTAGAAAACAGCTGATTAGGGGCAAGTATACTCTGATTTTGGTTGGAAGATAATTAGGGAAAATTCAAATATATTTCTTTGCGGCCAACATTGATGGCATTTTACTATATATATATAAACCTACAGCTGCAGATAGCATGACTTGATGTATGAATATATTAAAATTATTTTAGTAACTAATTTCTACTTTTATTCCTACCAAAATAGAGTAGCCCCATGGCTTCTTTGGTGCTGAATGACAGTTCACAGCTGACTTCTCACAGTCAACATTTTAGGTATATACCTAAATTCTGACTGTCCGAAGTGACAGCTGCTAAACACACACGTTTTTGCAAATCATATGGTTCAGCGTAGGGATACATAGTTTGGTCTGGTAATCTTGTCCAAGCTGTCAGTCAGCACCAAAGAAGTAATGGGGCTACTGTATATAGTCTTAGAGGTGGTCTCAATGGCAGAGTGACAAACGGCCTAACATGATTGCACTTTTTATTTTATCCCCTCGTATTACTACCTGTTCAGGTTATACGCATATATGATAATTACTCAAATAGGGTAAGGATAAAGAGGGAAGCATTTTAGAGATAATCTACTCTCATTTGCGTGGGAAGGAGAGTGATAAGATATTTAGGGGGGGCATCCTCAGTAGGCCCAACCGGGATTCTAACTATGATCTTCGGTCTTCAACAGACCAGTCTAACACGAGGGTGACGCCTTAAACCGTACGGCCACTGAAGCAGGTCATAATTGAACTGTTTATTGGTTTGGTACCTTAAGGCATCGGACACATTACCAGCCAAAATGTGTGTAGTGCCGATATGAATCAGTTTATAACTACATATATTTATCACGATTGATTAAAATTAACATATAAACAAACTGATGCCACGCCTCTAATAAGCTGACAGCCAGTATTCAAAACCCTCATGCTGATAAGTCACGATCAAATCAACACCTTACTTTGTCAATAGTTTTAAGACAGACTTTTTTTTTAAATGTGGTACGCGTTAAATCGTCACAATTTGGTTTTAGCTTTAGATGGTTTCATACACTGAACCCTAATGTAGGCCTCCATTAAACAAGAGATGGGCAAGGCATGATCATCCTGTTTCGAGTTTTCTGCCTGGTGAAAGTGTTTGTGAAGGACTGGAGTTCTTTTATTGTATAAGAACCTTCGGACACGTATCTTAAATTTATATTTTTTTAGTGATCTCATTTTTTTCTTTTTTTACAAAGCTATGATCAGCATAAACTAGTGGTTTTTTTTTACTGGCAGAAATAAGTGAGCAGTTTCCCTCTCACAAATCCAGAAGGTTTGTAGTCTTATCGCAACAATTATATTCGGTATGTTTACTTCACCTCAAATTGTGAATGGTAGTGTAATTCCTAAAAAAAACTTATTCTATTGTGAACGAGCTTCTTTTTCAAATAAAGTTCTATCAAAATGTTATTAGAAAAGCATTTTAAAACTGACAAACTGATTATTAATTTGAATTTTAAATTTTGAAGCTTATCACAGACTTAAATTCTTCCTACATGCCTACAATACTTAATACATTATCGAGTACTTTGGACACACACCCATTGTAATTGAATTCTAAATATAAGCATGGATTTGATTTAGTTAAATTGAATTATTGAGTCTTCTAAACTAAAAAAAAATACGCTTTTACACGGATAGTTGTTAATTAAGATTCAGAAAATATTTAAAATTGATTATTGATTATGTGATGTTAACTCTTCTTCAGAAGACACAACTATTCCGAGTATGCCAGGGGAGCCGGCCAACTAATGTCTTAGTAGTGTTTAATCTTATCGCTAGAGTGCAGGCTGGCACGAGTCTTGTTGTACACTACGTTTATCACGAAAAAGAACAGTTTTATTGGCCGATTACTCTATCTCACTACCTTATAAGTATAGACCGGAATTTAGGTTGTATTAACTTAAAAAATATGTACATAAATGTGTCGCAAAATCAGTCAAAATATGTAGGAAAATGTATAATAATGTGAAAATATGTAACATTGAATAAACCTTCTTTCCCTACGTTAATATACATATAATTGAAACAAAATTAACTATTATGCTGCTAATTTCGAAATGATCTCGTAGAAAACACTACTTTGAAAACAAGAGAATGTCAGATCATTCCCGATTTTTTTAACGTCAGTTTCCTAGAATTCGTTTTATCGATCCGAGATTAAATGTTTGGACTCGAAATACTAGCCGCTCACACTCACACGTATAGACATGGCTGGTCTTGTTTGCTTTACAAAAGACCGTTCTACGCACCGTATTAATGTGACCAACTGAAAAATTACATTTCCTTTATTGTTTTATAGTTTCGATTTCGTAATTTGTTCTTTGCCTTGCCGCTTAATTTTATTTTGTTCACAACCAAAGAACAATGGGAAAATGAGCTAAACAGATTCAATAATTATGGTTTTCACAACTTGTCAACTTATGTTTACAAATTGACACGCCGTGCGAGAAACGTGCTGCTAAGACCACTATCTGGCAGCGTTGCATTTTCTCCCTTTCACAGCCCGAGAAACGTCACACCCAAAGCAATGTTAGGGCAACTATAATCCTCTCAGACGTGACTTCCTGCTCCTATGAACATACATAGATTATTGCCCCTACCTCCTCATTCCAAAAAAACTTATAAAATAACTAATGGGGGGAATCATCATCCGACCTTCCAAAACGTGGGTCGGCTGAGGCCAACTATTTTCGTGGCCTGTGAGGTCACAAATCATAAGATATTTACCTACTGGACAGTTTAAATTTTATAACTAGCCTCATGGTGTAGGGTCAGCGCACCTGGCTACGAGCTTAGGGGTCCGGGCTCGATTTCCGGTTGGCACCTTGGGTAGTTTTCCCGAAAGAGGAATTATCCCGACGGTCACCAGGGTTTGATTAGTTAGGCTTAATTTAGGTTTAAGTGTGTCTGCTGGTTCCACACCCTCATATTCACTATCACCATCATCTCATCAGGACATGGAAAGAGCCTCCACGGAAAGGATGTACGATTAGTACATTTGTGCGTCCCCTGAGCAACGGTACATTAGTACTGGCTAATATTTCCACAAACTGGGCTACGAATTATGTAGCTCAGACGCGCAATATTATTATTGTTATTTAAATTTTATAAATGGGAAGACATCTTTGTTTTTTTACCGCATTATTAAAGTATTAGAGAGTGGCTTGTTTATACAGCCCTTAACAATCTCGAAATTCAGAGGAGAATTTATAAGTACGCTTAAAAGAAGGGGCTCATATTACTGAGAGGCCACCGTGGTTCGGATTCCACGTTAAATTGTAGGTCCTTCATTTCATCTCACAATCACCCTACCATTACACATTAGCGTAAGTGCGTATAACCCGAACGGTAGTAAGACGCGGTGCTAATAATAATAATAATAATAATAATAAATAATAATAATATAATACTGAGAGGCATCTTAATTCCAACAAAAAAAAAGTTTAAAATGACTTGGTTTAAAAAAAAGAGATCTCACGTTTAATGCAAGTATAATAAACATCTTAATCCAAAGGGTAGTGATAAACAGGGCGGTTTTAAAGAATGTGCACCCGCATTGACGAGGAGTACGGATAGGGAGCGTACAGAACACTCGACCGAGATACGTATCTTAAGAAAAGATTAATCTATAATTTAATCTGATCAGTCTGAGTACTTTGATTCTGCATCAATGTATGCTAATTATGGTATTGATTCTCGCTGCCCCCGTTCGTGACTAAACCAGGTCATGTTGCCACATAGAACGATCAAACTACTTATCTCCGTGGTAATTAGGGAATAAAGATCAAATGTTGGCAATAAGACCATATCAGGTTGAGAACTCGTGACCTCTAACACACACAAATCTCAAGGAAACTGGTTTGAATCCAGGGGTAAGTGTACGGATCTATCCTAAATGGTTTTACACACTCACTCTCTTTCTCTGTGTAGATGCAAGGTACATTTCCTATAACACTCTACCTTCCTTATTCTAATCCCATTAAGATGATTGAATGCAGATAGCCCGGAGTAAAAAATAATTGAGCTAGAGGCTAGGACAACACGCCTTATATTACAATAAGACGAACTTTTGTACAAATAATAGATTTCTTCATCAGTATCAACCAGCATCAAGCCAAGGTCCTTTAAACATGTGTGATACATCATCCTGCTCAGCTACCATAACATACATGCATATAGCATAGCATACATACAAAATATTACATATATACATACATACATATATACATACATACATGCAAATGCATATATGCATATATCATACATATATACATACATACATACATATACTACATACATACATAATACATACATACATACATACATACATAACATACATACATACATACATACATACATATACATACATCATACATACATAATAAATCACACACATATAATACACAGAGTAAGAGAAAGACGTGTTTTATGAGAGAATATAACCACAAAACGAACAATGCACTCATTATATCTCCATTAGCTAAATCCCTTCACCTCACAATACCTCTCGAAATAAGGCCTACCAATCTTTTCACGATCCATCCATTCAAAATCTTTTAAAACACAGTTGGCAATCCGGAATAATGAGGTTGGCATTTCAGTCCGTGGGGTGTTGAAAAAGAATTAAACAAGTAGTCCGGTATTTAGAAATCACTAGATGGAATTTGATGGGCAGCAGGCGGCGGCGGCGTGTTACCCTTGGCCTGATAGCAAAAAAAACGGTATTAAGAAGGGGGGAGTGTCCCCGACTCCACCCACACTCGATAGGGGCACCATATTGGTTCTGGAATGACGTCATGAGCTGGAAATGTCGGCCGCACGCGCGCTTCACTCTACAGTCGGTTCGCGGTAGTTTGTGTCTTTTCTGACCACCACCCCCCCCCCCACACACACACACACTAGAGATGAAAATTGTCCGCAGTGGCGGCTTGTGGTGGAGGGTTTAAATAGTGGAGGTGACACCTAGAGCCTATTGTACTCCAAAAATAGTGTGTTAGGAGACGAGTGTACTATAAGAAGGGGAAAGGGGGAACGTGAGTGGGGATGAGGTATATTGGAAGCACGGTTGAAGGGGGGAGGGGAGGAATGACTTGTGAGGCTAACCTTAAAATTACTTTAGTTAACTTATTGATGACAAAAAATTGAAGTATGATTTATGAACATAACGTACCTACAAAGGCTCACATTCATTATTACATTTTATTTATCACCGCGTCTTACTACCCGTTCGGCTTAGACGCTTATGCGCTAATTACGCCAATGTGTTCGGGCCGAGTAAGGTTGAATTTAGAGGAATTGCACCCGCATTTGCGTGGAGTGAGATTGGAAAGCCGTTTAAGGAAAACCTATCTCAGTATACCCGACCGGGATCAAACTCCGATCTCGCTGTCATCGGCAGTCTATTGCGAGAGAAATGAGTTAGACCGTGCGGCCACCGAAGCAGGTGTTTCCTTACTAATAGGCCATACTATCACTATCACTAATTATTATTATTATTATTATTTATTATTATCATCATCAATTTAATCAGTTGAAATTAGTTAACAGAAATAATAATTGAAATTTTTTTTTCAGATAAGAAATAGGGAAAGTTTTCCTTCTCACATCTCTACCCCACACCCCTCAAGTGGTGGACTAGACCACGGAGATATCACGGTGGGCCAGTTTGATTTGGGATGTCAAAGATCAAAAGAACCGCTGAGCAGGTTTGAGAATGCCCAGAATACTTCATTTGTGAAGATGTATTTATTTATTTGTGGTATTTAACGTGCACTTACTGAACCAACTGATTATATCAAAACACGAGAATTTCTATGGAACGAGAGTGAAAGACCTACCAATTTTTCCGGAAAAGGTATTTGTATTTCCATATACCTTCAAGGGTTGTTTAACATACCACAATCGACATGGAACCGACGACTTTTAAATTCCCCTCCGAAAGAAGTTGTGTTATGGATTTGTATCACTCAAGAAAAATCCGTTGACCCTCAATAGGTTTGAACTCACGATTTTTGGGAAAGCCCTCTACCCCAAGATCACCCAGGTCCATTGTGAAGATGCAAGATGGCATTAAAATGTAAAACCTTCCCGTTTGTGGATTCTTCTTGTTAGTAACCGATTTCTTAAGCCAGACGTAATTCGTATATTGAGGTATGATTGTTATTATCGTAATCTACACAAGTGATGGATGGAGGATTTTATACAAACTTAAAATATCCCTTGGGGACAGGTACTATACACGAGGATTGGCGCCGTTGTATTATTAAAAACATCTTATAATGTTCTAAATAATATTTAAAAACTCATACTTTATCTAATACATAATATTATTATTGGAGCAATTTTACTAAATAGATATTTGTATATTATTTTATTTTTGTAAATTTTATTTAAAAAAAGAATTACAATAATGGTAAACTGTTCAAAAACATAGCTTACTAGATAAAAAAATATAACAAAATATTGAAAGGCATTATTTTATATTTTACTGTATTACAAAATTACTGATTACTTACTTCTACATTATTACACTATTATTTTATTTTAAACATATGGTGGCAATGAGCCAGACGTATGACATCACAACTGGCGCCGTTGCGTATTCGCGACATTCATGCATGGTTCCAGTTAAAGTTTCCGTATTTCACTAAGTAAACATTTTTTTTTTAATGTTTGATGACATTATAATACGCAACAGGAACTAAATGAGGAATACTTGGAGGGGATCTGACCTAGTTATAACCTACCTTTAATTTTTTAAATAATTATTTAAAAAATGGCAGCTATTGCGAAAATGCAATAGCGCCAGTCAAAGAAGGTTAAATGAAAAATATATTCCCAGCTATTGTCTAACAATCTACACACCGAGAATCGAGTATATAGTGAGTCTGACGCCGTAAACTGCGTGAGCCCTGTACTGATGTATAGTAATAGATGATAAAAAAAAGTTCTCGTGAATATGACGTACATCAGTTAGAAGACTTACCTTGACTGATTATGTGGGATGGAAGGGGACGCGAGAAAAGGTCAGTATTTTTGAAGTTTTCATAAAAAACCATTTATTTCAACAAAATTAATCAAATAATGCTCCAGTAAAAAGAAAGTTTAGTTTTATTCACATGGTGATATCAACATTTATTGAATATCTGTCATGAGCATAGCGGCATTAGCTGAGAACTCTTTTAAATGAAGATAAAAAGCTATCATTGAATTCCCTTTACAGATATTCAAGAACTGTTGATAATACCACGTCAAGAAAATTAAACTCTGTATGTTTCTTGTTCTACTGGAGAAATAGTTTATTTATTCTACCTAAATGGCTTTTTTTTTACCCGCTTCGGTGGCAAAATGGACTAACGCTCTACTCTCGTAGTAAACTAGACTGCCGATGACGGGGATATCGATTAGCAATTTCTATCTATCCCAACTAATGTAAGGTTTATATAAGATGTACAATATCCCCATGGCTTCTTTGGTACTGGCTGACAGATCACAGCTGACAGCTGAAGGCTTTGAAAAGTTACCAGACCAAATTATGTATCCCTACGCCGAACCATATGTTCTGCAAAAACATGTATTTAGCAGCTCTCACTTTTGACGGTAAAAATCTAGGTATATACCTAAATGTTGACAGTCAGAAGTCAGCTGTGAGCTGTCAGTCAGCACCAAAGAAGTCACGATGCTACTGTACCTTTTCTTATTGCTTATCAGTAAACTTTGCTACCTCCTCTTGTTCATATCACAGGCCGTGTCACTAAAGTTACGTAATTAAAATGGAAAATTTTATTTTATCAATGACAAGCCTTTGTTTTAGAACAGTTTGTACTGTTTATTTAGATATAAATTTGAATCCATTAAGAAACAATGTATAATCAGTTCGTCCTAGAAATAGAGCCTTTAAGAGCAATAAAAAATAAGTTTAAACAAATAAATTTGGAGTCACCAACATCGGTGGTGTACAGTACAGAAAACTACTTTGAAAAATGAGGGTGTCACGGGATAGCGGATATGGCTGAAGTTGAGTTGCGGCCGCACGAGTTGTTTACCTCTAAAAATACAGTTGAATTGAGGCCCCATGTTTATAAAGCCACGTACGAATGCGGCCCGAGCTGTTGACTTATATTGTTGTTAGTAACTTAATTTGTGTATATTTATAAAGTTAGACTCCTTGATATTATAACATTTTGATTTTTTTAATCTAACCTAACCTAACCTAAGCTAACCTAACCTAGCCTTGCCAAAACTATTGGGAGACAGGAACTGGGGTAGTTTTGATATTACAAGGAATGTCAACATGAAGCAATGATAGTTTTTATCTGAAATTTAAGACACCATGATAGAAATCACACTACTAATTAGGTGGACGCATCTCGAACCTCTTTCTCAAGTGAGTGGGTCGCAATTCGTGCATGTTTTTAAAAAATCCGGGCCGCAACTCGTACATTATTTCAAGATTAGGCCGCGACTCGCCTACACAGCGGATATACAATGTATTAAATATATTATATTAATATGCTTCACAACAAAGGAATTTCAAAGTACGGAGCAGTCTGGTTTTATAAAAGACAGACCCGCTTCTATGGCCGAATGGTCTAAGGCATCGCTCTCGTGTTAAACTGACTCTGCTGATGATGGGGAGATCGGGATTCGAATCCACATCGGGTCTACTGAGGCTGGTTTTTCCTAAATGGTTTCCCAATCTCCTTCCACGCAAATGCGGGTATATCACCTCTAAAATGCTTCTTTTATCATCTCCCCCCAACTAGAGTAATTATCATATAAGAGCGTATAACCTGAACAGGTATTAAGAATTGGTGACCTAATTTTAGGTACAGATCTTTATTTGTATGGATGTGTGCGCGCGCGAGCGAGCGCTAGTTACCAGATCGTAGTGTTGATTCAAAATGTTAAGCACACACTCTTTTATTGTTCCTAATTATAGATTAAATTGTAGCTCACAGTAACTATGACTTTTTATTTATAGGGGGAAATACGCTAAAAATTAGTTCCATATGCATACGCCTCGTAAATATGTTTTGCCACTTTCACAAATGATTGATTAAAATCGACTTTATTTTGTGAGGCGGATGCATACATTATTATTAGCACCGCGTCTTACTACCCGTTCGGATTATACGCACTTACGCTAATGTGTAATGGTAGGGTAATTTTGAGATGTATTGGACCTACAGTTTAACGTGGAATCCGAACTACGGTGGAAGCATGGTATTCCCCACAATCACAAGTTGTGATTAATACACGTCTGGTCAGAGGTCAAGGAAGGGTTTGGCATTCAGATAAATCTGTGCCGGGACCGAGGAGGATGCATACATTAATGTTTACAGCAACTTTACAAATGTTAGAAGGGTTATAGGGTGGGCAAGTACCGTTAGCCAAAGCGTTAATCAAAATTTCCTCAAGCGATTTTTTTTTTTCAAATTGCCCAAATATCCCTAGTTTAGAACAGTTTAAAGAGAAAAGCAAAGAATTAACCACGTTAAAGAAATTGTTTTGTTAAGTTATAAAACTATTGGAATTATTTCAAATAATTGTATTCTTTGTATCGACGCCATAATGGGAAACTGTTAGAGATATTTAAGTCTCAGCTTGACATTTCCATTGATTATTTGTTGAAATTATTTATTTTAACTGGAATAAGGAAACTTATTGACCACACTAAAGCATTAGACTTTATAAATAAATGGTACGACACAATCGTAGGGCCTAGTTTCTCATATAATTTGTTATAGTTAGAAACAAAAATTCATAAATTTACTATCTATTAACTATCATTAAGGGAATTTTTCTCCGAAAAACAAGTATATAGTATTATTTATAACACAATACATATCACCCTCCTTTTTTTATTTAACAAATTTTTTAAAGTCATATTTGAACAATTTCCTTATTTCAAAAATAATTTATTTATAAACTACTCTTGAATGATTTTTTTAAATAAGTTTTTCAAAAAAACTCGCATGTTCAAAAATCAGTACCAATAAACCCCGAATTAAAATCATGATTTCCCCTCAAGGTTGATCGTAAAACACCTAAGCCACCTTTTGCCAATGTTTGCCATGTTGTATATTATATTTATAATTTATCCATAGAGGAACACTTTTTTTTTACATATATAAATTGTAAAACATTTGACAGAAACAGGGTTTTTCACTTTCTATCGAGTTTGTTCGCCATGTATCTCGGTTCATTTTTAAATTCAACTCTCTCTCTCTGTGTATATATACTGTACAGGCATGCTTACAAATATTTACCATAATGTAATAAGGATTATAAATCCAATACAAAAAATCCCAAGAATGGAGTTCTACAAAATATATATCTCAACAGATAATAAAATACTGCATTTTATTATACTGTAGGAATACTATTTGTCTTTGAGAATGTATAATTTATAAAAAAAAATGAAGAGACATAATTGAAAGGATATACGAAAAGGCCGCACCAAACATTTCATAAGGTCACACTCTCCCCTCACTGATCTAAATATATCAAATTTGAACAAAATTTATCAAATTGATTTAGTTGCTGCCCCGTTTACAAAGAGAATAATTGTAAACCCCTCTTTTTTGAGTGCGGGGGCATTAAAAACGTCAAAATTCATCATAATCTCAAGGTAGAACTTTTTCATTAAGTCAATTAAAAGGAAGATGGCCGGATTAGGGTGAGATATATATATATATATATATATATATATATATTAAATTAACAATGATTTGGAAAGGTAAATATTTATAAATACGAGAGCAAAAAACCCTTTTTGTAATTAGTGAATAATTTGGTAGCAAATAAACCTGATCTCAATAAGAAAAAAAAATTGGCAGTATCAACGTTTTAAATTATTTTTGATGTCCACAATATATATTTTTTTTAGTTACTTGGTGCACAGGACTGAAAACTCTCACAATTTTCTTTTGTGTATAAATAACGCCCTAAATGCATCAACGTCACTTTAAACAAACAATAAAACTGCCTTTATTATTATTATTATTATTATTATTATTATTAGCGCCGCGTCTTACTACCCGTTCGGGTTATACGCACTTACGCTAATGTGTAATGGTAGGGTGATTGTGAGATGAAATGAAGGACCTACAGTTTAACGTGGAATCCGAACCACGGTGGTGACCTGGCATTCCACACATAACTGACTTAATCTCTATTACATCCACCAAGACCAATCCGATATCTCCAATCAATATCAATCGTAGAGGATTTACCCTGGAATCGTTGCATTTTATCACCATTGTTTGTCAATAATTAAATAAATATATTTTTATTTAAATGGGTAGGCCTATACAGCAATGCTTCCCAAATCATTTAGAACCGTAGCCCAATTTTAAGAACGACACATTTTTGTGACCCAACTATTTATTAAATTAAATATTTTTATATTAGTACTATTTTTTAATTTGTTTAGTATAATTTTACAAAAAAAACTATACTTTTTTCATTTATTTTGGTATTTAACGTGCACTTTCTGAACCTTCTAATTATAACAGCACACAACCTATAAACGAGCTTAAATCTAAAAAAATGGGCACTATACCCAGCCACCGGTCATTACCTCACTGCTGTGAAAGAGAAAAATCACATTTCAACAATATTAATTTTTTGGTCATGCCAGGGATATGGGGGATGGGTATCACGTCAAAAATAAGGGGGGGGGGGATGGGATCATTTGCAATCGATCTAATTTAAAATGAAAAAAAAAATTACTAGATGAAACATAAATAGGCTAGAAGGCCTCTTTTGTGAAGTGAATAAGGTTTATTGTTTCGCCGCCGTGGAATTTGCTCCACATTGTGTTTACTACCATTATGTTGATTCATTTCTTAAGAAGTCGCTATCAATTATTTGTTTTAATTATCTAGTCATATAATCATTATTTCCTACTTTAATCAACGCTCGGGTGGCAATGTTTAGAAGCTAATGCGTGAATTATATCGAATAAATCGATAGTATTAGACTATCGACCCACTCAATAGTTTACAAATCATTCGAATAAAGTATTCAAATGTATTCACGTTTGTCCTAATCGGCAGTCAACCTTACTGTTTTGAATGTTTTACTTGTTATAATTCATTCTTTTCCTTATATTATAGTCTATTATTGTAAAGCTGTAAATTGCTCATCCTGGTTGATCGATAATAGTGTTTGTGGTTTCGAATTTTTTTTATAGTTGCTCTTATGAAAAATAGCCTATGATCGTAAGGTTATGATTATAAAGCAGGCCTTGAATAAACCTTCATTATCTTCTACACGACGTCATAGAAGGATAGGTTGAAGGAAAGAGGAGATTAGGAAGAAAGAGGATTCATATATTGAACTTGACTTGAAGGAAAGAATAAAATGATGGGAGCTCCATAAGACGGCAGAGGAAAGGACGGCGGTCTAAGTTCACTGACAAAAGGAACGAACCTGTCGTAAGACAGGAAATCTAGTAGTAGTAGTAGTAGTAGTAGTAGTAATAATAATAATAATAATAATAATAATAATAATAATAATAATAATATAATAATAATAAACTAGCCAACTTATATCCTATGTGAAGTTTTAAATGTGCATTTTTTACAAATTGAATAATAAAATTGAATTTTCATAATTACTATATTGTATTTTGGTTACATTCTAAAAATATGTTTAACTAAATTATTTTCATTCTCAATCATGTCCGCCTAGCGATCTAACACTAATATTATTATATGACTGTGGACAGGCGCGGATACAGGGGGGGGGTCAAAGGGTCAGCTGACCCCCTGTGGTGTTAATAAAATTAATTTGAAAAATGTATAGCTAGAAAGAAAATACCAAAAAATTAAATCATACAAGTTTTTATCTTTCCTAGGGATGTGCGAATGTTCTTTTAGTCTCAGGTGAAGCAAAGATTGAAGCATGCCAAGAAAGGTTGAAGCTGAAACCAAATACAGTTTTTTTTATCAAATAACATTATTATTAATTTTTAAATTATCTACTAATACTTCTAAATAAAGATAAAGTTTAGTAGGGAAAAAAACACACTATATTATATTATTTTTATGCTGACATATTTGAGTTTATTCCTGCTTGCGTTACACTATCAAGTTAGTGTTAAAATACTTTTTATTGCTGTTATGTGATTATTATAATTTATTTAAATGGGTAGTAATTAGTGATTTTCAAATATTTTCGTTATTTATAGAGGTTTTATTATAACTTCAAAACTTCTCAAGATGCTAAGGTTATAGTGGTTGTCGAAGTGACGAAGTCGAATCGAAGGTGACTTAGGCTTCAACTTTGACTTTGACATTTCGAAGATTTGCACACCCCTACTGAATTCCTAGTGCAGGCTGTTCACCTCATACACCTGTCTTCAACACAAGTAATGGATAAGGGTGAGAGGGGTGGAGTGTGCTATTTTTAGAAAGACTTACCCCCTTCCAGTGAAAAGTACGCTAATCTGTTTCAAACCAGTCAGAGGTAGCTGGAAATATTTACTTTTAGTATACCGGAGCGATTCGTTCGAGTGGCCTTAGACGTGGAACATTTTACGTGTGTGTTTCGTTTTGTTAATGCTTATGTGCAATAAAGTGTAATTTATAAATATTTCAGTCTCTTTGTGATTATAATGACCTATGATGGTTTTATTTACTCTTAGTAAATTGTGAGTGTGATATTTGTGTTTTGTTTTTTATGGTTATTGTGCTACTGCCTATTGTCATTGTGATACTGTGACTTTGATACTTCCTCCTGCTATTCAATTTTGTGATAAATTATTGTCTTTGCTAGTTATGTGATTTGAATGCAAGTATTGATATTATAATGTCAAAAAGAAAGGGACAAACAGATTTATTTTGTTTTTTCAAGAAAAAAAATCCTGAATCAACAGGAAACGAAACTGTGGATTTAATTGAAAATAGTGCGTCAGTGAACTTTATTTGTGACTCACCCTCAACCAGTGGATCTAATTCAAATACTAAAATCTCTATAGAAAGTGTAGGACCAGAAAAATTTGATATTGGCAACTTTGTTGGAGCTGAAACTATTTCCGATGACTTAAAATACCACATGCTAGTAGAACCGTGGACTCCACCACTAAGCTACAAGTTCCCTAATGTTGTTCAGTCAGGAGGTATTAGACATTTTCAAAGATCATGGCTGGACAAGTTTGTTTGGTTGACGTACAGTGCTAAGGACAATGGTGCTTATTGTATTGCATGTGTACTTTTTGGATCAAAGGAAGGAGGTAGGAGTAGAATATCTCTTGGAAGCTTTGTACGGACTCCGTTTCTAAACTACAAAAAAGGAAATGAAATGCTTTGCGGACATGCCTCCAATGAATATCATAAAACAGCAATTATAAGATGTTCTGAATTTAAGAATACATTTGAAAACAGGACACAATCAGTTGAATTCAGACTAAATTGTGAAGTGAAAAAAAGAATTGAAGAAAATCGAGCACGTTTGATACCCATGATAAAGACAGTTATACTATGTGGCCGACAAAACTTTCCCCTAAGAGGTCATCGTGATGATGGAGAGCTTAGCGAAAACGATAGCACAGAAAATGAGGGAAACTTCCGAGCACTTTTAAGATTCCGTATTGATGCCGGTGATAGTGATTTAAAGAATCACATAAAAACAGCGCCCAAAAATGCAACATTTATTAGTAAAACAACTCAGAACGAATTAATTGAAGCTTGTGGAGAAGTTATCCGTAGTAAAATTGTTAAGTCTATTAAAGCAGGGAAATTTTTTTCGGTATTAGCAGATGAAACAACGGATGTTGGAACAGTTGAACAGATGAGTCTTTGTGTTAGATTTCTGGACATACTTTCACTCAAAATTCGAGAAGAATTCTTAGGTTTTGTGGAAGCGAGAAATCTCAATGGCGAGGCTCTCACAAACTTACTTCTTGAAAAATTAAACAATTTGGGACTTAAAATTGAGAACCTGCGTGGTCAAGGGTACGATGGAGGGTCTAACATGTCTGGTAAAATCAAAGGTGTGCAAGCTCGTATTAGGGAAAAGCAGCCTCTTGCTATATATATGCACTGTGCTTCTCACAAACTAAATCTGTCCATTTCTAAAGCATGTTCTCTAACAAGTGTAAGGAACGCTATTGCTGTGGTCAGTAACGTAACAAATGAAGTAAGAGAATCCAGTAAACGAACAGCTTTAATGAAAGCAAAACTACATGAACAATATCCTGAAGAAACAAAGTGCAAACTCAAAACGCTTTGTGAGACGCGTTGGGTAGAACGACACGATGCATTTTTACAATTCTTACATGTTTTTGATGCAGTTGTATGTTTCCTACGAGTATTTGATGCGGAAGCACCATCATCAAAGTCAGCACTTTTACTCACCTCAGTTCTCAGGTTTGACTTTATTATAACTCTGCATATTGTTTCATTTATCTTCAGTCTAACAGTCACGTTGTCTCGTCAGCTTCAAAACCCTTCGTTAGACCTGAAAAACTGCTATAATATGGTAGCAAATGTTTTAGAGACATTGAAAGATTATCGGAATAACCCTAATAAATATACAGAGGTCTATAATGAATCGGTGAATTTGGCTGTAAAACATGAAATTGACATCACTATACCAAGGACCTTTCGGACACAAACTCATGGGCCAAATTTTGCTGCATATAGTCCTGAGGAATATTATAGACTAAATGTTTACCTGCCATTTGTGGACTATCTTATTTCTGAATTGTCAACTAGATTTTCATCAACTGGACATGATAATATTATCACATTATACGGTTTAATACCAGCATTTGCCAACCAAGACAATGAAATTTTATTACAAGCAGCTCAAACATATGCTAATGACCTTCCTGGGACTTCGTCAGAACTTCGTGGAGAGATTGACTTGTGGCAACAACGCTGGAAACATAAATCTAAGGCAGAGTGTCCATCTAGTGCGGTTGACAGCTTAATGCATGCTTCAGATG
This sequence comes from Timema cristinae, assembly GCA_039000515.1. NCBI lineage: Eukaryota > Metazoa > Arthropoda > Insecta > Phasmatodea > Timematidae > Timema > Timema cristinae. The sequence continues at coordinate 107,595,230 of JBCFYV010000012.1, forward strand.
GTTTTTACCCAAACATTAAAGTTCTTATCCACATTTTGTCTGTTCTTCCCGTGACTACTTGCACTAGTGAGAGATCATATTTTCTACCCTAAGAAGGTTAAAGACATACTTAAGGTCAAATATGGATGAGGAACGATTAAATGGTTTGGCCATGTTAAATATTCATCGAAACATAGAAGTTCATTCGATGAAGTTTTGGAAAAATTTGCTCAAAAGAATAAGAGGAAAATGCAATTAATGCATTTATAAAATATGAGTTACGTTTGAACAATGTTTTGTATAGGTTTTATAGTTATTACAATTATTAATTATTACTATTATTATTTATTACTATTATTATTATTAATTACTACTATTATTATTTATTACTATTATTATTATTAGTATTAGTAGTAGTAGTAGTAGTAGTTATGTTATTTATAATTAGCATGACCCCCCGATGAAAATTTTCTGGATCCGCGCCTGACTGTGGATAGTTTTAAAGATATCATTCCTACAGCTAGTGGCGTTATCAGGGAAGAGCAAACTGGAAGTTGGATACCCCCACCCACACACCCGCAGATCACAAACAATTTTAATAGAAATTGTAATTGAATTAAATATAACTGAACCGAGTGAATAGACTTATGACTTGAAATATCACTTATATAGATACTTATATAATACAAAGGCATATAAAAGGAAGGATTGGAGTGGTCCGGACCCCACCTGAAATTACTTGGGCCACCCTCCCCTATGGAAGGGGGTTCAATTATACGAAAGCCAAAATGTATTGGCTAAAGATATAGATAGTAAAATTTGATATCGGATGCCCCCTTCCAAAATAAGAAATATTATTCTACGTCCTTGTTATTGTACCACAAGCGATTTTGCTTTGCATTATGACTAAAAGTAGCTTCCACCCAACTGCGATTCTAACTCGCAAAGAACCGCTTCGGTGGCCACATGGTCTAAGGCGTTACGGTACTCTCGCACTAGACTATACCATCGATGACCTCGAGGTCAGAGTCTCAGTCGGGTGTATTGAGGGTATTTTTTTCCAAAATGGTTTTTCACTCTCTTCATGCAAGTGCGGGTACACTTCCTCTAAATATAACCTTCCTAATCCCTAAAACCATTAACGTAATTAGTACATAAGCGTATAAACCGAACGGATAGTAAGAAAGACGTGGTGTTTTAAAAAAAACTGGCACAGGTATACCCTGGTTTTGGTAGGAGGAAGAATATTTGGTAGTTACCAAAGTTACTAAAACCATTTTAATAATATCTTATATAAAGTCATGTGATCTGCAGTTGTCACTTTTGATGTATATCAATACCTATTAAATAAGCTTGATAATATAATAAAATGTTATCAATGTTGACCGCAAAGAAATATGTTTTGAATTTTCTAAACTATTCTTAAACAATTATAATTAATATCTACTATTTGGATACACATTTTCTACACATTTTAATATCTCTGAAACTAAGTAGACCCTAAACACATTTGAAAATAGTAGGGCCTGATTAGCTAAGTTATAACTAACAAATTGCGTCAACGTAGTTCTAGCCTTCAAAATATAACTAATTGTTAAACATTTTAATACATTTTTACTAGTTTATATTCACGAACCAAAGATTACTGTATACATTTTGCTAAGCTTGCGCGAATCCAAAATTTTCAATTTCGAACCGAATCCATCTCTTTGCTCACTAGCCCGAAACGGTTCTGAATAGAATATCATGATTTGGAAATTTTCTAGTCGAAGATTTTATAATGAAAAAGTTTCGAATCAAATTTTGGATTAAATTGTAAGTATTTAGTTTTGTTAATCGAGACTAATAAAAATGATGGTGGTAAAAACTGTATCTTTAAAATTAGTAGATTATTAAAATCACACAATTTCCCAATTTCTATAGTTAAAGTCTGATAATGTAAGTTGATCAATTAAAATAAAATGTAAATATGCCCAAATGACTAATTTGAAATGTTATGGTTGAGTTCTTAGTTTGATAACAAATTATTATAAGTTAAACATTGAAATTATTTACTTATTTCTAGTTGTTGATTCGAATTTCAATCCATCGAATCCGATTCTTTGATTTATTTGGATTTGAAATTCGAATTACGAATCTTGGTTGGATTCAGATTTGGATTTGAGATTTTAAAGCTTCATATAATGCTTAAACTTGACGCATTTGATTTTAATTTCAACTACGCCAAAATACCCCAAAAAAGTTCATTTACAGTATTTAGTTCATTTGAATCGCTGCCCTTTTTAATCTCTAACGAATAAACATTTGGAGTTCTTTAGAAACTAGCTAGTACATACATGTTTTTACCTGGCAACAAACATTAATATCATTTGAAATTAATGTTATTTTATAAATATTTATGATGTATTAAAAGTGATAGCTGTAGTTAACATGACTTGACGTATGAAAACGTGAAAGTGAAACTAAAAAAATTAGCTTTTCTAGCTGTCAGATATAGCCATTATATCTGGTTTTGTGTTTGAGTTATGTATGTTCTGCACGGCACAGCAATATCAAATACAAACTCTCGCTAACTATCGAACGTTGTCTATCGAATAATTATTCGATAGTTAGAATAATACTCATCTTTCGATAGTTTAAAAATCATTCGATAGTGCCCATCGTTTTAAATAAGTACGATAGATGGCAGGAGGTACAGAATGACGTACTGTGACGTCTTTGCAAAGTAGCCACTTACAATAGTCTTCTCTTTTACCAGACGTTAGCCATGGCGTACTGTATGCGAGTTTTGCATCGTCAGGTTAGATTCGAATATTTTACATTAATACTCCAGCCTGTAATGGATTGAGCCAACTTATGTGAACTATTATTTTAGTGTTAATAATGTTTTAAATTTGTTAATTTGCATGGGGGCTTATGAGCTAGAAGCTGTTCTGGCAATGTTCTAGTCGACATGGACTGACCTAATTTTTACGAGTAGAGGTCATTTAAAAGATTAAGGTTATTAGATTGAATGTCTGTGTTGACCTTAGCTACTTATTTGCAGCAGATAGGAATGCAAATTGTTAAGGTCGAGGTCTTGTTATGTAATTGAGTCACTTTTTTACAATATCGTATGGTAAGGAGAGACACATTTAGAGATCAGCTGTTTTTACTAAAGTTGTTTTATTTTTAGAATTATTTAAAAGAGTTTATTTGTTTACATCCATCAATATTTTATTTTCTAAAAGTATACAAAATAGTTTTATATTATTAGTTTGCTTTACAATTATATTATTAGTTTCCTTTGCAATAAGTGGTTATTAGCAGTTAAATTAAGCACATAATTAGACCTACTTAACCTACCTAATTAAGTCATGTATGTTTCACACTTGAAAACGATATTAAGTCCAATGACCCATCTAAACGTCACATTTGTAAACAAACTTGAGCATTGTTGCATTACTATATTGTACCCTCCAAATAAAGATGCAGTAGATAGGCCTAATGAATCTAAAAGATTTCTAACATGACTAACAAATTTTAAAAAAAGCATATCTTTACACGTGTTTTGGAGTAAGAAAGTGAAAAGTAACCGCACAAACCTGAATAAGTTATGGGAAAAACATGTTTGTAGAACTTCCTAAACTAATATTTGACATTCCAGGCCAACAGCCAAGCAAATTTCAGATTGTGGGCTAGGACCTATATCAGAGGATTGAAATAAAAATTGACAGAGATACTACCCTTTATCCATCCCATTTTCACTCGTATTTCTTATGGAAAATATATTTTAAAAATGTACTGTATTTTTACCTGATTTGATTGCAAACTAATTAGATAGCTATTCTGAACTTAATGCACACACACATTTTTCCATTTTACTTTATAATCAATTATTTGGATAAAAATTATTTAAAATGAGACATGGGGAAATGTTCTCTTCTCTGACATAAATAAAATTTTGTGATATAAATGGATGTGTAGCTTATTATATTATTAGAAGAAAAAGATGTTCCTACTTTTTTGAGGCCCACAGGAATCAGAAAGATTGTCCAGAGAAAATGCACCCACATTAGTATGTAGATGAGTTAGAAAAATCACAGTTACATGTAGAAAACCAACCCCCCATCCCCACCCTGTAATTTAGAGTAGCCTACCCCCAAGATAATGCTGAATATTTACTATTTTGATACATTTTTAATAGTGCCCAATGATATTAAATATGACTAAGCAGCTGCACTGGGTATCTGAGCTTGAATGGGGTTGCCACTCCAACCACTGTTTAAATCTTTTGGTTAGAATTGGTTGTTATATATTTATAAGCTTCGATGAGGCCCTATCTTTTTATGACCTTAATCTACTTGTTTTCTTTGGCTAACAGCATACCACAGGGAAAACTTTTAAGTAGGCCTACCACTAAGGGTATACATACCATAGTTTGGAAACTGCTGAAATACAGTATTTGAGCTTGAAATTTTAGACTAAACTAATGGAATTAATTATAAATGAGAAATAACATACACTCAATTTATGAATGTGTGGAGTGCCAGGCTCCACCGTGGTTCAGATTCCACGTTAAACTGTAGGTCCTACATTTCATCTCACAATCACTCTACCATTATACATTAGTGTAAGTGTGTATAACCCGAATGGGTAGTAAGACGCGGTGATAATAATAATAACATACCGGTATTAAGTTTATAATACTGGTAATTAGGGCTTACATGTACTAGTATTGAACATTTTTGTGTTTAAAAAATTTGAATGTTTCTTTATCATTTTGGTGCATATTTAGTGCTAGTTTACTAATGTTGACACTTGTATTTCAGGGCTCCTTATTGGCGTTAGAAGTTCAGCAACGATGTTTCCACCTTTCCCCCCTCGGCGCTGCTGCGGCAAAAGTGGCTATGAGTAATTTTGACTCTTCAGCTTACCTGCCTTATGAAAAACTGCAGAGCAATCTAAATGTCGTCAAGAAGAGGTAAACCCCCTGTTGTATTGAAATGATCGAGCTACTTCTGAGATTTGCATCATGGTGTCCAAACACCTCTTAAATACTTTGGTTCAAATGCCAGTGGGATTGATATTTATTATTCTTGTATTGTGAATTTAGAAGGAATAATAATGAACTGAACTATTTTATGATTGCATTCAAAGGTGTGGACCACTCTTCTAGGCATATGCTTAAAACACTAGTTGAAATAGATGTTTAAAATTGATTGGTAACATCCCGAGATTAAGAATTTATTGACACAAAATATTACGGTTACAAAAAAAAGTACCTGCCCTTTATTGGTCTTGTGCTCTGGCTAAAATGGCTAAGATACTACACTAAAAACTTTGGCTAGCTACTTCGAGACACACTCTCGGTGATGCCATTCATTGTTTTATTGGTTTACATGGATCCGAAAATAATGTGATCATTTGTAACTTTACCTGTTTAAGTGGCTGATAGATTTAAGGCATCACTTTCGCGCTAGACTGGCTTGCTGACAGGAATCTTGAGGTTAGAATCACGGTCGGGTCCACCGAGGATGGCTTTCACTAAATATTTTCCCACTCTCCTTCTGTGTGAACGTGGTTAAATTTACTATAAAATGCTTCCTTCCTCATCCTTGACCTATTAGAATAGTGGTTAGTATAGAACAGAGACAGGTACTAAGACACCGTGATTAAAAAAACTTAGTTTTTGTTAATAGTCTGGACAAACTATAGGTAAATGTATATAACTTAGTTTGATTAGGTTTATTATTTAAGTTTATACTGAAAGCTTGAATTTTGAAAATATATATAATTTTATTCACAAATTAAAAAAACAATGGATGAGACTTTTAAACCCTCATATTCTTAAGTTATTTTTGTTCAACATTTTGAACTAGGATTTGTTTTAGATCTCTTACTGTGTATACTGTATCTGGTTTAGAACCAACATACCTGCCTCGGTGGTGTAGTTGGCTCACACACTAATTTAGTATTGAGCTAGACTGCAGAGGATGGGGAGATCGAGGTTCGAATCTCACTTGGATGAACTGGGGGTGTTTTTCCCTAAATGGTTTTCAACTCTCTTTCCGCGCAAATGTGGGTTTAATTCCTCTATATTCAACCTTTTCTATTCCTAACCTATTAGCGTACTTAAGCATATAACCTGAACGGGTGGTAAGATGTGGTGGTTAAATAAACAAACATCACCTATAAGAAAAATTTATCAAGACCGCAGATAAGTTAATTTAACAAACTGAATGCATGTATGTTTTAATGAATGCATTACAACAAACAAAAAATTGGTTAGGTACTATCTATATTTGCTACTCATTCCTTCTTACTTTGTTCATAATTTTTTCCAAAATTCAAATTCAGGATTCATAAGTGTAATGAGGTCCGACACCTGAGCTCAGTCGGTAGTGTCTTTGTCTACTGAGCTAAGGGTCCTGGGTTCGAAAATTTTATCATTGGGGAAATGTGGGTTTACCTTTTCACAGTATTGAATTAACCGGGACTGGATGTTGTGTCTGTCCTAGTCTTAAGTTAGATTATAAGGCTTATGAAGCTACGACAGGCCTGGCCAGCTGGCAGTGGAAAGATATATGGCTTGAATAAAAAACTGCCACAGGCTGGAAACAGTAATGGATGTAAAAGAGATATTTATTTGAGATTTAGATTTGAGATTTATTATTTGTAAATTAGTGAGCCATCTTTAAACAAAACTCTTATTGTGTGAACTAATTGTAAGGTTTTCTTCAAATGGGCTGTTCCTCCTGCAGGTTGAATCGTCCCTTACACTTTCCGAGAAAGTGTTGTACTCACATATAGATGAGCCGACGACTCAAGATATTGAGCGAGGTACCAGTTACCTAAGACTGCGACCTGATCGCGTCGCCATGCAAGACGCAACTGCTCAGATGGCCATGCTACAATTCATCTCGTCAGGACTGCCAAAAGTAGCCGTGCCTTCCACCATCCATTGCGACCATCTTATTGAGGCTCAGGTGAGACAGACGTTCTTAATACAGACTTGTTCAGTAAAAAGTGTCAGAAGTGCTCTAACACAATTATTTTTAGGTATTTTTTTTTCACAATATTCCTACTTGAAATGCCAAGTAAAATATTTTATTGTATCATGTGTTCTTTTGTGTTGACCAAAATTTGGCAAATAAATATTTATTAGGGTTTATTCATTTCAGGTTACTTTATATGGAATAAAACTATTTTCATACCACCCTAATAAGTGTGTGCAAGATCGAGTAGTTTTTGGATCCACTTGAGGACAATGTTCTATTATAATGCATCATTCTTTCATAGACTGCTGGATTCTGTTGACGAGGCGAACAGTGTTCAAATCCTATTGTGTGTTCTAGGTGGTTTTCTCAAATGGTTTTCCAATCTACCTCCATGTAATATGGATACATTTCTTTCAATTCTATCTTCCTTATTCCCAACCCAGTTTTATAATTATCATAATACATGTGTGTGTAACTCAAACAGTTATTGAGATCAGGTGACAAAAAAATAATTGTTTTATTAAACTTATCACAACCCATTTTAAAATTAAAATCTTAACATTCTCACTGATTTAATTTCACCAATGATAATTGTTCGACCATGCTAGTAATCGAACTTAAAACCCTTAGCTCAGTAAATTGACACACACTCAACTGAACTAAGGTGTCGGATGACAAGTTGTCACACAAATAATCTTTCAACATTAGGTTTAATTACTTTTCCTCTCCATTTATGTGCAATCGCTAGAAAAAGAAGCTTTATTTACCAAGTAATCATTCATTTCATGCTAAAGCTCTAGTACTTATCGATTAGGGATACCAAAATATTCCAATACATGTTTTTATGAAATTTTACCTAGCATGGTAAAATTAATTCAAAATGTTTTTAAAGTTCATTGTAGCATTTTTGAATGTATTATAAATACACGAAATAAAACAAAATTTAATCTTTACATTTTTACAAGGTAATAATTACTTGGCCTTTTATATGTGTATAATGGTCAAATATGTTGATTTTAGTTAGAAATGGGCCACTCAAATCCTCGAATCCACCGAATCCTGACAAATACTTGAGATTCGAGGACTCTGTGTTTTATTGGATTTGATGGTCGAATCTTTCACCTCATAAACAAAGCATAATATTTTGAATTAAAAAATTACTTAGTTAGGCCTACTTGAAAAGAACAACTTAATCTGTAATCATTATTATGTCGGACAAAAGAGAAAAGCATGAATATATATTTTTTAAATAATAATTGCTAGGTGTAGAAAATCTAACATGCCTAATACCCCACCCTCCCACCTCTATGGGAAACTTGGATTTGATGGTTACAGTGCATGCTCACTTCTGAAACTTTCACCTCATGAACAATCTTGTAAATATTTTAATGAACACATTAAAACTTCAAAAACTGAAGCTCAAAACTAGAATTACAAATAAACTTAAAATAAATAAAACAAACTATGGCTTTTTTAAACAGAAATAAGAATACTTTACACACAATACAAAGTCAGCCGCCATGATGTATATGTTTACTAAACATGACTGTTAATTCTTACTACCCAACTGGTTTTAACTTTTACAACTATGCAAAGAACCCCAATTTATTTCATAGGTCCTTAGTTAGATATTTTGTTGGGTTTCATGAAAATAAATACTGTCAACAATTTGACACTGATAAAACTGTTTATTTATGCTTAGTTGCTTACTGGCCTACATATTGTATATTGATTGTTTAAAATCGATTCAGGTAATCTGATCACTTAGTAGCGCTATCGAGTTTTAAGAATCAACTTAAGACCTGCTAATTCATAATTTGTTTTTAAATTGATTTAAATATGAGTTTATTATTTTTTTAAATATGCTATTGAAGTAATTGTAAAAAATATTCAAACCTAGTCTTGCCTAACAAAATGGGAATGAACATATTGCAAGAGTCAAAAATATGTTTGTGTTTTAAATAGAATGTATTCTAAGAAATTGATGTATCGCAAGAATCGAATATATTTCTTGTTTTCTATGCAAAGATAATAGATATAAAAGAAAATGATATTAAAACATACTTAGGCATTATTGAATTCACTACTTCCAACGCATGTTTTTGTTGTTTTTTTTGTCTTAAAAAAATCTGTATTTTAATTTTTACCTTCTTATTAAGATAAATTATAATCCTTCAATAATGATTAAAGTTAATCAAAAGGCCTAATCTGTTTGTTTATTTCACATGTTTTTTTTAGAAATTTAACTCATTCTATCAACACTTTGAAAAATAACTAAAATTTTGATTGATTTGATTTTTAAACAATAATATATATATATATTTTAATATATAATATTATAATATATATATATATATTAATATTTTAATATATATTTGTATATATATATATATTTTTTTTTTTTGTTTAATTTTGCTGGATTTTAACCATTATTTTGCGAGGGGTGGTTGGGGTTGATTAAAATTGAAAGCATGATTGAAATAAATCTTAGTTTACAGTTTAGACCTATCATGTGTAATGTAGGTATATTTGTAAATCATTAAAATTTCTAACAATTTACTATGGTTCAGATTTGAGATTCGAAAATAAAATGTAGTTTCGGATTCAAGAAATAGTGGATTCGACCCATCTCTATTTTTAATGAGAACTAACAGTATCCAAACTATACACATCTTTAATTGGTTGCATACAACATTGTTCTTTGCCTAAAATTGTCAGAAAAATAGTACCAACTACACTATTATAATTTTCTTCTTGATATTCCAATAATAAATCAAATTCTCCAGTCTAGAGAAAATATTTCCCTCCACCAAAGACTATTGGTAAAGAAGTAAAATATGTGTTTGATCTAGATACCATGATAGTCAAATTGTAACCAAAGACGAATATTTAAAATTAAGAATTTGAAACTTAGCTGTAATTTTTCTATCTATGCCTACATACACAAGTTTGAGTAGAATTTTTTTTTTTACCATATTTAGTAGATAAATGCTTTTTATTTACAGACTTTTAAATACTCTAATTCAACTTTTTATTTAACAAAATCCATTAATTTTATTTACTGACAACCACACACTTTATATCCTTGAAGTGTCAGAATGTGGTAGTTTAAGGTTCAACTATTTTATTCATATTTTGAGCTGCTCTTAATTTGTCTCTTTTTACATTTATCCACGTCTTGCATGGCCTACGCCTTCCTTTTGATCCACACACTCACTACCGTCATATATCTTCTTTGTCACTCAATACACACTCATCCTCTCAACATGCACAAACCAACGTAAGACGCTTCTTTCACATTTACCTATTGAATTCTCTTTCAAACCACACTCCCTCAGCAACCATTCAGTATCGACTCTGTCCATACAAGTTTTTCAACTTGCATTTCCTAGATATCTGATTCCAACCATATATCAACAAATAAAATAGTAATATATTGAAAAAACAAACTATTCAATCGAAGATTGGTCCTTGTCTTAAGACTGCTCTAAGCGCACCTTAACTTGTTTGTTCGAATTGAAACACACATTTATATTAATAAACTTTATTTGTATTATAATTGTTTTAGGTTGGCGGGGAAAAGGATCTGGCTCGTGCCAAGAGTTTGAATGAGGAAGTTTATAATTTCTTGAGCACAGCTGGAGCGAAATATGGCGTTGGTTTCTGGAAGCCAGGATCTGGTATTATTCATCAGGTATGTAAGTCAGTAATTAAACTCTCTTTTCACTGAGCTGTAAGGTTCACATTCTTACGTATTACACATATATTCTGGTATGCAAGTGATAAATGTTACTTAATCGGATGCACTTCACCCCAACCACCATTTTTGTTTAAGAAAAACATCTCAAAGTATTTTTATGCATACCAGAACATAACCAAGTAATTTGGGAAAACTCACCTAAATATAAACAATGGTTGAATGGGTGGCAAAACTGATTCAAGTTTATACAGGGTGGCAAACTGATTCAAGCTTATACAGCTGGTGCTTGCAGTTTGTTTTATTATATCCCCGGGCACAGTTAAAAATTTACCGAAATAGTAAATATGCAGCCTCATCTTGGTGGTATGCAAATTACAAAAATTGATCAGGTAGTACGCCATTCAAAAAGTTTGGAAACCGCTGGTCTAAGGCATCACTCTCGTGTTAGGCTGGCCTGCTGTTGGTGGGGAGATTGAGGCTCGAATCCTAGTTAGGTCTACTGAGGGTGGTTTCCCACTCTCCTTCCATGCAAATGCGGTTAGACAACCTCTAAAATAGTTGATTTCTGATCCTATATATATATATGGCTCTGGCCAGAATATTAGCTCCCTCTTACTAATGAAATGTTTGTTTCTTCAGATTCTCCTGGAGAACTATATATTCCCTGGTCTTCTGATGGTTGGTACGGATTCTCACACCGTTAATGGGGGTGGTCTTGGAGGTGTGTGTATAGGCGTTGGAGGAGCAGATGCAGTGGATGTTATGGCTGACATCCCTTGGGAATTGAAATGTCCCCAGGTTGGTACACAAAAGCGATACAAAGGTTTATTAGAGAAATTGCTGTCAACTTAACTGATTCTTGCTCATACTCTCGGCTTGGTGGTAGGTTTGACTCGACTTTGCTCTCCTACTCGGTTACTAACTATTGGCGGTATTGTTAGGTGCTTTGTGGCAAGTGTTGCTGTTCTAATATCAAACTACATTAATCTATAATGTATATGCTAGTATAAACTTGTATGAAAAGTATATTTTAAAGCATTGATCAAACTAATTAAGACAAACCATTATGGTTTTAACTTTGGCTTTGAATATTTGTCAAGTTCCCTCTTTTTCTCGTTAACTCTATGAGATTTGTCAACAACCAATGGTCATCGTCTAAGGCCTGCGATGGAATTGCCTTTACATCCATGATGTTATTTTATACCAATTGTCCACAAGTATATAGGCCACAACCAACTTTCTTGACCTATCAGCACTGTAATAGATCACCATGTGGCTTTACCTTTTCTTAAACCATGAGTTCCCCATCATCAGCCCATTTCTTTTACACATGTACAGAAATCTCTCACCTTCCCCGTTCCTGCTTCCCCAGCCATCAAGTCCAAGTACCTCCTAATAACCTCTTCTCTCTCTTCCAATATGTCCATTGAAGTCCACCATGACTACCTCCAGACTCTGCTCACCCATAGGCTTTTGCAGCTCTTTTTCAAACTCGTCCTTCTCTTTAGAGGTACAACTCACCTGTGGGGCTTACACCTGCACTAGTTCCATGTTAGCACCCTTCGGTCTTTTATTCAATTTCAATATTCTAGCACTGATCCCCTTTACTTCATCCTTTAGCCCTTGCCTCACCACCACTCCCACACCATTTCTTCTTCCTTCTTGATTTAAAATCCAATACACCCTTAATCCTTTCCTCAAATCCATCTTGTCTCTGACAGTCTTAGAGTGCATCCAGTTTCCTCCTCTCCATGAGGTCTACAATCTCCTCCATTCTCTCCATTAATGTGCATACATTCATTGTTCCTATTCACAGTCCTATTCCGGGTTCATATCCTTTAGTATCTATCCTTTCTGAATCTTGTTTTTCTGTAAAAAGCATTTTTACTATCCTCTACTGCTTTACTAGGCCTATAATTTCACTAGAGATCCATCAGCTGCCACTTTTCAGGGTTCATGTAAGGCCTTCACAGCTACTGTATCAGTCTTGGGGCACACATAGTCCCCTCTGTACTTCACCCTCACACAATCCCCTACTTCATGCTGTTGCCCATCTCCAAAGACATGGATGAGGGGGTTGGATTTTGGGAGACATAAATTGAAAAATGATACCAGGTCTCTGGCTCAATTCTCATACTCTGGTATCATTTTTCAGATTAAAAATATAAAGTTATGTTATATTTATAAGAAGGTACAGGAAAGCTTTATAGAAACATAAAAAAGGGAACAAACGCAAAATGGCTTTTATAATGAAAAGAACACACTTCACACTTTTTATTGCTGCCTTTGGGCAAAGAGATAATGACTGCCTCTCGAAGAAAATATACCATTGCCGCCAAATCTGCCATCATAGGTTTTTTTTATTGTAACTCATCAGGAGGGACTTTGAAACATGTAAAGCACCTTCCTAGAAGAAATAACCAGAGAACAAAATGGAGAAAAAATAAATTTGTAAAATAAGACAATTAGATGAGAGCACGTAAAAGGAATGAATTACATTAAGGACTAACACAGGAAATGGATTTTGGATGGGAATATTAATAGATCCCTTTAGTGAAAAGAGGTTTTAACTTAAAGAAAAATATCAAGTTTTATAACTATACATTATTAAACATTATTCTAACATTAATCTTTATTCAGGAAAATTTCATATTATTTAATTTGACTTTGGTTTAAATTGAAAAAGTTGATCTCATACACCCAATTATTTGACACACAAAAGGACAAAGATAAACAATTTGGACACACTATATATGAACATCAATTTAAAAAATTGGACGTATAAGAAACACTGATAGGCATAGCTAGTGTGTATCTGTGTGCTCACTTTTGGTAGGTGATTGGTGTGAAGCTGACAGGGAGCTTGAAGGGGTGGACTTCACCTAAAGACATCATCCTGAAAGTTGCTGACATCTTGACTGTGAAGGGAGGTACTGGGGCCATCATTGAGTACTTTGGACCAGGAGTCGACTCCATTTCGTGCACAGGTCAGTTGTACCGCTTGGTACAGGTGTAACAAGTGCAGATACTTAAAAGTCAGAATCGGCCAGTTCTTGGTACATTTTTAGTTGTTAAGGTTTTAACACCAATGTTATTGATGGTTTAGTTCAAGAATTCAGTGGAAATGCCTCACATTATTAGGGAGAGGGTATACGAAACCAGTAATGAATCACATGTTGTTCACTAAATTTATGGAACAAGGATAAGATATGTCCCAAAAAAGGGATGAGGCTACTGGGGAGTGGAGGAGGTTACATGGTGATGAGTTAGATACCCAGTATTCATCAAACAATATTCAAGTCTTGTAGATTACGGTGGGCAGGACATACAACACGAATGAGAGAATCTAGAACCTTGTTCAGCGTACTGACTGGCAAACCCATTGGGAAGACCTAAGACGCAGGTGGAAGGATAGTGTTAGAATGAGCTCAAGATGGGGATAGGTGGTGTACTTTTGTTAGTGCGGTAATGAACTTTCGAGCTCCTAGTGCCATAGAGTAAGTAAGGGTACATGAGATAGTAGAGGAGGTAAGGGGGATATGTTATGGAAATGTAATGAGAATGGAAAATGAGTGAATACCAAGGAGAATGATAGAGAAGAGGTATGTAATAAAAATACAAGAGAGATCAAGAAAGAGATGGAAGGAAAGATTAACAGCTACTGTAAAAGTGAGAGCATAAGAATTGACAAGAAGAGGGGGGGAGGAGGAATTGCTGGAAGGACAGTGGGACTTGAAGACTTTTTACCAAACTGACCCGGCCAATGTCCTCCCTTTTACCAGCATTTCATTCTTTTGGTATTTCGATGCCCAAGGTCACATAACCAGCCTTGCATAAATACATGTTGATTTCTTGATTAGGAATGGCAACAATTTGTAACATGGGTGCTGAGATTGGTGCTACAACTTCACTCTTCCCTTACAATTCTCGTATGAGAGATTACCTTAACTGCACCACTCGGGGATACGTCGCCAAGGAAGCTGACAAAGTTGCCGAGAGTCTACTGAGTGCTGACGCTGGGGCAAAGTATGATAAGGTTAGTCACTAGTTTACATTAGCATCTTTTTTAGCAACTTGTATTACTACTTCTTCTATCTATACACTCGTGTACTAATAACATTGTGTGCTAGGGAACAGTAAGGTTAAATTTAGAGGAATTGTATCTAAACTTGCTTGGAGGGAGAATGGAAATCTATTTAGGGAAAACCACTCTCACTACGCTGAACCAGGATTTGAACCCCTGTCTCTCCATCATTATTAGGCCAGTCTATCGCAAGAATGACATTTAAAACGCTCTCGGCCCTCGATGGGCGCCGATTAAAACGGTACGATTTAATATTGGTATTTATAGTCCTGTGATTGAGTGCCAATTAAAATGATGTTCTCGGTATTTGATGATATAATTGGAATTTATAGCCCCATGATCGGCGCCAATTAAAGTTATATGAAGTTATGATGATGACGACACTAGTATGCCTACTGCGCACTCACACGATTCTGTGATCTGATTATTTCTAATATTTATTTCAATAAAATAAATAAGACTTTTAATGTTGCACAAGATTTAATAAGATGATTTATCTTTGGCACTGAAGATATGAGATTAACATTTTCTGTGTACTCTATGAATATTACACATTCTCTAGATTCATGATACCGGCACTGTTAATATTTTGTATTACTGCTTTATATTCATATGCACAAGTGGCTTATATATGACCTACCCCTTACCTCTTGGAGCTCTTGTCACCAGTGTTAAAACCAACCAATAGAAAGAGTCCTGGCGACAGGTATTGTGAAGGCTAGCTTCCATTGGGTAGAGGGATCTAGTGTCACGTTGCATTTTTGGTAAACACTACAGAGTTGATCTTTGAAAGAAAATATATAAGTTTAATGGTGTAAGACTTTGACATTACTTCTAAAAGCATGTGATTTTCCATGGTTGAAGTATTAAAAGGAAATTTTACATACATTACTTTTAAGAAAAATACACTTCATCCATGACTTTTTGAATATATTAGGGGGTTCAAAACAGTATCATTACACATCATTCGGCCACCGAAGCACCTATTAGTATATAGATTTTACATTTACATAAATCTACAAAAAATTAATACCCTTTGTAATATAAATGATTGTTAAAATCTTAAAATAATAATTCTCTTTCGTTTTTTGTTGCTCAATGTTGATTGAAAAAATATTATACCATTAAAAACTAAAAAAAAGTACAAAAAGCTGTTTCATATTTCCATATTGCTCTTTTATATCAAAAATCCTACATGAGAACACAACAAAATTATTCAATCTTTGGTTCAAATTGGGAAATATATCATGTTTATGATCTAACTTTGTTTCAGATTAAAAATGTATGCTCCATAAAACTCAAGTTTAGTGCTAGCATAATTGTTTTTCAGTGTTACTCCTTTGTATAAAAAAGAAAAAATTAATTTATATATGTTTTTTTAACAGGTTATTGAGTTGGATCTAGACAAACTGGAGCCTCATATTAATGGGCCATTCACCCCAGACTTAGCTCACCCCATCTCCAAAGTTGGCCAAACTGCTAAGGAGAAGGGATGGCCTCTAGATATCAAAGTGGGTGAGTCACATAAGGTTGCTGTTAACAACCTTTTACTTGTGCTCTATTTTATCCACCTAAATATAGTGGAGTTATTACTTAATTTCTCGATCAATGTCTTGAGCATGTTTTTTTAAATAAATGGAATGGTTCAAATTCTCTTTTTAGAACTTTTTATATTATATGATTGAATCTCAAAACTTTTAACACAGTATAAATCATTCTGTGAGTGTATGGAGAAAAAAAATAGTGGAACGAAAATGAAGGCATTTTTACTAAACTGAACTGGCCGAAGACTGGAAATAGTTTATGATAGTGTTAACAAGCTGACACTAACATTTTTTCACTAAAAAAGATTCAAGATTCCTATTGGGGTGTATTTTTTTTATCATTCTGGAACTGTACCAGCCAGCCGGGGGAAATCATTGTGCTTGTCTAATAATAAACACACAATCATAAGAAGAGATAAAGAGCTATGGTTTCCACCTTTTAGTGTAATTGAACTGGTAATTCAGTGGGTCAGTGTTGATCGGTGGAAGAATCTATGCTATGTTTCCAATATTAATAAATCATCCATGGCAGATCCGCAAGTGAGTGATTGTGTTGAAAAAGTATGATTTCTCAGTATCTCACATAAACAATGGAATGAGAAGCTAAGATAGGAATTTTAAATTAAGAGCAACACGTAAGGCGTAACAAACGTGCGGTGACAAAAACTAAAACATAAATCTTAAAAATAAATAACAGGCCTTTACTTTACATCCATCACTGTTTCCAGGCTGTGGCTTGGGTCACTTTTTATTCAAGCCATATATTTTCCACTACTGGCTTGCTAGTCTTGCTGCAGTTTCATATGCCTTATGATATAACTTAAAGACTAGGACAGGCACAACATCCAACCCCGGCTGTTATTTCATCACTGTGAAAAGATAAACCCACATTTCACCAATGATAAATTTTTCAGCCATGCCGGAAATTCAACCCTAAATCCTTAGCTCAGTAGACAAACAGGCTACTGACTAAACTAAGGTGTTGTATAAAATAATAGGCCTAAATTGGGGGGGAAAAAAATCTCGTTCGTTCTCACGGAAACTGATATTTCCTGCCCGGTAATTTCCGCAAGTAAAAATATCATTCCTGGTACAGGCCCAAGTTTACCTAAAGAATTAAAAGTGTGTAGTTTTTTAATAACTATGACTTGTGTGCA
The DNA here is from genome assembly GCA_039000515.1 of Timema cristinae. Taxonomy (NCBI): domain Eukaryota; kingdom Metazoa; phylum Arthropoda; class Insecta; order Phasmatodea; family Timematidae; genus Timema; species Timema cristinae. The sequence goes on from JBCFYV010000012.1 coordinate 107,612,674, forward strand.
GGTCTTATTGGCAGCTGTACCAACTCGAGCTATGAAGACATGGGTCGCTGCGCCAGCATTGTTAAGCAAGCAATGAAACATGGCATTAAGTCCAAGATTCCATTCAATGTCACTCCTGGCTCCGAGCAGATCCGAGCGACCATTGAGAGGGATGGCATTGTAAGTACTTAGTACTTTGGAAGATTGGAGGTGTTATAGGGTATTTTTCATATTTGTAATGCTATCGGTTTACACACCCCTTGGATAAATAACTCTTTCATTTAAACTATTTAAAAGATTTACACTTATTTTTATGGGTGTACAAAGCTTCAAAAACTTAAATCCAAAAATAAAATTCCTGATTCAAAAATTATGGATTCTCACTAGCAAAAATATTTAAAATCAACTTAACTTTTATCATTTTGTGATTTTTCAAACTTCACAAATTAATGTTCACATGACAAAAATATAAAATAATTAAATTACATGTTGCGATAACTTGATTCATCAAATTAGGATAAAATATCTTAATCATTTTTAAATTATCGCATAAAATTATAATTCATAAGATAGTTAACTATATATTTCTGATTTTAAAATGTTTTTGAATAGTCAAGTATTTGAGTGTTCTAAAGACCCATATCTTCATGTAGGCAGGGGTGCAGAATATGCCAAACGAGGTTTGGAAGAAATTGAAGCGGTCCTGGGGAATTTTGGGGCAGGGAAAAGTCCAACAATTTTGTTGACGCTTTTAGTACATTCTGGTTCTGATAGAGTAGTTTCATTAGTATGAAAAACAAAGGCCAATTACACTCAACGCTGATTTTACCAGTATGTGCTATAATGAGGCAGTGTCAGTGTGAGCACAAAGAGTTGCAGTTTCTAGGGGCTGAGATAATGTGTCAGTTATAAATAAGAAGTCAGAGTTTGAGATAAGGGGCAAAGGAAAAATCTAATAATGCAACCTGGCTAAAGGCGTGATTGAGTGATGAGTCATCAGTCACCTACCCTACCGCGCGTGTTTGGTAGCTATGACGGGCAGGCGGTGGAGGGTAGGAAAGGGTGAGCGATGTTTTGTTTTAGTTTGAATTCAGTCACTCGTTATATCACGGCCTAATTACATGGCGATGTGCACAGTAATAATTGTGTAGCCATGAAATTGTGGTTTTTAGTGGACCTATTAAAGTTTGTACATTGTACAATAGATACAATAGATAAATGTTTATGAAAAAATTTAATAATTTAGCGAAACAAATGTTTATTATGTCGACATTTAAAAACAAACAAGAAATCAACTGTACTTATTGTGAATGGTGTGGCAAACGTAATAAACTCGGATATCACGTATCTAAAAAAAAGTCCCCAAGAAAAACCTAGACGCAAGGATTAAAAAAGTATTGCAAGTTTTGTAAAACTTAAATTGTGTGATCAGGGAAAACTCGTGGTCATAAATAGCGATAGTATTTCCCCTAGTGTGGTTGATAGTGAAAGACCTTGCAGTAGTGGCGAGTCTACGGAAATTCTATAAAAATCAAAAATTAAACCAAGGCCTCCCGGAATTACTCCATTGCCTCTTACTCTCAAGATGTAAAAATTAAATGTTGGTACTGGTAAGCCTACTGGTATAAATGAACAATTAATAACAATATGTAATGCACACAAGGAAATCAGAAGGTTGCCATTTCTGGGAGACAACCAAATTTTTTATAAGGTAGGTACTATAAAAATAATAATGATTAAAAATATATTTAAATTGAATTTTCCAAACTATTTAAAAGGTAATAATTCTTATTCCCTTCAACCCCTATCAAATATTAAATGTTTTATTTTGAGTGCTATGGTTTTTGGGGAATTTTTTTTATGAAAATTTTATGTTCTGGGGAAATATTGGAGCACTAAACATATTCAGCACCCCTGTATGTAGGTATATTTTATAGTAAAATTTATAAAACTAAAGAAAAAGGAAAAATAAACTACTAAGAGTAAATTTGATGAAGAAAGCCCACCTAGGTAAAGAGGAAAAATGTGGGAAGAATCCAATGCACAAAGGTGACCCTTTCTTCTGTCTTTTTTTAGTAGAAGTAGTGTAGGTATAGTTATTTAAGTAATATTGCTTAGTTGATAAATCACTATGAACCAAGATTATTTTACTTTCTGTAATGTTTATATGTTATTGACAGGCCCAAACCTTGCGGGATTTTGGCGGCACAGTGTTGGCAAACGCTTGCGGTCCATGCATAGGTCAGTGGGACCGTAAGGACGTGAAGAAGGGTGAGAAGAACACCATTGTGACGTCATACAACCGGAACTTCACAGGCCGTAACGACGCCAACCCGGCCACACATTGCTTTGTCACATCTCCTGAACTAGTGACAGCCTTGTCCTTAGCAGGGACCCTCAACTTCGATCCCACCAAAGACAAGCTGAAGGGCTCTGATGGTAAATAACGTTTGACAGTAGTTTGCTGATATGGTTGCTTATTTTAACAAGTATTTTGGTAAGGCCTATCTAAACATTTGGCATGTGCAAAATCTCTGAAACTTTCCTGACTTGATTTCAAAACAAATGTAGCTTTGATTTGAAAAAAAGAAAAGAAAAAATTGACAACTAAGATTGTCAATTAACTCCATTCTAAGCTGCAATTTAAATTGCAAATCAATATTTATGTGAAAAAAATCTCAAGTAATTGAATTGCATGTTGAGATATTAACTTAATTTATCAGGATTAAACAAATTACTACAAAAACTTGTACAGTAAAACTTTTTCCTAGTAATTTTAGAGCATAAAGTTAAATAAATTGCCAAATTATGGTAATTTTTCAAGCTTAATAATTACAGTATTATATATTATTATATTTACTCAAAATAGGAAATATAATAATCATTAAATAAGTAAATAATAATGTAATTCAAACCATAGTTGTTTTTGTTTGTAGCTGTTTAATATATTTTATAATTCCTAATAAACATGTTAATACAATTTTTTTTAAATGTTTATTTAAAGTTTAATAAAACTTATTATTATTCATAAAAAAAGACTAATAGAAAATGAGGGGGTGGGGAGGGAGTTAGAAGAATGTGACACTTTTTAGTTGAAATTATCAGGGGAAAATGTTGGGACTTCTATTGGTCAAGTTGAGTAGACACCATGTTCAAACCTATGGCAGGTTTATTTTAGTAAAATGCTGCCATCTTCTTTCTTTCCATCATTCTTCCTCCTTTATTTGCTTCGATTCATCTCCTCTCACTCGCACATCATTATTTGCCTCTGCCATTCTCCTTTGGATCTCTTCCTTTTTCATCATCCACACATGTCCATACCATTTCATATCAGCAAATTTGGCAACAAATGTTCCCAGCCCTAGTTGGCACATTGTATGAAATATAAATCTCAATTTCGATAGTCATAAGCTGACCTTAAGTTGTATTCAGGCAAGGAATTTTTGCTGGACAACCCCTTTGGAGACGAGCTGCCCGCGCAAGGTTTTGACCCAGGCGAGGACACGTATGATGCTCCCCCAGCTGATGGAAGCAAAGTGAATGTGATCGTGGACCCCAATAGCTCGAGGCTGCAGCTGCTTAAACCTTTCGACCCATGGGACGGCAAGGACCTTACCGATCTCACCATCCTCATCAAGGTGAGACATCTCAACAGTAGGAATGTTAGGTTTATGTTGCTAAATGGTCGAGATGGGTCAAATCTTAGAAAACATGTTAAAACTAAGAGGTCAATCTTTCCCAGATTGGTATGATTATTTTCCCCATAAATTCTAATTTTGTTAAGATTATTTCCTTAGTTGCTGGTCAATTAATGGTCAGGGGTCTGGGTATTAGCTTTGCCCTATAATTGTTTTGGGCTAAACCCCCAGTTTTTATAATAAATTTGAGAGAAAAATCCATCCTTACCAAATAGTAAACAGCAATGTGTCACAAGAATCTCAAATATCACGAGAGTGAATTTCTTATACATATTTATATATAAATTTTTTGGGAACTAAACATAAAAAAAAATTTGATCTAAAAATAAGTGTTTTCATAGAAATATTTTTTTTAATATTTAAAACTAGGGGTATGCAACGTTTACTTTTTCAATTTGAAGCGAAATTGAATATATGAAATATTCTCAAAACCGAATTGAAGTTTGAATATTTGTTTTAATTGTTGTATGCTTTGAAAAAATACTATAGTGTGTTTATTTATTTAAATTTATTCACTAAAATCACTTATAATTATAGTTGGGTCGAATCCACTATTTTATGAATCCAAATCTCCAATTTATTTTCGAATCTCGAATCCAATTCTTGGAACAGTTATAAACATAAGTGGAAATATAAATAGAATAAAATAATAATTTTAACATTTTTTCTTATAATCCATTCATTATAACATTCATATATTTGGTTAAGTGTTAAATTACTGTTCTGGTTTGTGGTTGTTAAGATTATCCTATAATTATAATTGGTTCTGAACCACCAGTAATAAGCAGTATTAGAACTCTAAAACAAATTTTACTTGAAATATTAAAAAGATAATAAAAAGAATCAAGGATTGTAGTCTCGAATCTCAAATATTCTTAAAGATTTGAGGGCCTATCCCTACTTAAAATTTTCTTTATTGGAGAATTGTTTGTAATATTTAATCATAATCTTATAAATCCAGTTACTAAAACACCTAAAGATATATTTGAACATAAATTGAATATTTAGCTGATATTGTTTATTGGCCAAGCTTCATAATTGTTTAAACATTATTTTTTTTCAAAGTGAATTTGAAATATCTATTTTAGGGCCAAGACAAAGTTCTGTAGCATCGCACCCCCATATTAAAATTTAATATTTACTTGTTTCGAAGCTCATGATCTTTTTTAGAGATCCTTTTTTAACTTATCTCATGGAGAGAAAAAATCCTAAATCACTTTTTTTTTTGTTAAAGCTGGATTATTATTAATTGCATATTATTGTTAACATTACAGGTTAAGGGAAAGTGTACCACAGATCACATATCAGCAGCTGGACCGTGGCTCAAATATAGAGGTCATCTTGATAACATCTCAAACAACATGTTTATCGGGTAAGTGCGGATATGACTAAATATATAAACATAATCATTACTGAGAGGTTAAGATGGATGTCAGTGAAACAAACTGCCCTGTGGATTAAGTCCCATCTATATTACTCAAGGTGCATACTGGTGGGTTTACTTAGAGTGCATTTCATTAGACCTTCATTCTATAGGAGTGTGTGAAGTCCACTTTTTTAAACATACATACATACCTAATCATACCATCCCCTTACCGGGGTAGGCAAGAAACTGTGAATATAGTCCAAAAAACAACTTTGTACTTAATCCATCCTCACTAACTTTCTCCACACTTCACTATCCTTGCATACTTCCTTCACTTCAACATCCATACACCGAGTCACACATGCTCTTTTATTCTTAAAACTTTTAATATATCTCTTTTTCACACATTCATCTGCAACACTTAGTCACGTCTTACATGGCCTACCCCTTCTTTTTGATCCATACAATTTACCTTCATATGTTTTCTTCGTCACTCAATCCATACTCATTCTCTCAATAGGCCCAAACCACCGTAAGACATTTCTTTCACATATACCTATTGGATTCCCTTTCAAACCACACTCCTTCAGCATCCAATCATTAGTAACTGTCCACACAAGTTTTTCCCCATACATTTCTTAGAACTCATTCCAACCGCAATCACCTTGCTCTTGTGTTTCTCCTGACAAACCCACGCTTCACATCCATAAAACAATGTTGACGTTAACACACTTTTATATACGACCATCTTTGCCTCTTTTGATACTACCTCATTCTTTGCAATAGTCAACATTACTCTACGAGATGCATTCACCCTTCTGTCAATTTCACCATCTATACTTCCATTTATACTAAGTTGACAACCATTTCCTGATCCATCCTCATCAAAAACCAATACCTTAGTTTTGTAGACATTTAATTCGAAACCAATTTGAATTGAATACATTAAATATTCTCAAAGCCAAACCTAAGTTTGTTTTAATATTTTGATGTTTTATTATTGAAAAAATATGATATTGTTATTTATATATCTTTATGCACTAAAATTACTTGGAAAATGTTTTATTGCAAAATTGTTTGTAATATTTCGTACTACTCTGACAAATAAAGTTACTATCACAACATGCAATTAAATTTCTTCAGATATTTCCCATATAAATATTAATTTGTAATTTACTAAACAGCTCAGAATGTTTATAATTCAACATAAATAGCTGTCATTATTTTTTATTGGCAAAGCTTTGAAGCCAGGATTTGTTTCCAAGCGAAGTCGAAGCTGATGTTTGTTTTGAAGCCAAGTCAAAGCTTCACACACCCCTAAAGATTTATTTTTATTCTGATAAATCCAGTTACTATCACAACATAGAATTCCAACACTCCAGATTTTTTCGTATTCATATTTAACAGCTCAAAATGTCGTTAACTGGCCATACATTATTTTAGCTGTCAATATCTTTATCGGTGAAGTTTCATAATTGTCAAAGCCAAAAAAAAATTTCTTTGAAGGAAGCGAAGTCAATGCTGATATTTGTTTCGACGCAAAGTCGAAGTTTCTCACACGCCTAACATTTTGATTTAGGGGTGTATAACGAACGACTTTCTTCAAGAGGAGCCATTACCTCTTTGTCCAATGACGGCAATTTAAAGTTTGAACTGTCTTTTTTTTAATTGTAAAAGCCATATTGTGTTTATTCCTTTTATATATTTGTATCCATCTTTCTGTAGTACCTTCTTCCAATTACATTACATTATAGTAGAGTAAGCAGTATTAATTAAGTAAAATTGTGTGTGCGTACAGTGCCGTGAATGCTGAGAATGGGGAGATGAACAAAGTAAAGAACCAAGTAACAGGAGAATGGGGCCCAGTCCCCGATGTTGCGCGCTCTTACAAAGCCAAGGGCATTCGATGGGTGGCAATCGGAGATGAGAACTACGGTGAGTAGATTGCTTGAAATTTAAAAATTAAGGATATTTAGAATAGAACACTCTGGCTAAATCATGGTTTAAATTATGGGTGGTATCCAGCACACTTACCTTGGTGATACTACTCTGTGGAGTATTATAGAAGAGTAGAAAAGTGCTGCAGGAGTTAAAGGAGAAGTTGAGTGGAGGTTAGATTGTTGCGATAGGATATTCTCGTGGAATGTTTCATCTGCATATTTATCTTGTCTAATAATATTGGCAAAATTCCAGTTTGTTTCTTCCCAAAGGGGGGTTTCAGGGAACCCTTACAGTGTGTAGGGATATGTGAGCAACTGATCAGAAGAAAGGAGGTGGACATTATGGTTCACTAAGGTGAGGAAGGGAGCAGCCAGGAGGGGCGTGAACCCTGTTGAATAACTTAGAGTGAACTGAACGTTCACGCAAAGGCAGCTAGGGGGTAGCCGGGAGTCGTGAGAATTTTGGTAAAAGCTGGTTTTAGAGAAAATTTATTACTCTCTCCGACCAAATATATGTGGAAATTTAAAAATATGTTATTTTATTTTACTTGTATGTATATTTAATGTAATTAACACACAATATAGTTGATTAACATTTTAATATATATTTTAATGTTTCTATGCATGTTTAATTAAAAAAATTGTCAGCTTTAGGGGTCACATAATTGGGGAGGGAGACACGGGAGAAATTTCCCCCAACTTGTAAAAGAAAGGGAGGAGATATGTTCCCCCCACCCCTAAACCCCATATCCTCTGATGTGCGCAATAAAGATTTTAGTATGCCTTATGTAAAATTACAGAACAGAAGGATGGCCAAAGCCACAATTATTGTTAGAAATAACACCTCAAAATAGAAGTGTACATATTCAAAAAATGTCCGACCCCTCTCATAATTTGGGAAGGAAAGCTTCCCAAACTCCCCTTCTTAGTTCACCTCATAATTTTGGTCACGAAACGCTCCAGTTCGGTCCCAAAATAATTAAGAGAAAAACTTAACAACTAGACCCCATACCATTAATTTAACTGAATGTAAGAATGTTATAATGAAAGCATTTTAGCAACAAAAAAACATTCAGTTACTATTTCTATCATATATTATTTTGTTATATTCTTATTTCTTTTAATGGTCATAATTTATTAAAGATTTGAATTCAGGATTCAAAGGTAAAATTAATATTTGGATTTGAGATTTAAGATTCATAAATAGTAGATTTAACCTATCTCATTTTTATATCAAAAATAATATTTTACTTCTTCTCTGCACAAATTGCAAGTACACTTCCTGTAAATTATAATTCTTTTTTCCTTGCCCCAACAGTTTAAATTATGGAATTGCCTCGTCTTCCTGTTCTTATGTGCAAACATTGCTAGTGTAATGTTTAGAATGTAAATTAGAGCGAGCACTGTCTCACTTGTATATTATAACGGCAGGTGAAGGCAGCAGTCGGGAGCATGCAGCTTTGGAGCCAAGACATCTCGGTGGCCGAGCAATCATCGTCAAGTCTTTCGCTCGCATTCACGAAACGAATCTGAAGAAACAAGGAATGCTGCCCCTGACTTTCAACAACCCTGCCGACTACGACAAGATTCAGCCCTCGGATAGGATCTCCTTGTTGGGATTGAAGAACTTGGCACCAGGAAAGGTGGGACAGTAATAGTATACTTGATGCCCCATTTTAGTTGAAACTCACCCCCGTCATCCTTTTCAACAAGTAGAGATATATGGTGCCACCTCTAATTTGAGAAACAAAGTAAACAATCGAGCATTTGCCTCTTCATTGAGTAGAAATACCAAATCCAATTTTTATAGAGGTACTATCACTTACACTAAAACATTTGTCAAGAACAAAAGAGGTCACCAGTAAAGGTTTTTCCCGGCAACGTTTACTCTTCAATTGCCAACTTGAAGCGCTGCAAAGATCTTTTATTCCTAGAGACCCTTATTGGTGGTAAATCCAATTATTGGATTTTGGTGTTGAAAGTTGGTAGATAAAACATTTTTCTGTTAGAAATGGAATAAAAAATATATATTCAAACTTAAGTGGTATATATGAATAGAAAGATTAACAGTTTAATTTTAAATTCTTAAAATTTTAAATATTTCCATATCTCAAATTGATAAGAGCCAGATCTAACACACATTTTACTTTTTTACCAACCAAATGGTCTTTGGTGGAGAGAAATATTTTTTCTAGGCTGGAGACTTTGATTTATTACTGAAAAGGAGATTATAATAGTGCAGTTGGTACCATTTTTATAGTAATTTCAGGCAAAGAATAATGTATTCTGCTACTAAGTTAAAATGTGTATAACTTGGATATCATTAATTCTCATCGAAATAAAAATAATTTACCATTATTAGAGTGCAAAAGGCCAAGTAATCAATTTAGTTTTATTTCACATTTTATGTCTAACACATTCAAAAACTCTTCAATGAACTTTGATATCAATGTGACCTGCTTTGGTGGTCGCATTGTCTAAGACGTCACTCTTATGTTAAGCTAGACTGCTGCTGACAAGAGAGATTGGGGTTCGAATCCTGGTCAGGTGTACTGAACGTGGTTTTTCCAAAATTGTCTTCTACTTTTCTTCCAAACAAATGCAGATACACTTCCTCTAATTGTAACCCTCCTCATAGCTAACTTAGTATTGTAATAAGTACATATGTGTATAACCTGAACAGGTAATAAAATGCGGTGCTTAAAAAAAATTAGCCAAGTAAAGGTTTGTAAAACACACCTTGTGATATTTCAGTGTCCATAGCTACTCCATAAACACAAACTGAAATTTGTAAATAAAATGCTGTGTGTGTATAGTTGTGTTTGTCCTTTTAACGCTCTAGTTTACCTTTTTCCAAGTAGGGGGGAAAAAATGTGTGGAGTAGTTTCTGTGTCACTTGTTTAAATTATTTGGTTTACTTGTTCCAGCCCGTGCAAGCAGAGATCAAGCATGCAGATGGCAGCGTGGAGAAGATTGTTTTGAACCACACGTTAAATGAACAGCAGATAGAATGGTTCAAGGCAGGTTCCGCACTCAACAGAATGAAACAACTCGCAGCGCAGAATAAGTAGGGGAGAGAACTAATATTCTGACCATTGGTTGGTGGGTGGGTGAATGTGTGGTTACGTATGCAAGCATCACACTAGTCTAGAATGTGTCATCCACAACATAGTTCAAAGGTTAATTTTTTTATTCTCTTGTAAAGACTCTTGCTGCCATTGGCTGGTAGAAAGTGATGTAGGTAAGGGTTTTATTTAAGATGCCATGGTTTAGGCTTCAAGGTTGATTAGTTTACAAATGATGTCTTTGTTTACTTTCAATCCCGCGGTATATGATTTGAATTGAGGTAAACAATATGTATAGTTAACTGTTTGAGGAATCATTTCCACAGAATGAAGGCAGCTTTAATGAAACCTTTCAAAGATTTATATTTTGTATGAATATTCTGACAGAAGTAGAAAACTTTTTTTTAATATTACATTCTATTTATTAAAAAAAAATTGTAAATATTATGTGAAAATGGTTTTGTGAGTGATGACATGAAGCTTGAGATTTACATTTTACTAAAAGCAAAATGTTGGAAATTTTCAAAACAAACAAGTTATGTCATGTTAAACATGAAGATATTCAAAGAGAGGGCTTGCTGACTTTTGATATTTCTTTAATGTTATTCACTTAACGCATTTCTCTGTTTGAAGTAATGTTCTTTGTCAAAATGGTAAAGTTGGCTGGCACTTATTTGAACTCTTTAGGAATGAAATAATGTATTATTGCCATAGGCCTTAGAGCATGTAAATATAGATTTCACTGCCTTTCTAAATATTGTGAAAAGTTTTTCAAACAATATCTCATATATCAACTGTTGCGTGATCACTACAAGATCTTGTGTCGTATTAACTCAATTCTTTGTATACAGTATGAATTACTAGATTTTGAGTGGGTGACATGCATATTGGTTCGACTTCCCTCCAATGGTAACCATCTGGTTAAAGGTCAGAACAAAGTGAAACTGTTAAGTTTAAAATGAGTTTGCAAAATTACAAAGGATTCTAGAAACACAATCATGTTAGTTTTGACAGAGTAGCTTAATAGTAAAGTCCATTTTTAAGATTTGTTTTAATCATTATAGATATATATTCTGTAGTAGCGTTTTACAGTGCAATGCAACAAGACTGAATGTACTGTATTAATGTTATTTTGTTTTATTTAAGCTTGAAAATGAACGAATTGATTTGTATTAACTCTAGTATTATTGTTATATCTTTAGAAAGAAAGAAACTTAAAAAAAAAGTTGAAGCTGCAGCCAAAGTTAATGTTTTGGTTTAGTGTAAATTATTTTCTAATGTTGGTATTGCTGGTTTTTCCACAGTGAAATAAATGAAGGCCCCCCTGCCATCAATGCCAACATTAATGATTGTCAAAAATGAAAAGTAATTTGCAGTGACTAGTCTAGAACTCAGGTCGTTTGAGCAAGTTCATATTCTTATTTGATATCCTACTTTTAGATAGAACACTTCTGCGACATTATGTACATGTTATAGAGAGTAATATTGTTTCAACAAAATATTGTAAATAGACTTCACATCTCTTTCAAAATCTTCAATTGTATGAACTTTTTTAGATGTATGTAAAGAATGCTTGATTACAGCTGTCGATGTTTTTTGATTGATTTACTTAGTATTTTAATTTTTCAGAAATAACCCTTGAATTTATTAATAATCCATAGCTGCTCATATATTCGTAAAACTGCCAAATTTTAAAAAAATTACAATAAAAAGATTCTTTTCCTGTTTACTTTTAATAATTGAACCAAATATGTTAGCTTACTTAAAATATTTACTTACCCTGTGTACAAAAATTAGCAAAATGATCTTGTGATGCTTACCTCATACCTTCCTTATTTTATTGAGTGCCATTCCAATTATTTTTTAAATGCTATTAAGTAATTATATTTCTGTACATAATACAAAACATTTGGGATATATTACTTTATCCTGTGGCTGAGCAGTTCTAAAGTGTTTTTAAAAGGTCACCTTGCCCCACACTTTCCAATAACTCAACTTTTCTCAACCTCTGGTCGGTCCATTTTAATAAAATGCCTCAATCTTACTCTTTCCTTCCATCATTCCATCATTATGTGACCCACCATTTTGGCCTTGCTTCCTCTATTATCTCATTTACTCACTGTATTCCCACTCTTAACCGATTAACTTTATTCTTAATCGTGCGTGTAATCCGATTGGGTAATAAGACACGGTGCTAATAATAATAATAATAATAATATTCTTAATCCTGTTTCACCTCATGACAGCTAATATACCCTCACAAACTTGATTCCCATGGCCTCCACTTTCCTGGTCTCTCTTACAGTCAATGTTTTTCCTTAATCTTATCACTTAATTTGCATTTAATGACCTGGGATCTAACTATTGGTTTCTAAAATTTACAATTTAGTATTTTTTTAGTGTTTAAAACATTCAATTCTTCTTTCTATTGTTAAAAACAAGTATTATAGAACTTAAATTTCATTTTTTTTTTTTTTCTTCATATTGTTTGTGATACAGGAACTTGCAAAAGAAGAAATATAAACTTTTTACACTCGATATCTTCATCTCCCTTAAGTTCCTAGAGAATGCATGTTCTACTGTACATGTAACAATGGTCCCAAAATCGATCACTGCAACAGTCACTGACAGTTCACACACATGCACGCCACACTTCCAATGAATTCGCTAGTGAAGCTATGTTACAGCTCATGAGAGGAAAATGTACACTTCATTTACCTACATTATGACCATACCTTGTAAGCTGTGTCATATCAGAACAATACAAGGTAGGTTTGCTACCTTTTAGGGTAGACTAAAGGTGGATTCTTACTGAGAAAGCTGACTGTTTTGGATTGATTCAAAAGTGTTCTCTCAAGGTCATGGTCCAGCACAATAGGCACACAGCCCTTTGATTGTGAATAGTATCAACGGCACAGCCGGTGCACAGTCCTGGGAGAGAGAATGGTAGTGACTTGACACAGCCAGCACACAGCCCCTTCAGTGTGAATGTCTTTAAGAGTACCTCAAAGTAGCGTGGCAGACTGTATGGCCCTGTTATCTAAAACCCTTTTAGAATTTTCTTGAGAGCTGTTCCTCACATTTCATTTAATCATTTGAATGTGGAGACAGGCAGAATGGATCTTCATATAAATGTTTTCAAATCTAAGGTGATAGTAATTTCCTGACCCACCCTTATCAAAAACTGTCAGCTTGGTATAAATGGAAAACTGTTTGAACTGGTGAATGCATCTTTGAGAGTAATTATACGTGGACTATTTCAAAGAATGAAGTATATAGTGCATATAACCCGAACGGGTAGTAAGACGCGGTGCTAATAATAAATAAAAGTAGTATATAAAAGTGTGTTGACACCAAAAGTTTTGTTTGGATGTTAAGCGTGGGCTTTTCAGGAGAAACGAAAGAGCAAGGTGAATGCTGTTGGACTGCGCTATACAAGAAATGTATGTGTAAAAACCTATATGGACTGTCAGTGATGGGTGGGTAAAGGAGTGCGGTTGAAAGAGTATTTTTAAGTAGTTTGGGGAGCCTTGGAAACTAGCTCCTACACTTAACTTTCATGAAGTTGCGCTTCCCAGGAACATAACACAACATTATAAGAGGATTTACTGTATATGGACCTTGCTACAGGCAGTAATATTTGGCATAATTGTATCTTCTTAGTTTGTATTCCCTTCTCTTAATTTGATAGTAGTTTAGTGTTAATACCAGAACATGTGGTCATTGATTTTTTGGTCTAAACCAAAACAACTTCAATATTGATATTGGTAAGACTCAAAAGTAATGATATTGAGATATCTAGTTTGATATTACCAAGCGTTAAATGTTTTGTGCTTATTTATATTTGATTTTTCTTTGAATATGATAATAGTTAAATACACAATATTAATTAAACAAGTATACAGTTTTAGCCTCTTTTTTTTTTTTTTTTTAACAAATACAAATTTGACTCATATTTACATAAATAATATCGCTCACAGCTATGAATATCATCACTTTTTGAGAAAAATAACCTCGTATTCTGCATGTCTACTGATTAGGTATATATGCATATACAATTCTTTCTTTATTCACAAACCATATTATTTGACCAATTTTACACAGGTAAGTCACAAAAATAAAAAACCATAACACAAATTTATTTTTTAAATGTTTTATTTTTAAGTTTAAAAAAGTAGGCCTAATTTGTTATAAAAAAATTAAAGGTAGAGTTATCTTAACACTGAACACTTATTAAAGATTAGGGTATTGTTAATTAAAGTTATGCACTCGCACAGCAAACTTCTAGCAAATGACATTGAAATATATGGATAGTCTGCAGACAGAAAATTTAAGTCACTGTATACCAATTACATACTCATTACTACTATAAGATCACGATTTAAAATTAGTTTAATTTTGTATTATAGTGTGTGTAAATTAGGTTTACAATCCAAACACACAAGTTTCAAAGTTGTTTTTTTTAAGCAATATATCTTACTACACATTTAGGTTATATGCGCTAATTACTCTAATGGTATGGTATGAAGAAGGGTGAACATAGTCTATTACGAGAGTAGCCCCTTAGACCATTCAATCATGAAATCAGGTATGTAATAATTAAATTTCATACAATTAGAGGTATGAAATCTGCTCAACATGTTTGCAATAAAAATTTTGTAAATGATTTATGGTATTTTTGAGTTATCGATGGTGGTCTAGGGGTAAGGTGCCAGACTTCTGTGCTGGGGTCCGGGGTTCAATCCTTGGTTCCCGACAAAGATTTATCTTGTTGCCAATTCCTTCCTTCACCTCTGACGGCAAGATGTGTAGTAATTACAACTTGGGAATGTAAGCCATGTCGGGTCTACACTGTGGTTCGGATCCCACGTTAAAACTGTAGGTCCTCCATTTTATCTCACAATCACCCTACCATTACACATTAGTATAAGCGTGTATAACCCTAACAGGTAGTAAGATAAGTTGGAGATGTATATACAATTTCTTTTAAACTCTGAATAAAACAAAATTTCAGCTACAGAAATATTTCACAAATTTAACTTTTAATTATTTTTGTATACTAGTTTTACTGTTTTATTGGGTATAGGGATATTTTTACTATTGTTTGAGAGATTGAGGTTGGATTTAGAAGAAATGTACTCATGTTTGTGAGTAAGAGTGGGAAATAGTTTAAGAAAATGACCCTCAGAACACCTAACCAGGATTTAACCCCAATCTCCTTGTCATCAAATATTGCAAGTGACCCTTTATAAGATGCTACTAAAACAAATGGGGGAGGGGGTTTAAAATGTGTTTGCAATTAAAAAAAAAAGACTTGGCACACATCTATTCACTAAACACCTTTACTTTATCCATTTTGATTTTCTAAACACTTTCAACTTTAATTACCCCAACAAAAAATGGGTAAACATAGGTAATTTCTATGATTTGGTTTCATGAAGGGGTGTAACATGTATACATGGCAAATTTATTTGCACAAGCATGAACATAAAGGGTGATTTACACGGTGCTGCTTTTATTTGCTTTGAACAAGATTCTTTATTATAAGCTGGCAAATTCACTGGTAAAAGATTCTTGAATCATAATTTTGAAGAGACTGTGAATAAAAGACGCTAGATGACAAGTTGAACATGTCCAACTTTAACGCTACTACAAAGCAAATAACTAGCAGCATCAAAAGAAGAGGCGTGTCGGCTCTTTTAAGAGCAACCAGCGAATGGGTCTGCCTTGATGCTCATGCGCGCGACAAGCTACTGGTTACAAACCTTGTTTGCGACGCACTTGTGAGTTGTTTTGACGCCATAACACTCAAAAGTGACTCATTCCCACTTTTTAAAAGCATTATGTAGACGTTTTTCAGTTAGCGAATTTTGCAGCCAGATATTTTCTCAAGGAAAGCATCAAAAGAAGCACCATGTGAATCACCCTTAAGGGAGCAAATCTACTAGTCAACAAACTTTCTGACAGTTCAAATAGTTTGATCTTCTACTAAACATTTAGATAACATGAGGTATATTTTGCAGATCTCACTTTCGACAAATGGTGTACATTTTGACAGCCATAAGCTAAATTAAATATAATAAACATTTTGTCAATGATTACTAAAACAAATCTCCAAACATTTATTCAAGGCAAACCAACACACCTGGTTTTTAATATCCTTGTATAAGAGCATATACTTTTATCTTAAAGTCAAATTTATATAATAATATACAATTCAAAAAACATAACTAGATATAAGACTAGGAAATACATAACCTTTCATAATGTTTAAAACCACATTAAACTAAATATCACTCAACAATGTTTTATTTTCTTTACCTACCTAAAACAATCACAACCTTATTATAAACTATATATTAATAATAAACAAATAAAAGGAAGTAACATTTTTCTCAAAAATTGAATTTAAAATAACATACATTCTCACTGTCTAAAAAAAAGCATAAAAACAAAATAGGTTAACAATTTGTACATTAAAATTAAACAACATAACAATACTTTGGGCATTTTACCAATATAAATATTTATAATTTAACCAACTCCTAAGTCTAAACATTGGCACATACCGAATTTTAATTTGTGGGAGGAATTCAATCAAGATAATAAACAAAAGAAATTTTGAGGGAATGTGTGCTGGTTTGAGAGCAAGAGGGGGGAAGGAGGGGAGAATACAACCCCCTAACCACTCCTTTGGAATATACTTGGAATGGTTTCATAGTTATTAAAGGCATCGATATAAGTTGTGGAATTGGCCTTACAATGTATTTGTGTTCTTTCTTTCCAGTAGGTAATTTTGGGTTGAATATTAGTCTCAAGTCGTAAGCCTGTTCTTAAAATCCATACCATGAATTCAATACATCCTCAACATTAAAACATTAAACATTTGGTGACTTCTTCATATTACCCAAGTCAATGGTCAACCGGTCTAAGGCATAACTTTCATGAAACTGGCCTGCCGATGACAGGTAAATTGGGGTTCGAATCTCGGTCAGGTCTACTGAGGGTGATTTTTCCTAAATGGTGTCCCACACACAAAAGCTGGTACATTACCTCTAAAAATCCTTCCTATCTCATCCATACCCTGTTAGAGTAATTATAATATGTGAGTTGTATAACCCAAATAGGTAGTAAGACATAGCGATAAAGTTTCATTAGAATTATTTACAGTCGGGGGAAAGCGGGGTACCTCTCTTTGAGTGCGCCACTGAGTATGGATAATTCATACTGCAAAGTCAAAAGGGGACATAAAATCCACAGGAATTCAACATTTAATTAAACTTATTGACAGGCTATCTCAAATTTTGGTTGTACATTGTAAATACACACCCCAAAACCGACTCATACAATGATTGCCGAACAAACATTCCCAGCTAATGTATGATGACACTGACCGCTATACCCGTAGTTGTTATTTTAAAAATGTATTGCATTTTTCTATGGGTGTGCGAAGCTTACGGGTGGATCTACCTTCAAAAACTATAAAGCTTCATCAATAAATAATATTTAAAGTGAATAAACACATTTATGCTAACTTTTTAATATTATGTATTGAGATGTAAGGATAAGGAATGAAGTTAATCGGGGAAAGAATGGGAGTACATGAGATAATAAATATATAATTGGCAGTTCATTATGCAAGGTTTTCATAAAGAGTAGGACACATAAAAAACTACAACAAGGTGTCATCTAAACAAAGTAAAGTCACTGCATGTACAGAGCTTAAGCTACAGTACAAAAAATTAAGTCACTTATAGCGAAGTCTAAAATAATGACATAGATGCATTATCCAGGTGTGTATTAAGCCGTACACGACCCGAGTCCTCAAAATAAAGTAAATTATGGAAAACCTGGATGGTAATGAGAGATGTGGCACACGCATAAATATGGAAAGAAAATTGTTTGGGCAAGTGTTGGACACATTGAACCCCAAGTACTATTAAAATCCAGCTCAAAATAGCTTCCAAGACCCATCCAATTTTCAAATAATTTCCAAAGTGGAACTCCCAGCCTTGATATTGACTTGGAGGACTTTGTCCCCTTTTAATCAAACATACACTACCATTGAATTAATATATATCAAAGTTGACACTCGAGAGTAAGATTGGTTCTTCAGGATGTTCCCAGGTCAAACGGCTAAACTTTGGGAAGTGGTAGTGGATCCAAAAAAACTAACTCAAAATGCGTTTTGGATATTTGGTCATTTTAGCTTCCTTTTTGGGCGAATAGCAAAAAACTAAATCAAAACAAGTTTTTCTGCAGAGGTCTTCGGCGATGGTTTGTATTAATTTTCCTGGAAAATGGATCGGTCATGCTGGACCTGTGCCTTTGCCCCCTCGTACACCTGATTTAACACCATTAGATTTTTTTTATGGGGAGCGCTCAAGCAAAAAGTGTGTGAAGTGCCTGTTATGACCTTCAATCATTACGACAAAGGATAACACAAACGTGCTAAGAAACAACAACTGCACAATGTTGTACAGCCACTCGTTCTGTCATTGAAAGGTACAATACTCATCTCCGGGCTGGAGGCCGTTAAGTTGAACCAAACAAATACAATATTTTATTTAATACATACCTATTTTGCTTTTATTTAGTTTTCTGCCATTTGCGTGAAAACGAGCAAATCTCTAAAATACATTTTGATTTAGTTTTTTTTATCCACTGCCACTTCTTAAAGTTTAGGCGTTTAACTTGAGAACAGCCTGTATACTTTCTTATGAATACATTTGAAACACCTTTTATAAAACACAAACACATTTTTTGCCATCAACCTTGATAACATTTGACCGTAATATTGGTGTTATTTTATAGGTATTTATCATAAATACCATAACATAAGTGACAGCTATAGATCACATTACTTGACTTTTGAATATGTGAAATTATATCTAGTAAAAAATTTGTATGTTTATTCGTGGGAAAATTGGGATATACAGTAGGCCTAATAATCCAAGGGTTCCTAAACTCTTTTGACGGAAGGAGCCCTTGACCAGTAAATATACGTGCTGGAGCCCTTAACTTTTTTTTCACATTAGTACTATGAACATTCAATAGTGACAGTTAAATTTTACAAGCATAAAAGTATAAAACAAAAAGAAAACATTACATGTTTTGGCTGCGCCCAAATGTCCTTTATTAAGATTTGAAAAAAATGGACAAGCTTAGTTACTGATGCTATTTTATAATGTGAAAAACTAAATAAAGAATATATTCTAAAATTTCCTCTCAAGAGTATGAGATAACTATAGAAGAGCACAGTTTGAAAAACTCTAGCTTAATGGTTGGTCCCCCACAAACTTGAATCCTGCCAACTATATGGATATCTTACTAAATAACTATAGTTACTTAAAAATCTTTCTTGCAGTACAGTTCATCAAAACATATATGAAAGTTTAGGAACATATTCATAGTCTAGTCTTGGAAATCAACAAATATCAAGCAGTTTGGTTTGAATGGAGGATTGGCTTCCCTCCAAATTTCAATTATTAATATAGCCCTTAGTTTATTAAGAAAATAAAGAAAATAGATTTATTTACAACTATCAATATTGAGTAATGCTTAACATCCGAAACATTAGCTCAGTCAGTATCGTGTCTGTCTACTGAGCTAAGTGTCCCAGGTTCGATTACCGGCATAGCCAAAAAATTTATCATTAGTGAAATGTGGGTTTATCCTTTCACGGTGATTAATTAACGGTCGGGGACTGGATGTTGTGACTGTCCTAGTATTAAGTTGGATTTTAAGGCAAGTAAAGCTAGTACTGGAAAAATATATGGCTTGAATAAAAAACTAGAAGTTTATCTCTGAAAATGAAATTCTTAGTTAACATAACTTTTGTTTAGTCCATACGTTTTATCACAAAGGTTGTTTAATACCTTAACCTTCAATGAAGATGATTGAAACCAACCTCAATGTACCAGAAACAAAATTCAAACCTCAGACAATCAATCCATCTGTCAAAAGGTAAGATTAATCTAAGTATTATTTTCAGTGCACATATTTGAACATCTTTTTTACTAAAGCTAAAAATAAACCAAAATAATGTGGAGGCAATCGTGGATCAATATTAAAAATTTTGCAGATAAATTATTTGACTTAAAAAAAGTTCATGTTTGGTTTATAAAAAATTAATTTCTGAAAATTATTCTTAATAACTTAGTTTGTCTGAATAATAGAGAATGGGAGAGTGGGGTGACTTATTAAGGGGATAAGGGGGGGACATGCGGTAAATATGACGGAAGGAGGGCTGGGAAACCAATATTTTTTGTAACCCAAAGTAGACTTTTTAGCGCCTTTTTTTACCTGTTCAGGTTATATGCATATGTACTAATTACATATTGTTTAGAATGTGAAAAGCTGATTATTAAAAGTGTACCTGCATTTGCATGGAGGTAAAGTGGAAAACTGTTTAGGGAAAAACACCCAATCAGGATTTAAGTTGTGATCTGCCTGTTGTTGACAGTCCAGTCTTTTGCAAGAGGGGGATACCAGTGTACCCTTCAACCACTGAAAAGAGTGTCTTTCAATTATTGTTGCTGGTTGAAAATAGGCTTCCTATAAAAATCGGACTCTTGGTTAACTCACTTTAGACCACCCTATCTACAGATTCAGATAAGAAAAAACCTTTTGGCAGTTACAAAAGTTACTCCAAGCCATTTTCATAAAGGTAGTCATTCGTCAACTCTTGTGATCTGCAGCTATCCCATTTGATAGTTTTTTTTAGCGTCATGTCTTACTACCTGTGCGGCCTATACACTTATGTACTAATTACAATAATGGTTTTAAGGATGAGGAAGGTGATATTAATAGGAAGTGTACATTTTGGAATACTGCAAGAATAGCATGTTAGACCACGTGGCTACTGAACCGGACAATAGATATTATTGATACCCATTAAATAGGAAAATGCTATCAATTTCGAATGTAAGAAAGTCTGGTGTGATGTTTTTTTTCATAAACTACAAGCACTTTGGGGTTGATAGTTGGGCCTCCTCCTCGACTTATCCTATCCCTACCATCTCGTTATTCTTTGCTGACTCATTTGTGAAGTGTTCTCAGAACTAACAGCTGAATAGTTTCCAGTAGAAATGTTTTTTAATTAAGATATACCCTCAAATGGGTTTTTGGAAAGGCTTTAAATAACTCATTCTGGTAATTCAGTTTTGCAGAAAGATTAGCTGGTACTAATGTACCAGGAGACGCCCATATCTACATCTTTTTGTGGAGGTTCTTTCCATGTCCCTATGAGGCGATGGGATGATGATAGTGAGTATGATGGGCCAAAGCCAATGAATATCTTAAACTAACTTAAGCCTAAACTAACCAAAACCTGAACCCGGAAACTTTAGGTCAGCAGCTAAGGGCTATCAGCACTATACCACAGGATCAGTTAGGTTATTACCTACGCAAATATTGTTGGATATACAAAAGAGATGTTTTAAAATGCAAAGTTAAATTGAAGAAAAAGTTAAAATACACAAAGAAAAGTCAAAATCTTTTTTAACTTCAACCTCATGTTATAAAGAGTTATTTAAAAGTAAGTGTTGCAATGAAAATGACTTTCTTAATGTGTGTGGCTTAACACTATATACTTATTCATCCTTAAGAAAGTTCAGAAATATATAACTTTCGTATAGCCTTGAACAAAATCGTTCAGACAGTTGACCAGTGTGGCCAATATAATGAAATAAAAACCCACATTTTAATGTTAAATGATCAAATGTTGGCACTGAGAATGTATTAAAATATTTCAAGCATTTGTTTAGAATTATACACAATTTTGAGTATTCTTAAAATAAGTTGATTGTGTAGCCTAATAAGAAATTTGTCCAAACATTTTAGTTCGCTTGAGAATGTTTATAAAGATTCAAAGGAAAATGTATCGGAACATAAAAAGTGTTATTAAACTTTTGACTTTTCGAGGCTTTGTGCATAATTCTTATGGGCCTAAATGTTCAAACAAGATATAAAAATTATCATTAAATCATGAATACATTTGGGCATACACACAGCTAAGTTATTCCATAGTTTTATATATATGTAGGTATACATATTACACATAATTATATGAAAATTGTGCTAAGTATCCCTCCCAGAAGTAGAGATTAATCTGAGATATCTATCATAATTGTTTTATATCTCATAGTTAATATAGATTGAAAATAACAATGGTACACAAATACTTTAATGAAAGGGGAGTAGATGGCTGTGTCTTTTATGTAGCTATATATAACATGAGCGCAAAATTAATCTGAGGGGAGAAGATGGCTGTGTCCATTCTATAACACAAGCACAAAATTGATCTGAGGGGAGAAGATGGCTGTGTTCATTCTATAACACGAGCGCAAAATTGATATGAGGGGAGAAGATGGCTGTGTCCATTCTATAACATGAGCGCAAAATTGATATGAGGGGAGAAGATGGCTGTGTCCATTCTATAACATGAGCGCAAAATTGATATGAGGGGAGAAGATGGCTGTGTCCATTCTATAACACAAGAACAAGCACAAAATTAATCTAAGGGGAGAAGATGGCTGTCTCCATTCTATAACACATAACACAAAATTGATCTGAGGGGAAAAGATGGCTGTGTCCATTCTATAACACAAGCACAAAATTGATCTGAGGGGAGTATAATATGGCTGTGTCTGTTCTATAACACATAACACAAAATTGATCTGAGTGGAGAAGATGGCTGTGTCCATTCTATAACACAAGCACAAAATTGATCTGAGTGGAGAAGATGGCTGTGTTCATTCTATAACACATAACACAAAATTGATCTGAGGGGAAAAGATGGCTGTGTTCATTCTATAACACAAGCAAAAAATTGATCTGAGTGGAGAAGATGGCTGTGTTCATTCTATAAACACAAGCACAAAATTGATCTGAAGGGAGAAGATGGCTGTGTTCATTCTATAACACAAGCACAAAATTGATCTGAGGGGAGAAGATGGCTGTGTTCATTCTATAACACATAACACAAAATTGATCTGAGGGGAGTATAATATGGCTGTGTCTGTTCTATAGCTACGGCCATGAGTGCAAAATTGATCAGAGAACTGGATATTTGTGTGCTCTGTGTGTCTAACCATCCAACTGGGCTAACACTTTATGAAAATATGATCAGAGAAGGAGACAAGCCAATGCACCAGCATTTGCCTGAATAAGTTGAAAAAAAGGAGTGTGTTAGGTTGAATTTGTGACTGATGTCAGTCTTCCCTGATACATAATTCATTGGGAAGGGGTAAAGAAGCTTTCTTAGCCAATAACCAATTATCATAATAAATATAACTTATTAGACTAGGACTGTAGATATACAGTAGTTGAAATGGATTAGCAAGGCATTGCAGCCGGAAGTAACATTCTACCTATGGTGGTTGGTGGCCTCGGGAGCTGGGCAAACAGCTTTGGATATGGGGTCGGGAATAAAAATTCTGCAAGACTTGTTTTTTATTTGGAATTTAAATTATGTATTTAAATAATTTTAGTGACATGACGTAAATTTTATGTATTCAACATAATTAAATAATGTTTAATTAAAATAAAATATAGCACAGAGTAAAATATTAAAAAAATAATAATAATTAAATAATGTTTTTATTATTATTATTTAGCACCGCGTTTTACTACCCGTTCGGGTTATATGCTTTAAGTACTAATTCCGCTAATGGATTAGGAATTGGGAAGGTTGAATTATAGGAAGGAACCCGCATTTGCGTGGAGGGAGAGTGGAAAACCATTTAGGAAAAACCACCCCCAGTTCACCCGACCGAGATTCAAACATCGATCTCCCCGTCCTCGGCGGTCGAGCTCAACACAACTAGCGCGTTAGCCAACTACGCCACCGAGGCGGGTTAAATAATGTTAATCAAGACCTATTAAAGCACTACTGAGCACACGATTTGTGTAAAAGTGACACTTCACATGGGCTAACTAACATTGACCAAGAGCATTAAGCCAAACTAGCCTACTCTGCGACAGCTAGAAGCAGTTCAAATTTGGATTATTTTTCCTCTACGGGCAAGCATGCCCTCTTTCCCTTCGTTTCATCCCTTATGCCATTTGAATGTTTTATAAGCAAGTTTGAGATGGCTTCTAGTAGGGCATCACTAGAGAGACCGGATGTTAGGCAAAATGCTTATATTATCACAGATATCATAAAAATGACTTAATCTAAGTTCATTCCAGGGTATTAGGGTTGTGAGCAGCAAATATAATTTTGCTTATTTTTTCCTATTGTGAATAATGCCTATAAATGCCTATTTACCTGATTTTAAAAATTAAATTTGCATTGCATTAAAACAGTTGGAATGTACAGTAGTAGATGCTTTGATTTCCAACACAAAGAATATATTTCTTAGATATCCGACCAAGATTCAGTTGTTCAAAGAATTTCCCCTGAAATAGCCTTACCTCCGCAGCCAGTATTAACTAGATGGGGTACATGGCTATCTCAAGCCTTGTATTACGCCAGCAACTTTAACAAGATACTGGATATTGTTAACAATCTGCGTGAAGATAATGCATCGTCAATACGCAATGTGAAAGAGTTTCTGTTGAAGGACATTGTACGAAATGACTTGGCTTTCATCGCTGCCAACTATTCTGCATTACCATATGTGATCAAGTGTCTTTAAGAGAGAAATAAAACACTGGCAAATTCACTGGATGATGTGCAGAAAATCCAAGTGGTTCCAGGTGTTGCAAGCCGACTGTATGAGAAAAATGTGAGTGGGTTCTTGCGGATAATCGGGACTTTCAGCAGTTAAAAGACATCGAGATGATTCTTGGAAGTGAAAAAATTGTTTCAACTGATATTGATCCAAACATTGTAGCACTGTTTAAATATGCTCAAATAACATCAGTATAAGTGGAGAGATCATTTTCGATACTAAGAAATGTGTTGTCTGATAGAAGACAAAACTTAAAAGTGGAAAATTTGAAAAAAATATATTTTTTGTCATGTGCAATCAATGATTATTGATGCCAATGACATGAAGTCTGGGTTTGAATCCTGCCTCGGTGTACTGAGGGCAGTTTTTTACTAAATGGCTTAACCAACCCTCTTTTCCTTCACACAAATATGCTTACATTAACTAAACTACCTTCCTCATACCTACTCTATTAACATTAAAATGTGTACAGACTGAACAGGTAGTAAGGGCGGTAGAGAAAAAGAAAATAGCCCTATGTAGCGTTAATATATCAGTACTTTGAGAAAATATGTGTGAGGCCATGGCATTACTCTGAAGCACAGTGCCATAAAAAAAATTAGGAACTAAGCTGAAGCCATAAAACTAAATAAAAAAATTAGATAGTCTAAGCTTTTTATCCATAATCAATATTTATAATGTATGCCCTAAATATTGTTAGTTTTGTTATGTTATGGTATATAAGTTATTTCCTTTTGAAGTATTATATCGTTTGCACTGAAATAGCTCAGTATCATGTAATAATACAAAACAAAGCTGTATTGAAACAATAGCAATATCAATATGAACACTTCTAAAAATATATAAATATCATAACAGTTTGTACATTTGATCTTCACTTTCATGATTAATAGCCTAATAATGGACAACATAAGAACGGCAATGTCACTCTATACAAAAGAGAATAGCCTTAAGTGCTATTTCAGTCATCTAGTTCCAAATCTAACTCTAGATTAACTATTTCTATTTCTTTGAGTGTGTTAATAAATGTGTAACGCGAAAAGGCCATATACAGCTTTCGAAACCACACATACTGAGACCTGTGAGCCATCATTGCACTCCTAACTGTGCTACGCTCCATTGGAGAAAGTATGTACCAATAGGAAGACATAAGATAACTGATTGGGACATCTAAAAATCCAGAGTATTTTCTTAAAATATTTATAGATTCTAACGCATATATTCTGCAGTTTGGAGGGAATTTATTTTCCATACAAAGGTAAGCTATGGCAAGAAATATAGAACCATGATTTAAATGTCTACTGACACCTTGTTTATCAAAAGTTATGACTGTATCGATAGAAAGCGATTCAACGTGTTGCAGTATCAGCGCAGCCACATCAAGTTCTGGCCACGAAATAGTTGGGTCATCTGGAAGGTTTGTGCAATTGCAAATCATAACATGGCTATCAGGGATACCAAGAATCTTACAGCTAGCCCAAAGCTCTCTGCGTCTTTCGGGTCCTTTGTTTCGATGGTCACCTTGAGAAAGACACAGAAGATACATTCCTGAGTCAGTTTTCTGAGCAAGCTTTGTAATTACAGGACCAAAAAACATGCATTCGTCATCTGGATGAGCTATCACAAACAATACTTTTCTCGCCACTTTCAAATGTCCATACACAGAGAAAACTTTCAGGTACACTGTAGCCAGATAAACTGAAATGCAAAGGAAAATGTATGTTACCACGGTTAAAGTGAAGTGTTCTGTGGTTTCTCTAGCATACTTGACAGTTTCTTGAACTACTGTACTGCTTAGGTTTTTAAGTCCATCAAAGCTTCTGCTCAAGTTTGCAAGTTCTTCCTCAAAGTGAAATTCAAATTGTTCAAACATTGCTGACGAAACTTATTAGAGTTTGATCTTTCTTGGTTATTGTTCTATAGACCTAGAAATAAAATTAAAAAAGAGTGATATAACAAAAAGTCAGTAAAAAATGAATTACGTATGGCAACAAAACTTTAATCATCACTATTTGAAAAGAATAAAGCCCTTCATTAATTTTTGTTAATATTCAAGAAGAAAAGCTTGAATAAATGTAAGCCGGTGGGAGAGCATGAAGCAGGTACTGGATTCGTTCAGTGTCAAATTATTAGATATATAACGTTTTCTAGCACTTATACATATAACAAGATTCTGAAGTTTCTGATTACAACAAAACAAACCTTGTCAAAAAATTTCAAACCATAAAAAAAATATTCTAAAACTCACCTAAATTATAGGGTAACGACATATTATACAGTCACAGTGGACATAATGAAAAGTTACTTGTCTTAATGAAACTTTCATAGAACAATAAACACCATAAGATTATAGCCAAATGGTAATTTTACTTATATATTAATGTTCATTGGGCATCTGCAAGCACTAGTTTTTTTAAATAACGTATTCATTAAGAAAACCAACCAACCTAACCTTTCATGTTTGATTAGAGAGCTTTGCCTGACATTTTGTGTGAATAAATATAAATTTAAATTGATAACCTATTGGAACTGTGCTTAAAAATGCCAATTAGGTGAGTTTTCTAAGACTTGTTTAAACGATTTTAAAAAATGTCATCACATTTGTTTTATTACAATAGGAAACTTCGGAATCTTGTTGTGCTTATAGGGGCTAGAAAAATTTAGATTTCTTATTATTTGACCGAGAAAAAAAGATCCCACCCTCGAATCACACTATGGCCTGAAACAGTTCTTGTAAAAAGAAATTCTTTAAATAGGCCTTTAAGTGAGAAACTAAATATTACTGCATTTGTCTATAGTCTCTTTCCTAGCTTTGATTGATTCATGCCCAGAGTAAAAATTTTATATATATTTACGATATGGTCGGATCTTTTTATAAAGAATATTAAATAAAAAAACAATAGCTGACAGAAGAATTCCACAACTACATAACCGTTTATTCTAGGGAAAGAGAAAAGATGCGCAGGGTGACAACCGTCAACTTTAAAAACCAGATAAACCATTAGTCTAGCATTAAACCGTTAGAGAGCACTCCAAACATTAAAACATGCTCACGTTATAAGTTATGACAAAAGATGGCAGGAAAAGATATGAATAAATTTAATAGTATCCCAAATAATAGTTAATCCATTATTTGTGATATTTAAAGATACTATCTAAAGTAAATAATAATTTTTATTTGGTCGTTAATATTAATTGGGGGTAAAAAGAAACCGTAAATAGCTGTAGAATCTTCTGTGACCTGGATATGCCGTTATTATCGAATTATATGTATTTAAAGTTAGATATTACTCCTCTACAGTGCCAGCATGTTTGAGGCGCCACAGTTTTTATATTTGAATCTGCGGAATGAGCACACTGAATAACATGTTTATGGCGGCCCCATTTATTTATCGACATAAAAAAAGAGGAAAAAACGTGAAGTTGCTTTCACTTGGAAAAATGTTTACGTTTAATTTAAAGGTATGTGACCTCGAACCAAGACATTTTTTATGTGCTACACTAAAATATTTAAGGGGTTCTGTTGTGTGGTACGAAATATAAAAGGGTTTCATGACTAAATTTAACTAGTCTAAAGAATAGGGCAATAGAATCCGCGCTCAATAATAGGTTATCAAGTCGGTGTGTTGCAACTTCTCGGCATCTTCTTACAACTTTTTTTTCTTTCTGGTCTTAACTGGCCTTTTTTGGTCAGGGATAGTTTAAAAAAAATTAGTCAAAATCTTTGGTGGAAAAACATGTGAGAATCAAACATATGGAGTGGATAGCTCGTGTTTCACCAATAATACATTTTTCGGGCATGTCAGTAACTAAACTTGGGACCCTTAGATCAGTAGCTGGACTGCTACCGACCGAACCAACTTGTCATACGTAAACATAACCGCTTTGTGTTCATATTTGTTGGAAAGAGTAACTTTGTTTTAAAGATTTATGATAATATACAGGTGTGGTATGTCTTCTTATATAAATATTCCACATTTTTTCAGTTGATTTTAAATAAAATATAGAACCTCGAAATATTTCTACACAATCTTCACCTCTGACAAGACATCTTGTGAATGTGGGGAATGCCAAGCCACCACCGTGGTTCGGATTCCACGTTAAACTGTAGGTCTTCCATTTCTTCTCACAATCACCCTACCATTACACATTAGCGTAATTGAGTATAACCCGAACGGGTAGTAAGACGCGGTGCTAATAATAATAATTCTACACAATTTTGTAATTGGGCTGAACTATTCCACATCCACAATAACCTACACGTAAAGTACCACTACAAGAAAAACAAATATAACCAATAAAAAATTAGTTCAGAAAATAATTATAGACAGCAGTATTATGGGATTTTTTCAGGAAAATCCTCGTTTACACGTTTTTTTAAGGCAATACAGCTTCTAAAACAGAATTTGTGTCAAGAGCACAGAGCGGGGCCCTGATAGTAAAATCAATTCTCTATCCAACCATATAAGTGTGCATAGGCCTAGACCCTAC
Organism: Timema cristinae; assembly: GCA_039000515.1. Lineage (NCBI taxonomy): Eukaryota > Metazoa > Arthropoda > Insecta > Phasmatodea > Timematidae > Timema > Timema cristinae. The sequence continues at coordinate 107,641,891 of JBCFYV010000012.1, forward strand.
AGATCTGAACAATTTGACTCAAACTTGGGGAAGAACATAGTTTTTTGAAGTAAAATCCTACATTAAACATATTTTAAGACGCTCCAGAGCCTAAACCAAATTTTGTGGCACAAACAAAAGTGGGGCCCTCATATTACAATTAATTCTCTATCGAACCATATTAGTGTGCTAGGCCTGGACCCGACAGTTCTGAGAAATTTGACCCAAACTTGAGGAAGAACAGAATTTTTAAAAGTAAAAGCCTGCATTATGCACTTCTTTAAGGTGTTCCAGACCATATAGATCATCCAATTTGACTTAATAAGGTAACATACAACTTTATTTTTAAGTAAAATTCATTGCACCCGACCAGGATCGATCCCCAATCTCTGGCAGTCTAGTCCAACAGGAGATTAGCGCGTTAGACCACACAGACACCAAAGCGGGTAAGAGATTATTAATACTAGATAAAAAAAACTTTTCTATATTAAAGTTTCGATACAAATAGGGTAAATCAGGGCTAATATGAGACGCACAAACAAATGGGGTTAATCTGATACCGGTACACAAATATATTATATTATATACTAGCGTGGTTTTTTTTTTTTTTTATTCATATATTTTAAATCCCCGACAGCCTAGGCCATCATCTGGGACTATTTTGTTACAATGTAGCGGATGCTTACAGTACACATGAAGTTTAATTACATAGGTACAATCAATTTTTCAAAAGTAAAATTTTACAAGATAAAGACATAGTAAAAGATTTATGACAAATAAAATTCTAAAAAAATAAGCATTTTGAAGAAAACATATTTCTTAGTTGGTGTCCATAATGTATGCATTCTAATTCAAACCATTATAAACACACACAAAAATATTAACTAAACCTACCTTTTTTTTTAACAAATTTTGCACCTAACTTGAGAACTTTGTTGTGAGGCATTTAAATATAAACTTATGTTAATAGTTGGAACTGCGCTTTATTCAGAAAGAAATGGCTAGTCTGTTCAGCTTTTAAAACTTTGAATATGATTATTTTAGCGCGAGTTATAAGCCATCAAAGTTGTGGGGACCAATATGATACTATTGTAACATACAAAATCAAAAGTAGGCCTACATCAAAATGAATAATTATTTACATAAGCCGTGAACCGTATTTTTCCACTTTGTTTTATTAAAAGTTCATAAAATATAGTTTGAGTGTTGTACATAATTTTCTACCAGGTTATTTTACTCTAAATTATGATTCAATATATTTTAGGGGCGTTTATGTAAGGGATCTTCGCGGCCACACTGGTGAGTGCATAAACATTTGTCCATAGCTGGGGGGAGGAGGGGTCATGATGGGTGATCAAATAACTGCTATGTCTTTGGCAAGTACAGCCTAATAACTGCTGTTTCTGGTGAGTAGAGCCAAATATACTATTATGTGCCTAGTGGGTAGTGGCTGAGATACTGCCATATATCTGGTGAGTAGAGACAATGACACTGCTATGTCTCGGTGAGTAGAGCCTAAGACACAGCTATGTCTCTGGTGAGTAGAGCCTATGACAATGCTATGTCTCTGGTGAGTAGAGCCTAAGACACAGCTATGTCTCTGGAGAGTAGAGCCTATGACAATGCTATGTCTCTGGTGAGTAGAGCCTATGACAATGGTATGTCTCTGGTGAGTAGAGCCTAAGACACTGCTATGTCTCTGGTGAGTAGAGCCTATGACAATGCTATGTCTCTGGTGAGTAGAGCCTAAGACACAGCTATGTCTCTGGTGAGTAGAGCCTATGACAATGCTATGTCTCTGGTGAGTAGAGCCTATGACAATGCTATGTCTCTGGTGAGTAGAGCCTAAGACACTGCTATGTCTCTGGTGAGTAGAGACTAAGACACAGCTATGTCTCTGGTGAGTAGAGCCTAAGACACTGCTATGTCTCTGGAGAGTAGAGCCTATGACACTGCTATGTGTCTGGTGAGTAGAGCCTAAGACACAGCTATGTCTCTGGTGAGTAGAGCCTATGACAATGCTATGTCTCTGGTGAGTAGAGCCTATGACAATGCTATGTCTCTGGTGAGTAGAGACTATGGCAATGCTATGTCTCTGGTGAGTAGAGCCTATGACAATGCTATGTCTCTAGAGAGTAGAGCCTATGACAATGCTATGTCTCTGGAGAGTAGAGCCTATGACAATGCTATGTCTCTGGTGAGTAGAGCCTAAGACACAGCTATGTCTCTGGTGAGTTTAGCCTAAGACACTGCTATGTGTCTGGTGAGTAGAGCCTATGACAATGCTATGTCTCTGGTGAGTAGAGACTATGACAATGCTATGTCTCTGGTGAGTAGAGACTAAGACACAGCTATGTCCCTGGAGAGTAGAGCCTATGACAATGCTATGTCTCTGGTGAGTAGAGCCTAAGACACTGCTATGTCTCTGGTGAGTAGAGCCTAAGACACAGCTATGTCTCTGGAGAGTAGAGCCTAAGACACTGCTATGTCTCTGGTGAGTAGAGCCTATGACAATGCTATGTCTCTGGTGAGTAGAGCCTAAGACACAGCTATGTCTCTGGAGAGTAGAGACTAAGACACAGCTATGTCTCTGGTGAGTAGAGACTATGACACTGCTATGTCTCTGGTGAGTAGAGCCTAAGACACAGCTATGTCTCTGGTGAGTAGAGACTATGACACTGCTATGTCTCTGGAGAGTAGAGCCTAAGACACAGCTATGTCTCTGGTGAGTAGAGCCTAAGACACTGCTATGTCTCTGGTGAGTAGAGCCTAAGACACAGCTATGTCTCTGGTGAGTAGAGACTATGACAATGCTATGTCTCTGGTGAGTAGAGCCTAAGACACAGCTATGTCTCTGGTGAGTAGAGCCTATGACAATGCTATGTCTCTGGTGAGTAGAGACTATGACAATGCTATGTCTCTGGTGAGTAGAGACTAAGACACAGCTATGTCTCTGGTGAGTAGAGCCTAAGACACTGCTATGTCTCTGGAGAGTAGAGACTATGACACTGCTATGTCTCTGGTGAGTAGAGCCTAAGACACAGCTATGTCTCTGGTGAGTAGAGCCTATGACACTGCTATGTCTCTGGTGAGTAGAGACTATGACACTGCTATGTCTCTGGTGAGTAGAGACTATGACACTGCTATGTCTCTGGTGAGTAGAGCCTAAAACACTGCTATGTCTCTGGAGAGTAGAGACTATGACACTGCTATGTCTCTGGTGAGTAGAGCCTAAAACACTGCTATGTCTCTGGAGAGTAGAGACTATGACACTGCTATGTCTCTGGTGAGTAGAGACTATGACACTGCTATGTCTCTGGTGAGTAGAGCCTAAGACACAGCTATGTCTCTGGTGAGTAGAGACTATGACACTGCTATGTCTCTGGTGAGTAGAGCCTAAGACACAGCTATGTCTCTGGTGAGTAGAGACTATGACACTGCTATGTCTCTGGAGAGTAGAGCCTAAGACACAGCTATGTGTCTGGTGAGTAGAGCCTAAGACACAGCTATGTCTCTGGTGAGTAGAGCCTATGACACTGCTATGTCTCTGGTGAGTAGAGACTATGACACAGCTATGTCTCTGGTGAGTAGAGCCTATGACACAGCTATGTCTCTGGTGAGTAGAGCTAAGACACGCTATGTCTCTGGTGAGTAGAGCCTAAGACACGCTATGTCTCTGGTGAGTAGAGCTATGACACAGCTATGTCTCTGGTGAGTAGAGCCTAGACACATGCTATGTCTCTGGTGAGAGCCTAAGACACAGCTATGTCTCTGGGAGTAAGACTAAGACACGCTATGTCTCTGGTGAGTAGAGCTATGACACAGCTATGTCTCTGGTGAGTAGAGCCTATGACATGCTATGTCTCTGGTGATAGAGAAACTATGACACGCTATGTCTCTGGGAGTAGAGCCTAAGACACAGCTATGTCTCTGGTGAGTAGAGACACTATGACACTGCTATGTCTCTGGTGAGTAGAGCCTAAGACACGCTATGTCTCTGGTGAGTAGAGCCTAGACACATGCTATGTCTCTGGTGAGTAGAGACTATACACATGCTATGTCTCTGGTGAGTAGAGCCTAAAACACGTATGTCTCTGGGAGTAGAGCCTAATGACACTGCTATGTCTCTGGTGAGTAGAGACTATGACACGCTATGTCTCTGGTGAGTAGAGCCTAAGACACAGCTATGTCTCTGGTGAGTAGAGCCTAAGACACAGCTATGTCTCTGGTGAGTAGAGCCTAAGACACATGCTATGTCTCTGGTGAGTAGAGCCTAAGACACAGCTATGTCTCTGGGAGAGACTAGACAGTATCCTATAGACAACACGTATGTCTCTGGTGAGTGAGCAAGACAGCTATGTTCTGTGAGTAGAGCTAATGACACTGCTATGTCTCTGGTGAGTAGAGCTAAGACACAGCTATGTCTCTGGTGAGTAGAGCTATGACACTGCTATGTCTCTGGTGAGTAGAGCCTAAGACACAGCTATGTCTCTGGTGAGTAAGAGCTATGACAGCTTATGTCTCTGGAGAGTAGAGCCTAAGACACAGCTATGTCTCTGGTGAGTAGAGCCTAAGACACAGCTATGTCTCTGGTGAGTAGAGCCTATGACACTAGCTATGTCTCTGGTGAGTAGAGACTATGACACGCTATGTCTCTGGTGAGTAGTAAGACAGCTATCTGGTGAGTAGACTAACATGCTATGTCTCTGGTGAGTAGAGCTATAGACACGCTATGTCTCTGGTGAGTAGAGCTAAGACACAGCTATGTCTCTGGTGAGTAGAGCCTATGACACATGCTATGTCTCTGGTGAGTAGAGCCTATGACACATGCTATGTCTCTGGTGAGTAGAGCCTAAGACACAGCTATGTCTCTGGAGTAGAGCCTAAGACACAGCTATGTCTCTGGTGAGTAGAGACTATGACACATGCTATGTCTCTGGTGAGTAAGAGCCTAAGACACAGCTATGTCTCTGTGTGAGTAGAGACTATGACACTGCTATGTCTCTGGTGAGTAGAGCCTAAGACACGCTATGTCTCTGGTGAGTAGAGACTATGACACTGCTATGTCTCTGGTGAGTAGAGCCTAAGACACAGCTATGTCTCTGGTGAGTAGAGCCTATGACACGCTATGTCTCTGGTGAGTAGAGCCTAGACAATGCTATGTCTCTGGTGAGTAAGCCTATGACACTGCTATGTCTTGGTAGAGTAGAGCCTAAGACACAGCTATGTCTCTGGTGAGTAGAGACTATGACATGCTATGTCTCTGTGAGTAGAGCCTAAGACACAGCTATGTCTTGGTGAGTAGAGCTATGAACTGCTATGTCTCTGGTGAGTAGAGCTAATGACACAGCTATGTCTCTGGTGATAGAGCCTAAGACATGCTATGTCTCTGTGAGTAGAGCCTATGACAATGCTATGTCTCTGGTGAGTAGAGACTATGACATGCTATGTCTCGGTGAGTAGAGCCTAAAGACACTGCTATGTCTCTGGTGAGTAGAGCTAATGACACTGCTATGTCTTGGTGAGTAGAGCTATGACAATGCTATGTCTCTGGTGAGTAGAGCTAAGACACAGCTATGTCTCTGGTGAGTAGAGACTAAGACACTGCTATGTCTCTGGAGAGTAGAGACTAAGACACAGCTATGTCTCTGGTGAGTAGAGCCTAATGACACGCTATGTCTCTGGTAGTAGAGACTATGACACTGCTATGTCTCTGGTGAGTAGAGCCTAGAAAACTGCTATGTCTCTGGTAGTTAGAGACTATGACAATGCTATGTCTCTGGTGAGTAGAGCCTAAACACATGCTATGTCTCTGGTAGAGATAGAATAGAATGACAAACTGCTATGTCTCTGGTGAGTAGAGCCTAAGACACTGCTATGTCTCTGGTGAGTAGAGACTATGACACTGCTATGTCTCTGGTGTTAGCACAATGCCTTGCCCTGATAGTAAATTCAATTCTCCATCCAACCATATAAGTGTGTATTGGCCTAAAAACTACGGATCCAAGCAATTTGACCTTAACATTTGGAGAAACTTTTTTTTAAAGAAAAAGCATGCTTTACACGTTTTAAAGGCACTCCAAAATTTGTGTCAAGAGCACAAAGCGGGGCCCTTATAGTAAAATCAATTCTCTATCCAACCATACAATTTTGCATAGACTTAGACCCTACAGATCCTGACAAAGATGAAAAAATATGATAAAATTGGTATGAATTTCAAAATATGTGTTGTTTCTTCTTTTGTTTTATTTTTCAAGGAGGGAGGCACCCCAGAGCCCTCCTTCACAAGCCGCCCCTGCCTAAATTATTAGAGTCAAAGTCAGGCAAAAAGAATAAAAATGATTACTCGGCTTCCTTTTAAGATCACAAAAATTTAAATAAAATAATCTAATAGAATATATTCTTGAATTAAAATAATGAAGTTAATTATCCACAGGTAAAATAAAATAAAATAATGACTAAGCAAGAAAAGTTTGTATTATTGATTTAAAATGGCCTCCATTACATTTACTTTGGAATTATTTGAATGTCGGTCTTAAGTATGGAAAATCAATTTAGTTGAAAATCTTGCTGTTAGTTAATTGGCTGTATCACATGCCTTGAAAATATTTATTTAGTGTAGTCTGTAGTGAAAATAAAGTCGATAGCATAGGTAGAAATAAAAATATATTGGATTGCCCTCACAAAATGTTGGGATCTCAAGGTAAAAAATAAAATAAAAAATTGCATTGGTACATTACTCAGGTCTTTTGCAGCTCACACACATAATTTTTAGCTCAGGTTGAGCGTTGAAATTTTTCTGTCGTTTCCGGGTTTCATTGACCCTTGTAAAATGACTTTTCGTTATAATATTAATTTTAATTTTGACACACATACATTTTTTATCTAGAGCTTGCCGCTTCGTGTCAGAAAGCGATGATATTTATTTACAAATATTACCCAACAAACCCAGTGAGCAAGGCCATAGCCAGACAATAATTTCAGGGGCAGGAGGGGGTGGGAGGGGGCGAGGGTGAGGGGATTTTCGGGGGCACATAATTCAATTGCTGGATGCTAGAAAAAAGTCTTAATGAAAAGCAATTCTAGAAGCTATTTGAAGTGTTTTTTTAAAGACAACATAACCCCCTAACTACCAGCGGCTAGGAAAATTTTTAAATATTAAACACCACTAGAAATTATCTGACGTAATCTTTATGTTTACACAGTCCCCTAATTTGTACTTGTAACTTAATTTTTATATTGTTTGAACCATAACTGCCCCTCCCCCCTAAGGCCTTGCTAGTCTAGCTGAGTGATTGATACTGAAGTACTGACATTAAGCTTATGAAATATATATTGTACTACAAAAATAAAGAAATAATTAAAGAAAAAAAGACTCATTATATTAAATGTTATCGATAATATCGAGTGGAAATAGGGGGTGCTGCAGTTCTGCAGTGCCTAAACATGAGCCACCACTGCGGCCGTGGACTAGATGTTGTGTCTGTCCTAGATTTAAGTTAGCTTATAAGTTGTGTGCTGATATGAGGCTATGACCTGCAATACACCTCAGGTTAATGAATCTTGCCCTTGGAATAATTTGAGTTTAAGACCATTGCTTTGTATTATGAGTACATTCCCCAGTAATCATCATCAGACAATAATTGATCAAACAACTATAATTATTTATTTTGATAAAGATATCACATGACAAGGTGGATCATATTTCTAAAACCATCACAAGGCAGCATATTTTCACAGTAAAACAATTATAATAGAATAGTATTGTTTATTAATATAAGTACATTGCCAAATAATAAACTAAGGGCCAAGTAAATCTATTGCCAAACTCGTTTCGATAAATTATAGCCCACTTTATAAGTGTAGCATAGTTTATTTCACTACAGCGGTTTACAAACTTGTACCTATTTGACTTAGAGCTAAGAATTAGTGAATTACCCATCTTGTTTGTTATGAGTGCAAACATACAAGGGATAGTTAAAATAAAATAATTAACACTCAATTAATTAAATAATATATGAAACTGTTAAATTTATAACATGAATATAATCAGCTGGTGATGCAAATCGAGTGAGCGCAGCTCTGTTTTATCCATGTAAATTTACAGCATTCCATCAGTCTCAATTCTGGGATCAAAATTAACTTGATGTCCACATAGCATAACTCTCGTGTTTTTAAATGGAAGCCATCAAGATGCAGTTAGCTTAACGTTCACTTAACTTGAGAGTTGTCCAGGGGAGTATTTTCACATTAAGTGAACGTTAAATGAAGGTACCATGTGTTCTAACTTAACCAATTGTGTTGAGAATGACGTCAACAGGGCTATTTAGTACTTTGTTTGTTTGTTTATGATATATTGACGACTTCTTTGGTTTAGTTCGTCTTTGTCTCACAAACTCTAGAACTTTATATTCTTTTGTTACACTTTATTTTTGTGCATCCAGTACGCTTCTATTGTACAATTTGTTTTCAAAGTCACTATCTGCATTTTTCTCGAGTTATGTTATTATTATTAGCACCGCGTCTTACTACCCGTTCGGGTTATACGCACTTACGCTAATGTGTAATGGTAGGGTGATTGTGAGATGAAATGAAGGACCTACAGTTTAACGTGGAATCCGAACCACGGTGGAGGCCTGGCATTCCCCACATTCACAAGATGTCTTGTCAGAGGTGAAGGAAGGGTTTGGTAATCAGATAAATCGGTGCCGGGACCGAGGATTGAACCCCGGCCGCCAGCACAGAAGTCTGACACCTTACCCCTAGACCGCCAGGTCACCCTCGAGTTATGTTAAGTGAATATTAAGTTGATTGTGATCCCAGCACTACCCTTGTTAAAGCGCTAGCCCAAAGTCATCTAAAAACCATGATCGCTAAGTAAGCAGGGAAAGCTGAGCTTCTCCCAGATAATAAAGACAGCCACAGCAGCCCACCTTCTGCTAGGAATATGAGTTAACATGTGTGGAGCAGAGAGAAGACTTTAGTAACAAATAAACTGAAGTTACAGCAATTATTGAATACAACTCTAATGGGGGAAGGGGGAATCAATCTAACTACAGAAAAAAGATAACCAATCTCAAAACAGTTGCCCCAATTTATAAGTTAATTAAATTGATATGTTGTAATAATCATGATTTTGAATTATTTGTTGGGGGGTTTCAATTCATTATGCTGTAAAATTGAGAACTTAATCCAAGTGTTAACTCCAAAACAAAAACAATTCATAAAGTGTTTAACTCTTTTATTGCCAAGGCCTATTCCGGATTCACACACGAAGTGTGCCACATCTATTCATCATTTTTGTAATCATGATTTATGTTGTCAATTTTGTAACATATAACATTTGAACTTCATCTATTGAGAAACGCCAGAAATTGAAAAAATCTGGAAGGCTGACCACATTAGTTCTGGGACCTTTTTTTTAACTAGAGAAGGCAAAGCCGATCAGATTGGTCTGTGGTACTAAAAGAGTTAAATTATACTTTGATGTGAAACTTCTTCAAGTGTCCTGAATCTCTTTAAAAATTTCCAATTAAATATTTGAATACAATTTTTAAAATGAATGGTACTTGTACCAATTTAGTCTTACTCCCTTCCACACAGAAAAAGTAGGCTGACTGTTGCTTGTCTTTACTTACTAAGAATGTTTTATAACCAATTTTAGAAGATATATAAACTTGGCCCTTATTTTATGTCAGAGAAACCATATATTTTAAGGGAATAACATTTAAATGCATATATTTGAATAACAAGTACAGATTATATCACAATATTTATAATACTATGTAAAGTTCTAGAGACAAGAACTAATAAATGATTTGAAATTAAGTAGTGTTACTTAAAAAAAAACCTCACCAATATGCCCAAAGTATTGAGATAATGGTATTTTAAAAGTAAAACAAAGCTAATTAAATTGTAAAGCTGCATTTCTGTTAAAATGTAGGCTGCACCTATTCTAGTTTATACATATTACAGGGCTGCCACACTTGGAAATCACCAAGAATTTTACTATTTTCTTTTTGTTAACATTGAAATATTTGTGGACTTAGGATATTTAAATGCAAGCTTTAAAGTGGGCTTTGTATAGAAAAAAACAACAGACAAACTGAATAACTAAACACGTTTAAACACAAGTCTAATCACTTCGGTCCATCACTCCCTGAAATGTTAGAGCGGTTAAACGAGTGCATATATTAAATCATTCTTCAATCACATTAATTTAAATACTATTAAAGTTTATGAAATTTCAATTATATTTGTTTCAAGATAGTATGTAAAACACAAGGAATTCCATAGTAAAAAAATTACGGCCACCCTATATTACTACAAAGGAGAATATTAAATTTTAGGTGTTTGTATACTTTAGCCTATGGTTAATTAATTATTATATAACATTTTATCATATGCATACACACAATTATATTGAACTGTAAGGAAAATAGCATTGTGGCTACAGACAGGGTAGACGTGGAAATCAGGTAATTTAATCCTAACTAAGGAATACTTGACTGATTCTGAATTTAAACAATTTAACAAAAATGAGAGATTTTGTTTTTTGATGTTAACAAATTGCTTTGCCTTTTAACTGTTGTTTGGAAAACTAGGAAAAAATTCGGGGAATTTTATAATAAAAGTTGAGTTTACCGAGTTGACTTTCTTGACCTGATGAAGCTGTTTGTTACAGTTAAAGCTTGTCCTTCAAGATTTTTGTGTTTTTTAGTGTTTTATCTAAACAATTTTTTTTTCAGTATTACTAAGGGAAGTGTGCTGGCTATCCGTCCTAATTTTAACCGTAGTTTTGTAGCAACCTTGAATAATTACCATTAAAAAAACTGGTGTTTACTAAGCTATTGGCATACAAGTGGCTTGTGCCTCAAAAGAGGCCTACATATTCGATAATAGCTGTTTCTAGTAGAGATGGGCAGAGCGGCTCACTGTTGGGAACGGCTCAGACTGATTCAGTTTAGTGAAATGAGCCGTTCATTTTTATCGTTCAGTCGTTCGCGAATGAATACTTGTTTTGCAGTCATCGTTCGATCGACCGAACTTCAGCTAGTGGATCTTCGTTCGTGACCGACCTGATACCGGCTAGTGGCCCATCGTTTGCGACCGACCTACGGCTTTCAATCAGTCAGTTATCGGTATCAATTGGAGAAACGTACCTGTAACTTAGTTATTCGCTTCACATCAAAGGGCCTGGTTTCAGGGAGGAGTTTTTAAAGTTTATTAAATTATTATTTAATTATTTAAGCCATTAAAACAAATCTAAAACATCTTAAAAGTATACTTCATTTATTTTGATTAATTATGTAGTTTATTTAATTGTGTAATTGTATTTAAATGAAAATATATTTGTTTTCACAAATAAAATGCCACCAAGAAAAAGTAAACTTTGGGATCACTTTTGCGAAATAGAAGATAGAAAAGCAAAGTGTGGGTATTGTTCACAAGTCGTCAGTGTAGGTGTGGTTCTACTTGGAACTTAATGAGACACCTTAAAGCAAAGCACCCTGCTGTCCCTATTTTTAAAAGTGAGTCTCCTCGTAAGTCAGTACCATCAATTGATCAATCCACATTAAACTTTGCTAGTGAGCAAACTGTCGATGATGTAAATATAATATATATAGAGTGAATTAAGACATTAATCAACCATCTACATCAAAACAGGAACAGGTTAATATACTCGACTGTGTTAGTATCAACAGACCCATTCCAATTCAACGATCAAAATTATTAGATGAACAGTTGATCAAAATTATAGGCAAAGAATACCATCCATTAAGTATTGTTGAGGACCCAGAGTTCAAAATGTTCATCAACATGCTTTGTCCAGGTTATATTCTTCCATCTCGTAAAACTGTTTCTTCTAGTTTGGTCCCGCAATTGTATCAGTCAGCTTTAGAGAAAGTGAAAATGAATCTGAAGGAAGTTTTAGGGGTATGCCTTACCACAGACTCATGGACCTCATTCAACAATGAAAACGTTATTGCTGTAACAGCACATTTAATAAACAGTGATTGTTGTGAGCTCCATCCAGTACTATTAGGGTGTATTGTTTTTCATGATACACACACTGCCAAAAATCTTTCTGATCATTTGAAAGATACAGTGAAAGAAAGGGGTATTGAAAATAAAGTAGTATGTGTAGTAAGTGACAACGCTGCTAACATCACTGCTGAAATACGTCTTTGTAGTTGGAGACACGTGGGTAGTGATAGTTTTAAAATATCTTAATTTCTAAGAATGCATTTGTATTTACCTCTTATAGCCTTTATCCTAATGACTACCCCTACCAGCGAGGACAATGTTGCTTATTGTTTGGTTTTAGACACGAGTGGAAGGGGGGGGGGGGGAAGACGCAGAAATAGATTTGCTGGAAAAAGAGAAAATAAACTCATCTCGTGATTTTTGTGACTAAGGCCGACCGAATTCTCCCGATTGTCTTGTGTCGTTCAATTCAAACTAGTTCACGTTGAGGATCCATTCAATTTAGACCATTCGATCGCAAACGACACATCTCTAGTTTCTCGTGGATGGCCGTAAAGTTATTTACAGGATATTTCCAATTCTATGAGACTGTACTTGAAGATTGTTCTCCACTATAATTGGTTCATCCTAAGTTGAGACTGGTAGAACACAAACATTCCCATATCACTATGCGCAGGACTTATTGCGCTTGTGTTCCACCAATCGTGTATTATAAATGGGCGCAATCATGTATAGTCAGTATCATAGCAAAGTAGGTCACTACAAAATTCTACCTATTTTAATGCTTTTAAATTTCCTGTCTTACGTTAAACAAAGCTCGGGCCAAACTCGGCAAACACCATAAATAGCGAGGAAGCCCACAACACTCACAACCGTCTCTTTAACACTGCCGAGATGAACTATTGACTGATAATACAAAACAAAGGAAGGACTATTTAGTGAAAGGATACCATTGAGGTCCGTTCAGTAGCAAATAAGAGCATAGACTTTCATGTGGTTTTGTTCACATCAAGTCTCAGCTTAGGGTGAATCAATAATAGTATTAGATAGCCATTTGAACAAAACACCTACACAACCGAAACCAGCGATTCTCAACCAGGATTACACAAGAATTTGCAAAAGCTTGCTTTTTGTAGGTCTGTTCATAATTTTAGGACAAGGTGGAAATATGGTAAGCAAACTCGTATATACAAAGAAGATGAAGAAAAGAGTGAAAGATTATAATGTTAAAGGTGAGTTAGTAAGAATATTGGTAGGTCAAGTTAAAGTATTGAAGGACAGAAAATAGTAAATAGAAATAGGCAGTGAACACTCTTGAAAAGTTTATTCAAAAATATGAGTTTATTATTATTTGCCAACATGTATATTTTGTAATATACTCCTGTCAAACTTAGTATCTATCAGCCAGGTAGGCATTTTATTAGCTATTTTAAAGGTTCTTCCGGAAATAAAATAAAAGTTGGGAATCATTGACTTGAGACATGAGTCTTGATACTCATCAAGTATGGGAGCTACTTTCAAAAATTTTCAAATTTGTTTCAAGAACTACCCAAATTAAAATTGGTCCTCATTAACTTGCACATCAAAATATGTATGAAAAAAACCCCTCAAACCATTATAACCTTGAAATGCAAGATGATGACAATAATCATGGATTATGCGCATCAACTGATATAGGTGTGTGCAGTGTAGGCGCCCAACCTCAGACTCTTGACTATCAGTAGTGCATTATGGTTCGAAAACACCTGACCTAAGACATCAATATCACAATACTAGATTGATGAGGTCGGTTAGAGTGTACACTGGGGATATTTTGTTACTTATCATTGTGGTTTAGTCATCCACACTTCATACTAATACAGGCACATTTCCTCTAAGTCTTACCCTTTTTTTTCATTCTCTACCCTTTGGATTGGGTTATTTTTCTTGATGTGTTTAAGTGGGAATGCCCTGGTGTTATTCATCTTATTACCTGTTGGGGTTTATGCCTATAGGTGACCTGGTGGTCTAGGGGTAAGGTGTCGGACTTCTGTGCTGGGCTCCGGGGTTCAATCCTCGGTCCCGGCACAGATTTAACTGATTACCAAACCCTTCCTTCACCTCTGACAATACATGTATTAATCACAACTTGTGAACGTGTGGAATGCCAGGCCTCCACCATGGTTCGGATCTCAAGTTAGACTGTAGGTCCTCCATTTCATCTCACAATCACCCTACCATTAGCGTGAGTATAACCTGAATGGGTAGTAGGACGTGATAATAATAATTTATGCCTATATGCATATATGTACTAATTACGCTAATGTGTTAAGTATGAGGAAGGTTGAATTTTAAGGAAGTGTATCTACATTTACATGGAGGAAAAGTGGAAAACTATTTAGGAAGAACCATGCTCGGAAAACCCAACAGGGATTCAAACCGTGATCTCCCTGTCATCGACAACCAGTCTATTGCGAGAGTAACACCTTAGACGATGAGGCCACTGTAGTGGGTTACCCTGATGTTGAATGTCTAATTAAAAACAACATATAGAATTTTCAAATTATAAATTTGTTTTCATTAGTTTAAATAAACAACAATACTACTGGATAGGAGGTAACTTCCAAGTACAGCCACATTTAACAAGCCATTTTTAGTGCTTTTTACAGTAATCCTCAACAAAAAAAAATACAAATTTCCCTAGAAGTCATTAATACAATCTAGTGAAAGTGCCAACATTTCATTATGAAGCAGTGACCTATAACTTTACACAATTAATCACAGCCAATACTTTTAGTAAATGCAACTAAGAAATTTTCCACATATTTCTTGAGATATTGTCATGAAATACCAGCTTGTTTATCTCTATAACCAGCTATACATGTTCATCACTAATATAACATGTTATAGTGTTTAAGGCTTTATTTCTATTTTTATTAGTTTGGTTTTGTCTTGATTTACATTTACATCACTTTGATAAACTCCCTAGAATATTAAATTTGAAAATGTAGCATATTTTAATAAATGATAAGATTGATTTTAAATAAACTTTTTAAGTAGACTCAAAAATAAACTATTATTGGTATTTAATTTGATATTCATCAATAATTTTAAAAAACGTTATGAAAATAGAGTTAGGATCGAAGGATGGATTTAGTAAATAATCTGGAGTGTGTGGATGATTACTTGTGGCCAACTATAATGTTGCCTATTTCATAAAAAAAAAATTTCCCTCCTAAGGAACAAAAAAAGTTAAAGCGGAGACGATTAATAAAGTTGTACTCTTGTTTATCCTGAAATGTATAAGTCTTACCATAACAGAATACACATGGTGTAATCTGTCAGGGTAAGACTCACCTTTCAGCATAAACCAAGTGGACATAATACACTTTTACACTTGAGTTTATTTGATATGGTATTTCCCTAAGCTACAGGGAGCGGATCATTATTCACAAACTTCATCTCCCATTTCACCCTCTTCTTTATATGCACAGTGGCTTACTTAGTCCTTTAACTATTCTTTCCAAATGATAGATTCTTTATTTGTGGAAGGGCAGGTCAAGTTGTAAAAACCACCTGAAACCCCAAATTTTTGGGCTACGAGTCCAGCCTCACCCAGCTCACCAGTCCAAAACCAAAGTGATGATAACCACACACAAGACTCACCTCATAAACTTCCCATCAGTTACATCATAAAGGGTGACCTGGTGGTCTAGGGGTACGGTGTCAGACTTCTATGCTGGCGGCCGGGGTTCGATCCTCGTTCCCGGCACAGATTTATCTGATTTCCAAACCCTTCCTTCACCTCTGACAAGACATCTTGTGAATGTGTGGAATGCCAGGCCTCCACCGTGGTTCGGATTCCACATTAAACTGTAGGTCCTTCATTTCATTTCACAATCACCCTACCATTACACATTAGCGTAAGTGCGTATAATCCGAACGGGTAGTAAGACGCGGTGCTAATAATAATAATAATAATAATACATCATAAAGCCGTGCAACTTTGTAGTAGAGTCGGCTAGTTATTTAACTGTCAATATCTCAAGAATAACATTATTAATAAACACAACAATCTTATAGTTATTTAAAACATGCCATAAATAATTTATTCTGTATCCTTTCAAGGAAGCATTATCTTACAGTTTACAGGGCTATGGAGTTTATTGTCCAACTCAAGATGCTTTCAGAAATGATTTTAAAATATTGAATAATAATAACAACAGATTTTCTGCAGTATAATGCTCCAATACAGATTATTTCATAGGAATCTTCTTTGGCATTGTGAATTAAAACGATATATTTAATAGCCTGTATATTATTATAATATTATCAGTTTTTATTTCGAGGTCGGATTTGGTACATATTTACCGATTCCGACTCCACAGCCCTGACAGTTTGTACACAATTATTTTAAAACACACACCACAATAAGCATCACATACTAGACATGGCCATCTTATAAATAAAATTAAAAGTCTAAGCCAACTGTATGGCAGTTAATTTGTAATAAATACAGCTTCACTCGCAAAAAAGTGGCTAGCTTACAATGGAAATCATGATTGTAAAGCCGAGCAACTTTGTACGAGTCTTTGAAGACCTTAGCTTTCCATTCCAAGACAATACTAATCAACTGAAAGTCAAATTAAAACTTCTTGCTAACCTTACAAATTCCCAAGTCGTTTGACCATGTCTAAAAAAGGAAGGAAAAGTCTATATCTGACCAGCAGATTAGCAACATATTTGGACATAAGGGCGGTACTATGCTGTCGTCAAAGTTCTTTCATCAAACAAATATTTTTCTATGCTCAAAGGAAAATATTTCTTTGATCAAAGATCTGAAGCTGATTTTGATCAAAGATGTGTTATTACACTGCATCAAATTTCTTTCAAAGTGTCTATAGTAGCTTATTGCAAAAATGGACTCCATTGGTTTAATTTCATGTGCAGCGACTGTGAAAGTGATTGTGATAGTCTCATTGCTTCTAGAAGAAGAAAAAAATGAAATGGCTATGGGTTCAACCCTGTGTTAGAAGACACGCGATTTCTTTATATTTTGCCAATCTCCTATAGCGGTCCTTGCAGCGTGTTCACAATTACTATCATAAAAGAAATTAATATGTTCATAATACGTAATTATATATGTAACTGCCTCACATGTCAACGTTATTTTTTAAATCACCATTTTCTTTGGCCAAACCTTACAGCATGTTCCATAACCTAAATCTTTGATCAAAGATTTGTAAAATGCTTTCTTTGATAAAAGATCTTTGACGAGTCGTCAAAGTTTCATCACATTTCTTTGGTCAAAGAAATTTAACAGTGTAATATCACCCTAAAACTCCACATTACACATTTGTTTATATTATAAATACAAATGCAATACATAATGGTACTAGATAAATTAAATAGATTAAATTAACATATTAATCGATCATTTTTAAAAGACCATGTTCCCACTTTTTTTCATTTTGATTACTATTTAAGAAAGTGGATGTAATTAAAAAATGCCACTTCCACAAGACTAGTCGACATTAAATCTGTGAGCATTCCTTTCAAAAGAGCCATACTTTTGGTGTTAAGATTTTTTCCAACACATTTTTGTCCATCCTTTAAAAAAAAAAGTACGGTTAAAGCAATTGACTTAAATAAACATATTGAATTAAAAAGGATTTTGACAAGCAAATATCCTAATTATTCCTGGTTTAAATTCTAATAGTGAAAGGTGTACATGTTTTTATACAAAAAAAAAGTGATGTCACCTTAACTTGCATAAAAGCATTTATATAAACATAATCACTACACACAATGGACAAATTAACAAACAATTAATTGCTTTGAGGCATAAAGAAGTATTACTTTGTCTCAAATTTGTGCAGTGGCACCCGTCCAAAGGTCAGGGTGTTGCGAGTGAAGTTCCTGTAAAAGGGTGGGGCATGGTATAAAGTATAGGATGTTAAAAGAGGGTGGGGGGGGGGGGCGGAACAGGGAGAAAGGTGAATAAAGTGAAGGGAATCTCCAATTAGTTTATAAAGGTGTTGAATATTTAAAAAAAAAAAACTCAGAGGAAAACCATTCTTCTGTGCTTCCCGGGGAATGGGTACCTAGACTACAAATGGTTTTCCGCGCAACACCAGTAATTTTGAACTTGGGCACCACTGAATCTGGGTCATGTTTTTATACTAAGTGGGTTATTTAGTATTATTTTTGTATCATACAAACCACAAATTGAATTAAAATTAATATTTCTCTATCAATTTGTGTATATTGTTGGTCCATCAAAGTTAAACCATAAATAAAATGTATTTGTCGGTTTAAAATAAGCTAAACTTAATATATATTGTCTTGCCAGTTTATGGAATTAAAACTGTAAATACAAATATAATAGAGCAAAGAGTATCAATACTGTGATGTATCATTAAGTGATGTAAGTACTTAGTTTATTTTGTCCATTCTCTTTTCAAAGCGGATTTTTTTTTTTCCATAAAACAAGACTACTTTGTTTTAGGCTAAGCATATATTGTTTGGTTATCCAAACAGTACATACTCTAATTTGTACTCTAATTTGTTTGGCTTAGTGGTCACTTTACTGGAATTATTTCTTCAGTGGATGTCAAGAGAAAATATATGTAAAACCCTCTTAATAGAAAAGGGAAATTCGAGGTGATTCGACAATAAAAAAAATTATTGCACAATTTTAACAGCTTTAACAGGTTCCACTTGCTCTTTTATGCCTTTTTCCTACCAATGTTAAGGTCAAGTAATAAATGTATTAATGTTACAATTATTAATACCCATACATTTTTTTTAACCTTGTTAAAATTGTGCAATAAAATTTGTGTTGTCAAATTATCTTAAGAACTCTCTAAGGCAAACCTTTTTTTGCTTATTTTTGTTACATTTTGAAAGAGGCATAGGAAAAAGTAAGATAAACACAATATGGTTATATTAATGAAAAGAAGGACAGTTCACATTTTACACCGCTACCGCTGCACATAGAAAGAACTGCTTCGGCAAGAAAATAGATCCCCATTGCTCAATCCCTCGACATAGGTTTCATAATATTCAAACTCATAAAAAAGGAAACAAAAAATAAAATTAGGGAGAAAATAAAATGAACAAATGAGATTCCCCCCCCCTTTTTTTTAGGTGGGGGTCTTCTTTTAGGGAGTTTTTGCAGGTTTCACACTCCTTCCTGATTAGTTCCGATAGAATGAAACCTTGGTCGAGGGTTTGAGCAGATCAATTTTCTTTAATAGGCAACCACTACCCCTCTGTCCAATGTTTCACTGTAAAAGTCATATTGTGTTTGTTCTTAGCCCTATTTACTGTACCTTCTTCCATAATATATTTCATGTTTAAAAAAATGTGTATCTATACTAAAAATGACTAACAAAATGACTTTTCATAACTTAAGTAGTCAAACGATAAGAGACAAAACACAGCAAGTTTGTTTCCAATCCTTAAGCGTAAATCTATTTACTTGTAAATATATAGGCCTAAAAAATGTTGCCTGTCAAGATGACCTTTTAAATTTATAAAAAAAAAATATAATCAATTTTCTTGTAAATCAAAGGAATCTTAACTAAATAACATGTTCCAAGTAACTAACAACATAAAATTATTTATATATTATATGCTTTCAATATCAAATTCAAACTATAAAACATCTTTTTGAGACTGAATTTGGAATGAGAGAGTAAGGAGAGTGAGAAATACACTGTATGTACAAGGGGGAGTGTGAGCTATGAAAAAGTGGGAGGGGAAAGGAGAGAGCGGTTTAAGTTGAGCAATGGCTTGAAGCAAAGAAAAGCATTCTCATCACTACTGTTCATTGTAGTGATGGACGAAATAAAGAAAGGATTGGGAAGTATGGAAGCAATGGTGTTTACAGATGAGGAGGAAGAAGTTCAGTAGCAGTTGGATGCATGGGACGAAGTGGTGGAGCGGTATGGAATGAAGTTTAATGTAAAGAAGAGTGAGATGCTGATTACAGCAAGGTGCACGGCTGGTGTGACAGTAGGATGGAGTCAGTTGAAGATAGTGGAAAGCTTTAAATACCTGGGGAAAGTGATAGAGGAAAGCAAAAGAAACAAAAGAGAAATTAGTGAGAAGGAGGCAAGCAGAAGTTTTTGCTTCTTTTTTTCCCCAGCAGTGTGAGAGGTCTAATTTGGAGCAGGGAGGTGTCGAGGAAGTACTATGTAGCAATAATGACATACACCAGAGAAACGTGGTTAACAAAGGAGCAGGATAGAAGCAGAATTCAAGCATGTGAAAAATTACTGAGCGGTACTATAGGAGTGACAAGAATAGATAGGATGATAAATGATAAGGTGAGAAAGATAGTTAGGGAGGAGCCAGGACAGGATATAAAAGTCATGACTAAGGTGGTACGGCCATTTGAGGAGAATGGAGGATAGGATATCACAGAAAATGTTAGATAATGAATTGAGGGACAGGAAGACCAAGAGGAAGACCAAAGGACAGATGGCTGAAGGGAGTGCGAATACATAGGTGTGGAGGAGTGAGGATAATACTGGGTATTATGGAGGAGGAAAGGTGATAGGGAGAAAAGAGAAGTTTAATGGTCTTATGTTCCAAGCAAACCCAGCCAGTGGTTGGAAATTATTTAGTATTTATAAAGCAATAAAGAACAAAGGGATAGATTTAAACTGCTTCTATTGTGATTTAAAAAAAACATGAAGTTATGGTAATTAAAACATTGTAAATCTATAAGGTATAACATGCTTATGACTGTTGGATTTTGTAGTACTTATAGTAATAATATTGAGACAAATAGGCAACTAATCAAGACCCATTTCAATTAAAGCCAGCCACAAGTTAGTTTGGCTTGTCTACTCTGCTGTGCTTGTGGGTATGCTGGCGGGCATGTTCTCAAGCGCGGTCTTGCAACCAGCTTCCAGTACGTCTGATGACAGGCAAGCGTGTAAGAAGCTACACACAGTGTTGATGTAGATGTCACGGTGAACCAGGAAGTGTTGGACATGGGGAGAGTCGTCGAAACGAATGGCCGAAACGTCTATCCCACGCTTCTTGCGACGCTCAGCAAAATCCTCAACATCCTGAAACAAAATGGAACAGAAGGGTAAAATAAAAGAAGTCAATGTCATTTGTACACTTTTAGTTCAAACCTGTAGCAGAACCTCAACCTTAAACTCATACAATGTTGTCTTCACCTCTCCTCTAACTTATTTAGAGTTCAAATTAAATTTAAAAATATGTTAATTATTTATTGAGTATTAAGTTAACCTCCAAAGCATGACTCTCACTAGCCACTTGCTATAAACAACTTTATCTTTATTATGACTTTCCTCTTTTATAAAATTGTGTCACAGGTTTCACACTTGACTCCCTCCTGATGAGTTTCGACAGAATGAAACCCAGGTTGGGGCTTGGGCGGTAATGATCGATTTTCTTCAAGAGGTAGCTGATACCTCTTTATCCAGTTGCAGCGATGTAAAATGTGAATTGTGTTATTTTCATTGTTAAAGCCATATTTTGTTCATTCCCTTTCATGTACCTTCTTCCAAATATAAAAGAAAACCTCAAAAAGAATGTTCCTTTAAGAGATATTTTATATATTCACATCAAATGTCCATGCCCTATGCTTGTTCTTTATGTTAATAGTTTCTTTTACATGTTATTATCTAAGTGTCTTATCATTCTTGACCAATTTTCTTTCTCTCTTCTTTGTCCTTTTTTTTGTTTCCTATTTTATGAATCTGTGTTGCGCATTTCACACTCCCTCCTGATGAGTTTTGACCAGGGCTGTGGAGTTAGTATGCCAAGCCTTCGACTCCAACTACTCTATTTTTCCACTGCCTGACATCTAACTCCATCAGAAATGTCTATAAGGTATAGTAAGTATTAGTAATAACAAATGTATTGCAGTAAAATCCTCCAATACAGATTACTTTGTGGGAAGCTAATTTGGCATTGTGTATTTATATACATTTATCGATTCAAATTACAAAGAACAAAAAAGTATAAAATTAAAATGATGTAATTACCATATTATATTGTTGTGATATTATAAGTTTTTATTTTGAAGTAGGAATTAGTACATTTTAATCAACTCCACTCTGGCTCCACCCAAAATTGTTTCCAACTCCACAGCTCCAGTTCTGATGGAATGAAAGCTAGATGAAGGGATTGGACAGTGCCAATCGATTTTCTTCGAGTGGCAGCTCAAAACCTCATTGTCCAGCGGCAGTTATGTAAAGTGTGAACTGTGTTCTTTTCATTGTAAAAGACATTTTGATTGTTTCCTTTTATTTGTTTCTATCTAACTTTCCTGTACATTCTTCCAAATATAGCAACTTTATTTTTATGATGTAAATTTGAGGAGTGTATGGCTGTACAAATGAATGTAGGCCTATTTCAGAAAAGAGGAAAATTAAATAACATGAAAGAGATGTTAATCTATAAGAAAAAAATTATTTTATTATGTAATCTTTGATATATGCAGGAGAGATTGTTTGATTTATTTCTAAGATGATGATTTAATTGTTATACATTTCAAAAGAAAACAAAACACACAATGGTTTCTTTGCCTTGACACACTAGAGTTGTAGAACTAATTACTATTCTCTAAATCTCTATCATACCTTTTGTGAGTATATTGTGTACACAATAATAAACATTTATTGTTATTGTTGTTATTATTATCATCATCATCATCATCATCATCATTATTATTATTATCATTATTATTAACATTATTAGCACCACGTCTTGCTACCCGTTCGGGTTATACGGACTTACGCTAATGTGTAATGGTAGGGTGATTGTGATATGAAATGGAGGACCTACAGTTTAACGTGAAATCCGAACCATGGTGGAGGGCTGGCATTCCCCACATTCACAAGTTGTGATTAATACACGTCTTGTCAGAGGTGAAGGAAGGGTTTGGTAATCAGATAAATCTGTGCCGATACCGGTGTTCACCCTGGACCCCCGGTACAGAAGTCCAACACCTTACCCCTAGACCACCAGGTCACCAATAAACATTTGATCATTAAAAAAAATTCACTCTCATGATCTACAAAAATATCATAAGCTAATTACTAGGTGCGTCCACAAAGTAAGGTCCGTTGAAATATGACCACCAAAATATACTTGTAGGCGAGGTCACGCATGAGCAGTACCATAGATTGACTCATCAGCTTTCTGTTGATCCCTTTACTTCAGTTTTATTGCCATCTAATGTTTTGTGAAAGTGATTTAAAATTAGTGCTGTCATAAATAATCCAGCCAGTTTTGAGGTTCGAAGTGGTATACGATGTTTGTTAGCGGAAAACCTTAATGGTGCAGAAATTTACCATCGGATATGTAAGGTTTACGGGCCTGATGTCATGAGTGAAAGTAAGGTGAGACATTAAGTCATCTGTTTAAAGAAGGTCGCAACAATTTTTAAGATTAGGTGCGCAGTGGCTGACCAAGTGTTGTGGGTGACTGACAATTTAGTGGAAAGTGTGGACACGAAAATTTTTCGTTTCACACTTACGGAACTTTCTTTTGAATTTTCACAATCACTCTTTCACGAAATTGTGACAGAAAAGCTAAGCTACAAGAAAGTGTGCGCCAGACGGGTCCTCAAAATGCTGACTGAGGTACACAAAAAAAACATGTGGAGTCAGCTCAAATGTTTTAGCGTTTTGAAAAGGATAGAGATGAACATTGTTTCTCAAATCATAACTGGTGAAAAGACTTGGATTTTATATACGTATGTTGAAACAAAACAACAGTCGATGCAGTGGCGTCATTCAACACCACCAAAGACAAAACAATTCAAATAGAAACGCTGTGTCAAAAAAAAAACATGGCTTCTGTTTTTTGGGAGCAGAAGAGTGTCTTGCATGTTGATATTCTTGAACGAGGAAGACACATTAATGCTACAGGATATTGTTAATAAAAAGACTCAGACGTGCAATTCAGAACAAAATACGTGGCCTGCTAACATCAGAGATTCTTCTATTGCACGGCAATTCTCGAGCCGAAACTGCAGCTCAAACTGTTCTGATCCAGCAGTTTGGATGGGAGCTGCTGGACCACCCATCCTACAGCCCAGACCGCGCTTCCAAGTGACTATCACTGGTTTTTGAACATGAATTATTATTATTATTAGCACCGCGTCTTACTACCCGTTCGGGTTATACGCACTTACGCTAATGTGTAATGGTAGGGTGATTGTGAGATGAAATGAAGGACCTACAGTTTAACGTGGAATCCGAACCACGGTGGCGGCCTGGCATTCCCCACATTCACAAGATGTTGAACATGAAGTAGTGGCTGCCCTCTCAAGGTTTTGCATAAGTCGATGAACTGAAAAATGGTGTGAATCACTTGGCTGCATGTTTTTGAAAGAAGTTGGTGTGATATAAAAATGTCTCCAAGTCAATGGGGATTATGTAGAAAAAGTAAAGGAGGTATGCATGTATTTTTAGCTCTTTATAAAACTTTTCTATCCCTACTAGTTTTTTTGTATTAATTTATCGGACCTTACTTTGTGGACGCGCCTCATATAATACATATATCAACATATTCATTCTGTATACACCCGATAATTTTGAACACCACAGATGGAGGAGACATAAGCTACATTCACAAAATGATTTAGGCCTATTAGAGATTAATTAATAGATTAAAAGAGGGTGGTGCAAAGATCACTTTTTAAATGTGAAGCCAAGCCAAAGCAAAGCTGAAACATGCAAAATTAAATTGAAGCCAAAGTCAAAGATAAGGTTTATGTTGTTGTCGCAAAACACTACTTTTAATTTTTAAACTATCCATTAATGCATCTAAGTAAAGAGAAAGGACTAAAGAAAAAAACCAAAGCAGCTAAGTTAATTATTTTATGCTTATACATGGTGTCTACTAAACTTGACCAATGAAATCCCCGACCTTTCCCTGATTTTCCATGATCATTTCTTATAATTCCCGACTAAAAATTATTTCACATCTTTGCCCCCCCCCCCCCCCCCCCCGGCTCCCCTTCCACCCTCGTTTTTCTATTAATCTTTTTTTTTTTAATAATAATAAGTTTTAAAATTTAAATTAAAATTGTTTACTAGGAATTAAAAATATATTACACAGCTACAAACAAACAAAATTATATTATAGTTTACTGATTATTGTATTTCATATTTTGAGAAAAATATAATTTTCCCGTATTTTTATTGTAAGTTACCAAATTCCCGACTTATTCCCGTTTTTTTCCCGATCACTTCAAATTCCCGGCTAATTCCCGTTTTCCCGGATGGTAGACACCCTGTTATAGATCTGAATTCGTCCATGCTTATTTTATAGCTGTCCATTTAATCATTAGTCAGTGTTTAAAGTACTGCTTGGAAGCTGTTCTAAGACTGAGTTTTGAAATATTTCATATTTAGTGAGATATTGAAAAAATGTTTTTTGCTATAAATTTAAGTTTTCTTGTTTTTTTTAAAATATTTTTAAGATGCGAAGGTTATTGTAGGTAATGAAGTCGAAGTTGCGATTTGAGCTTCAACTATGACATTTCGAAGCCTCGCACACCCCTAATAATTTATTCATGGGGGCTAGAGGGAAACACTAGCAAAAAAATTAGATATCCTTAGAGGTCTCCTAGAAGAGTAGGAAACAAAGTGGGGAAAAATCCCCCCCATAATATACTTGTTCAGGGATTGAGATTCAGTTTTATAGTTCAGATTTTGCTGTACTATAGGTGGTATCAAACCTGTCAATTCAAAAAGTTATTCACTAACCTTGTAAGAAACGAGTGTATCCGTGGTAGAATAGATGAATAATTGAGGCCAGGAGAAGGGCTCCTCATAAAGATTAATGGGGCCCATCTCCATGGGCTTCATCTCTCGCAGTGACCGCACAGCGCTCTCGAACAACCAAACAAACAAGCAAAAAAATAAGAAGATGCTCGTCATGAGCAGGTTATAGAACCGACCACCTCCTATGATGGCCGAGATAGCCAGGTATAAGGATAAGATCCTATTCTCGCCGGGAGCGCTGTCGAAAATGCATCCCTTCACCTGGAAACAAAGAGAAAAGAATTTGTTGGTAATTTGCCCAAATGAACCTGATGAAATTGAAGTGTTTTTAAATAAGTGTAAACAGTTAAAATGAATGAAAAGGGTAGATTCAAAAAGTTCTTCCGGAAACTAGCATAAAAATGGTAAGAAACAGAATTTATTATGAATTTTCAATAGATTAATATTTGAAAAATCATGATTTTAGTGTTTCACCTCTTTGGTAAACTGCGTTAATATAATTCTCATAAAAGATTGTTAAAATGGTTTTCTTTTCAATGTTAGTTTCTTACTACCTACAAGGTACCGATACTTGTTCAAGTTTCCTGTGAACTGTTTATATTTGTTTAACAGCCGTGTCTTACTACCTATTTAGGTTATAGGCATATGTACCTACTAATTGCGTTAATGGGTTAGCGATGAGGAAGTGTACCCACATTTGCATGGAGGGAGAGTGGAAAACCACCACCCTCAGTACACCTGACTGGGATTTGAACCTCGATCTCCATGTCAGAGGCAGTATATTTTATTGTGAGTGTGACATCTTAGACCATGCAGCCCGAAAGGAGGTAAATGTTTATAAAAAAGTGTATTGTTTAGTTCAATGTTTAGTCCCATAAGAAAGTAACTTATTCGACACCTTAGCTCAGTCGGTAGTGTGTCTGTCTATTGAGCTAAGGGTCCCAAGTTCAATTCCCGGCATGGCCGAATAATTTATCTTTGGTGAGATGTGGGTTTACCCTTTCACAGTGATGAATTAATAGACAGGGACTGGATGTTGTGCCTGCCCTAGTCTTTAAGTTAGATTATAAGAAGATATATGAAACTATGACAGGCTTAGCCAGCCCCTAGTGGAAAATTTACGCTCAAATAAAAAACTGACCCGGGCCACAAGCTGGAAACAGTAATAGATGGAAAAAAAAGTAGCCTATTTTTAATAAATGTATTAAAAATATATTTACTGCATTTAATATCTACATTTATTTATTTATGTTTATGTATGAGTCTTGGAATATATATTATTTTAAATAATATAACTCTCTGCTAAAACCCCTGCTTATAAATGTAAAATTTACATTTAATGTAGGTGATACACATTATATTAACACTACATTACACCTGTAGCAGAATATATATCAATTGTTAACTAAGAGAATTACTACTGCAATAGCAAGCCCTCTTCCAAGGTGAATAACTACTGGTCTCTTTTTCAAAATAAATTATTATTACATAGTTAGTTTAAATATCACAGAAAGAATTAAAACACTATTAAGATATCTTCAATGGTATTTTAGATATTTTAAAAGGGTTATTTGCTATAAAATGTTGTATAAATGTCACACCCATAGTTGCTGAATTGCCCTGATGCAGTTTCTCTTAGACACTCCTCATGAGCACACATACACATGAGGCGAAACTCATTAACAATAGGACTAGAAAATTTTAAAAATTCAAATAAGGTAGGGGTGAAGATAATTGAACGCGGAAGAAATAAATTTGCATAATTTACAGCATGAAAAACTATCCCGGGATTTAAACCAAAATTCGGGCAAACCAGATAAGACAAGGATAATACCTTAACCCGTGTACCCATTGATAAATAATTTAAATTTGATATGATTCTCATTAATTTTTTTTTAAATAAAGTTTAAATAGTTAAACTTTTAAAATGCACATACACTTATTTACACCACTAACATCATCTTGTTGACAATTGGCATGCTTTCAAGGAATGTAAAACTCAGAATAACTAAAACACTAATTTTTCAGTTTTTTTTTCTTTGTGTGTGAAACATGTTCTCTTAACTAACATGACAAACAAACATTAGAGTGTTCGAAAACAAGCTGCTTAGGATGCTATGTGGTATAAAAAGGAATTAGGTTGCTGGGGATTGGATGAGGTTACATAATGATGAGTTACATACCTTGTACTCATCACAAGACATTGTCAGGATAAACAAATCTCATAGATTACAGTGGTCAGAGCATGCATTGCGAATAGGGGAATCTAGAACCGTGTTCAGGGTATTGACTAATGAAACCAATAGGAAGAGACCACTGGGAAGACTTAGACTCAGATGGGAGGATAACATGAAAATAGACCTGAAAGAGATTGTGTGAGGGGGACTGAATGGAACTAGCTCAAGATAGGGAGGGATAAGGTATATTGAGCTGGACTGGGGTAGAACTAGCTAAATACAGAGAGAGGGTATAATGACCTGGACTGGTAGAACTAGATCAAGATAGAGAGAGGGTATAATGAGCTGGACTGGGTAAAACTAGATCAAGATAGAGAGAGGGTATAATAAGCTGGACTGAGTAGAACTAGATCAAGATAGAGAGAGGGTATAATGAGCTGGACTGGTAAAACTAGATCAAGATAGAGAGAGGTATAATGAGCTGTACTGGGTAGAACTAGATCAAGATAGGGTATAATGAGCTGTACTGGGTAGAACTAGATCAAGAAAGAGAGAGGGTATAATGAGCTGGACTGGTAAAACTAGCTCAAGAAAGAGAGAGGGTATAATGAGCTGGACTGGGTAGAACTAGATCAAGATAGAGAGAGGGTATAATGAGCTGGACTGGGTAGAACTAGATCAAGATAGAGAGAGGGTATAATGAACTGGACTGGGTAAAACTAGATCAAGATAGAGAGAGGGTATAATAAGCTGGACTGGGTAAAACTAGATCAAGATAGAGAGAGGGTATAATGAACTGGACTGGGTAAAACTAGATCAAGATAGAGAGAGGGTATAATGAGCTGGACTGGGTAAAACTAGATCAAGATAGAGAGAGGGTATAATGAGCTGGACTGGGTAGAACTAGATCAAGATAGAGAGAGGGTATAATGAGCTGGACTGGGTAGAACTAGATCAAGATAGAGAGAGGGTATAATGAACTGGACTGGGTAAAACTAGATCAAGATAGAGAGAGGGTATAATAAGCTGGACTGGGTAGAACTAGATCAAGATAGAGAGAGGGTATAATGAGCTGGACTGGGTAAAACTAGATCAAGATAGAGAGAGGGTATAATGAGCTGGACTGGGTAGAACTAGATCAAGATAGAGAGAGGGTATAATGAACTGGACTGGGTAAAACTAGCTCAAGAAAGAGAGAGGGTATAATGAGCTGGACTGGGTAAAACTAGATCAAGATAGAGAGAGGGTATAATGAGCTGGACTGGGTAAAACTAGATCAAGATAGAGAGAGGGTATAATGAGCTGGACTGGGTAAAACTAGATCAAGATAGAGAGAGGGTATAATAAGCTGGACTGGGTAAAACTAGATCAAGATAGAGAGAGGGTATAATGAGCTGGACTGGGTAAAACTAGATCAAGATAGAGAGAGGGTATAATAAGCTGGACTGGGTAGAACTAGATCAAGATAGAGAGAGGGTATAATGAGCTGGACTGGGTAAAACTAGATCAAGATAGAGAGAGGGTATAATGAGCTGGACTGGGTAGAACTAGATCAAGATAGAGAGAGGGTATAATAAGCTGGACTGGGTAAAACTAGATCAAGATAGAGAGAGGGTATAATGAGCTGGACTGGGTAAAACTAGATCAAGATAGAGAGAGGGTATAATAAGCTGGACTGGGTAGAACTAGATCAAGATAGAGAGAGGGTATAATGAGCTGGACTGGGTAAAACTAGATCAAGATAGAGAGAGGGTATAATGAGCTGGACTGGGTAGAACTAGATCAAGATAGAGAGAGGGTATAATGAACTGGACTGGGTAAAACTAGATCAAGATAGAGAGGGTATAATGAGCTGGACTGGGTAGAACTAGATCAAGATAGAGAGAGGGTATAATGAACTGGACTGGGTAAAACTAGATCAAGATAGAGAGAGGGTATAATAAGCTGGACTGGGTAGAACTAGATCAAGATAGAGAGAGGGTATAATGAGCTGGACTGGGTAGAACTAGATCAAGATAGAGAGAGGGTATAATGAACTGGACTGGGTAAAACTAGATCAAGATAGAGAGAGGGTATAATAAGCTGGACTGGGTAGAACTAGATCAAGATAGAGAGAGGGTATAATGAGCTGGACTGGGTAAAACTAGATCAAGATAGAGAGAGGGTATAATGAGCTGGACTGGGTAGAACTAGATCAAGATAGAGAGAGGGTATAATGAACTGGACTGGGTAAAACTAGATCAAGATAGAGAGAGGGTATAATAAGCTGGACTGGGTAAAACTAGATCAAGATAGAGAGAGGGTATAATGAGCTGGACTGGGTAAAACTAGATCAAGATAGAGAGAGGGTATAATAAGCTGGACTGGGTAAAACTAGATCAAGATAGAGAGAGGGTATAATGAGCTGGACTGGGTAAAACTAGATCAAGATAGAGAGGGTATAATAAGCTGGACTGAGTAGAACTAGATCAAGATAGAGAGAGGGTATAATGAGCTGAACTGGGTAGAACTATATCAAGATAGAGAGAGGGTATAATGAGCTGGACTGGGTAGAACTAGCTCAAGATAGAGAGAGGGTATAATGAGCTGGACTGGGTAGAACTAGCTCAAGATAGAGAAAGGGTATAATAAGCTGGACTGAGTAGAACTAGATCAAGATAGAGAGAGGGTATAATGAGCTGAACTGGGTAGAACTATATCAAGATAGAGAGAGGGTATAATGAGCTGGACTGGGTAGAACTAGATCAAGATAGAGAGAGGGTATAATAAGCTGGACTGGGTAGAACTAGATCAAGATAGAGAGAGGGTATAATGAGCTGGACTGGGTAGAACTAGATCAAGATAGAGAGAGGGTATAATGAGCTGGACTGGGTAGAACTAGCTCAAGATAGAGAAAGGGTATAATAAGCTGGACTGGGTAGAACTGTTGAAGTTAATACATAATTAATATCTTAATTATCTGTGAAAACATTATAATAATTTATTTTGCTGGAATTCTTGTTTATAAGTATGTAGGTTTACTCTTTGGTGTGATACAAAATAATTTCATATTTTGTGTTCACTATTTCCTGATTGAGTTGTTTTTGTTTTATCTATGAGTTGACCTTATCAACAAAAGCTAAGATGTTGTACAATTTGGTTTGAAATAAATGTACCTTAAAAAGGTTCTGTGATCATTAACACTGTCTGTTGGCTAACTTAACAGGACTCAAAATTGGGTCAGGGTGTAATGAGGTTGACTGGATAGAACAAGCTTGTGATAGGGATAGGGCGTAATGAGGGGAAACTAATAAACTAGCTCAAGATAGAAATAGGATGTAAAGAGGTGGACTGAATGTAACTAGCTCAAGAGAGGGATATGGGGTAATGAGGTGAAATAGAACTAGTTCAAGATAGGGATAGGTGGCAATGAAATTTTGCGTTCCTAATGCCACAGAGTTAAGTAACATCACCTTTAGTGGTTTGTCGACGTGTCGCATGGCTTGGCTCATTTGTTGGTAAAGGTAAGATCCCCCATTGCTGAACACGTGGAAGAATATAGGATGGTCTTCCAGACTCATATCCATGATGAGCTCCACCAGACGTTTGCCTAAATGGGTCATTTTTCCATGCCAGATCAGCCACCTCACCGGTGCAGTGCAGCGAACTGTTATACACCTGCAAGGTGTGCAAAGTAAAGCTTGGCTGTTTTTAAAATGTGAGTGTAGCTTTCAATAAATGTATATAACTTCTAGGTCAAGGTTGGAGAAACTCTTTTTTTGGGAGCACTAAAATAAATTATACCCTAACAGAGGCTTGAATGGAAAATTACAAAACATTGTGGAGCCTTATATTAACTATCAATGGTCATCAACACCTTTTGAAACTAGTGTTCAGCTGAATTGTGTAGGGACTACAACTAATAACAAATTTTTACCCGCTTCTGGCCGCATGGTCAAACGTGCTACTCTCATGTTAGAATAGATTGCCAAAGACGAGGTGATCAGAGATCAGGTTCAGACTGGTCAGACTAGCTATGAAGATTTTCTTCTAGTGCACAGCAGTGGTTATTTATATTATCATATCATTATCATTATTATATTTTCATTTATTATTATTATTATTATTATTATTATTAATGCACCGCGTCTTACTACCCATTTGGGTTATACACACACACAGCAGTGTTAGTTTATTCAGTGGCTATGTATATTACACTATTGTTAGATGTGCATATCTATTCATTAATATTTCTTTGTATTGGACTCAGTGTAAATTATTTAACTAATAGAAAATGCATAAAGAGAAATCGTGTAAGAGTGTATTATTCAAACAGTGTATTGGTGGTGATAGGAATTTCACAACAGATGGCAAAATCATTTTTTGTCATACATGTTCCAAAGAGATAAGTTACCTTTTCAAAAGGAGAAATGAAATTATTAATTTTGAAAGTCAAGGTTTTTATTATATATTTTATCTACTGTTTAAAAGTAAACCACGATTCTTTGCTATCGTTCAAACTAGGTTCCATTTCTTATTGAAGGATTTCTAAGACAAAGTGGAAATATTTACCAAAGCTTAACATGATAATCTTACCCCAAAAAAAATGTTAATCTTAGTTCTCTTGTTAGGTTATGCTTTGTTAATTTGTAGAATTCACATATATTATTGAATGAAAATTTCCATTTATAATATTTAGGTAAAATGCGAGAAGAAGTATCACCTAGAAAACACAAAAATACTGCAATACATATGAATAATTCCAGAAAGAAAACAGGATCGCAAATATTTTTTTCCTAAAGTTAACGATGGTGATAAAACCCAAGAGCAATTTTCTGCTGACTTATGATCTGCGATGGTAACTGCAAATATTCCTTGAAAGAAGCTGGAGAATCTAGATTTCAATGATTTTCTCAACAAATGTACCAACATGAAGATAACCAGAAGAATCATCTCTGAGGAAACACTACTTGCATTCAACCTATTTATCCGTAAGTTTTTCTTTCTGACATCTAAAGAATATTAACTGGATTGTATTGATAAACTATTTACAATAAACATTCTTTTTATTTCATTTAAGACAGTTGAGAAGATCCAAGAAGATATTGGAGAATCAATCATACTTCTGGGCTACTGTTGATGAAACTACTGACGCTGTAGCAGATATGTTGCAAATGTTGTTGTTGGAAAACTAGACTCTACAGGTCCTGGGAAACCTTACTTGGTTGTTTCAAAGAGGATTGAGGCAACCAACAGCTTGACGATTGCCTTAGTTGTTTCTGATGCTTTGCATAAATATATTATTTAATTGAATAAAATTTATGGTGTTAATTTAATAATTTGCAGTGTTAGTCCTGTAAAAATGAGAATTATAAATAGGTTAATTTGTTTATATTAGGTGTCGTGTGGCCATCAGAAAACAATGAGAAAGGTTTTTGGTGTTACTAACAAACAGTGCGGCCTCTATGTTGAAATTAGCATTAAACTTAAAATATTTTACACCAAGTTAATGAATCTACGTAACTTGTCTGACACATTCTGTGTTTAGGGTTGCAGAAGATATTAGATCACGTTTTCCAAATGTTAACACTATTATTTCCCACAGTTAAGAAAGTGTTTTTGAAGGCTCCATCACGAATCTTCTATTTAAGGCTGCCCTGCCCAATACACCCTTGCCACCACAGCCAGTGTTAACGTGATGGGGTACATGGCTTCATGCTGCGTTGTACTACGCAGATCAACTGGATGACATTCAAAAGATATTATACAATACACCATATTTAGGTGTGTTCACAAATTAAAATTCTAGTGAGCGCTTACCAATAGTTTTATTGATTCCAGCTGTCCGTCCACATTATTGAAAAATATTTTAAATTTAATGGTTATACTTGTAGAACACAATACCATGTATTTAAAGAATGTTAGTTTTGTTATATTGAGCGTTTTGCTTGTAGGTAGTCCAAACATTTGACTAGAAACAGGCTGTCGCCATTACAGAAATAGATACAGCCATGTCCTACTCAAGTGTCAGTGCGAATCTGGCATACGTAAAATGCAATTTTGGAAATCTTCCTTGAGCAATCACAGTTTTAGAGGTGAGGAATTTGCCTCTTGAGAAAGCTGTGAAGATAATGCGAGGAATATAAGAAAACCTGAATCTGGCTTCTGGCTCAGTTGGCACAGCCAACATCGACAAATTTAAAGAATATTGCAGCGAAACCCTGGGTGGAAAGTGATGGCAAGTATTGCGGACATCTTAGAAGGACAAACATCACTCCCTGAAGTCAAGCTTAGCTCAGCTGAGCTAGCTTGTCTGAAGTTATGCCCGATGACTTCATGTGAAATCGAGAGAAGTTTCTCACAGTATAAAAACATTTTATCAAAACTCAGAACAAAATTTACACCTGACAATCTTGAGAAATATTTGGTAATTACCTCTAATAATAATTAATATTTATGGAAAGTGCATGCTGGATTTTAAGAATGAATTATACACATTATGGGTGTTAAGGTACTTTTTTTTTCATTTCTGTGCCTTTTATGTGCCTATTTTTTCTTTTTTGTGATTTTTAGTAACTATTTGCCTGCTTTTTTTTAAAAAAAAATAGTGCCTATAAATTTGCCCCTAGTAATTATCAAACATGCGTATAACCTGACTATGTAGAAAGACTCAATGACAAAAAAAACTTATGTTATAGCAGTTTGGGACTATTTGTTTAAATGCTTACCCCCTCTCCTCGTAGATAGCACTATATTTGGAAAGATATTTATCTTGACATCCAGCCCAGCCTAGTAAAATAACTACAGGTAGCTTATCTTCATCATAGACAAATACGAATTCTTCAACTTCACTTGACGAGGAAGAAACTTTTGGTGTAAGAGATGGAAATTTAATATAATATTCTAAATCATCGCCTTCCATGTTTAAACCGAGGACTTTTACGGTCACGCGGTGTTGCCAACGACCATATAAGTATTGTAGCTATAAATTAGATTAGATTATTACCGGAAAGTCTCTAGATTGTGACTAAAGGAAAAATTAAAAGTCGTCAGATTTGTCGCCAAATCAAAAATGCATACTTTAATCTGAACTGAGTGTAATAATATGTATCAGTGGAATGAGGTGATCACCGGACCCGGATCGATGTCATTGTGATATGTGAATGACAGATAGATAGTTTAGAGCTATTTTTGGAGACCGAAGCAATGCATTAAGCGTTCTTGCATTACGGTAGTTCAAAAATTTAAATTCTACAGTATTAAAGATTTTAATAATGAACATACACTTTACAAAAAATTAAGGAAAGTTGTCAATCGCTAGGTTTAGCGATAAATGATAAATTGGCAGCACTGCGTCACGGATCCCATACTTAAGGCCGTGCCTACCCTCTCTGGCGGTGTGTTGAGCTTTCAGCTCTCAAAATAGATGGCGTTGCTAACGTTATACAAACTGGTGTATTCCAGCCATCATGTTGCAGAATAACTGGTTTGTTTAAACAATTGGGAGGCTGACTGACCAGTAAATCAGCGAGACCGCAAGCTAACCTTTCCTAGAACTGATAGATATAAGAAGTGTAGTGCAGGATCGTAAAGTGTGTAGGCGACCAAGTTGGACTAAACATGGGGAGATAAATCGTCAAGATACAATCATACTCTCAAGCAGAAAAATTAGCTTATCCATCCCAGCCAGCTAGACGCTTCTGTCTGGGGGTTAAAATCCCTGCTGAGGGTATTTTGGGGAGAGCATATTCAATCGTTTCCTTCTACTCTCCCACGCAAATGTGGGTACATTTATTTTATTAATTCTGCCTGATTAGGTATGAACTAATTACGCCAGTGGGTTAGGGATGAATACGTTTCAATTTAGAGGAAGTGTATCCGCATTCACGTGGAGAGAGAGTGGGAAAATATTTAGGAAATATCACCCGATCATGACTGAGCCACGATTCCCAGTCATTGGCAGACTAGTCTATTGCGAGAGTGACGCCTTAGACCATGTGGCCACTAAAGTGGGATATTACCCATCCTCATATCTAAAAATAACTAAAGGACTAAAATAACATGACTTACAAAATCTTTAAAAATTACGTAAGCTAGAGAGATGGGAGGAAGCTTACGTGAGGGAGGAAGGATCTAAAATCATGTAAAAAACCTTACGTAATTTAAGGATGGCCCCCTTGCAATAAAAAATATTGGCCATAGATACAAGGCCTAGCAGCCAGGTCATGTTATTGAGCAGAGTAGAAACGAACTCAGGTCATTACTTTATAAATCACCTTTTTAAAAAAGTCTTGAATTATTATTTTCAAATAAATATATGGGGAGGGTAGTGCTAAATAATACTGTATACTTATCAGAGAAAAAAATTATTTAAGGTAAAATTAGATATACCTTATTTTTGAAGATTTTGTCACTAACTATAATAACCTATACGAGAGAGTATGTAGCTTACGATTTTGTCGTACCATTTATTTGAGTTTATTAGTAAGCAGGTAAAATAAAAAATAACTAAAATTTAATGTGCTAAATTTGGAACTGTGCTTTGATTAATTTTTAAACTTTAAAGGCTAAAGAGGCACTAAAATATTTTAAAAGCAGTTTAATTTTGAAACTAGAACAATTTTGACTATAAATATATCTATTATTTTTATTACTGATATAACCGCGTCATACTACCTGTTCATGTTATACGCATATATGATAATCTAATTGTGTAGTAATGAGGAAGGAAGCATTTGAGAGGTAATCTACCAGCATTTTTATTTTGAGAGATGGGGAAACAATTTAGGAAAAACTACCCTCAATAGACCCGACCAGGATTTAACACCCCAAGCGCTCCGCTATCAGCAGGCCAATTTAACATTGGAGTGACACCTTAGACCACTCGGCCACTAAAGTGGGTATCTGTTATTTAATACGGTGTTTACAGTTTTAAAACATCTATAGGATTTACACAATTTTCCAGAAATAAATGTTTTGGGAATAATTTTTTATACTAATGGTAGTTTTTAACTTGAGTAATATCTCCATGGTGTCAGCCTGCAAGCAAGCTATACCAATCGAGAGGCTGCCGTATGTTGGTGAAGACAGTGCCAACATTTTCTGGTTGAGGGTGTCATGTGGTCAGCACAACGAACCCTCCAGCCTTCTATCTCAGTTTTATAGACTGAAGCGCTATTTATTCATTCAAGTAGCTTTATTTGTCCTCACGAGGTTAATTTTGGTTCCCTTTAAGACCCACTGCTTCGCAGACAGAATTGGGAGCACTGGGGATTAAACCCGAGACTTCGGGACCTGAAGTTAGTAAATCTGACCACTATACCACAGAGGCTGTTGGGTATCAACTACTTACTTACTTACTTACTTACTTTGTGGCATTGTGAACACAAACGTTCATTAACTTTAATGGTCTTAAATATATTTTACTCCATATCTTAGTCAAGAATGTTATTATTACTACCACCGCGTCTTACTACCCGTTCGGGTTATACGCACTTACGCTAATGTGTAATGGTAGGGTGATTGTGAGATGAAATGAAGGACCTACAGTTTAACGTGGAATCCGAACCACGGTGGAGGCCTGGCATTCCCCACATTCACAAGATGTCTTGTCAGAGGTGAAGGAAAGGTTTGGAAATCAGATAAATCTGTGCCGGGACCGAGATTGAACCCCGGCTGCCAGCATAGAAGTCTGACACCTTACCCCTAGACCACCAGGTCACCCGTCAAGAATGTTAAAGCGCTATGTTTGAGCAATGATTGCGTAAATTAATCAGCTCTAGTAACTTTGCTAGTTCGATTCCCTGAAAGATTGAAATAACTTAGTACTAGCGTGATACGAACTCGGCCAAGGTAAAAGATACTAAT
Organism: Timema cristinae; assembly: GCA_039000515.1. Classification (NCBI taxonomy): domain Eukaryota; kingdom Metazoa; phylum Arthropoda; class Insecta; order Phasmatodea; family Timematidae; genus Timema; species Timema cristinae. The sequence continues at coordinate 107,679,644 of JBCFYV010000012.1, forward strand.
AATATTATTTAGCACCGCGTCTTACTACCCATTCGGGTTATACGCTCAAAGTACTAATTACGCTAATGGATTAGGAATTGGGAAGGTTGAATTAGAGGAAGTGAACCCTTATTTGCGTGGAGGGAGAGTGGAAAACCATTTAGAAAAACCACCCCCAGTTCAACCAAACGAGGTTCGAACCACAATCTCCCCATCATCAGCAGTCGAGCTCAACACGACAAGCGCGTTAGCCAACTACGCCACCGAGGCGGGTAAGGTACAAGAGATTTTGAACATTCTATAAGTGCGTTACAGAGTTTAGTAACATTTATTTTCAGCTAAGAGCTTTTTTAGAAAAAGTACTTGAAACATCAGAAAAATCGCTACATTGTTATATATATATTTATTTGTATCTTAATTTTGATATTATTTCTACAATAAATCAAATAGTATCGCTACTCATCCGTTGTACTTAAATTTGTAAATACAGATAGCCTAAACGTCACTAATACGATATCATTAAACAAAACTTGCCCTTTACGACAAGCAGTTAAATAATCAATTATATCTTTGAGTTTCTTTGTGCGCCCTTTCTTCCATCGACCCATGCTTCACAAACTTGTTATTCACAAGGATATAAAATAATATTGTGTAAATACTTCTCCATCTCAAAATTTATTCAATCCATTGGATCTTGTTCGAAAGCAAAAATAATCACATTTTATTAATTATATAAAAATAATCATCGTGCGTACCTATAGTAGCCCCATGGCTTCTTTGGTGCTGACTGACAGCTCACAGCTGACAGCTAAAAGCCTTGAAAGATACCAGATCAAATTATGTATCCCTACGCCGATCCATATGATCTGCAAAAACATGTGTTTAGCAGCTGTCACTTCTGACGGTCAAAAGTTAGATATATATCTAAATGTTGACTGTCAGAAGTCAGCTGTGAGCTGTCAGCCAGCACCAAAGAAACCATGGGGCTACTGTATTGTTCGGGATTCGATACATTTCTTCTGAAAATAGCGCACAAACTGCGAGAATGCAACAAATTCAAATTAAATGTAATCACATTTAACACGCTAATAAAATAAAATTAACATATTCACATTTTTAGTATAAAAAACTTCGTTCATTAATTTTGAAAAATAACTTATTCCAAAGTCAAATCCTAGACCGTAAAACAAATATAGTAGATAAAAACATATTTAGAACGTTTCCAAATTACATTTAGACAAAATTTTATTCAAAATAACTGTTTGATATGAGCAGGAATGTTTATTTTAATTTATTATAATATTGGATTAAAAATTCAATGTACAGTAGTTTTAATATACTCTGAATATTAAAACTTATTATTACAACGTGTAGTGCTCAAGAATGAGAAAACCCATGAAATAGTGTAAGATAAGAGTGAAGAATTTTACATGTTTTACTGCCTCAGGTAAATAAGGGCTAATGTCATAAAACTTTGTGCATGGAGAAGCGTGTGGTTTTTTCTTTGAAAATAATGTATCACTAGAGTAATACTCTCATTGAAGTAAGTAGGAACCAACTATATTTATTCACACAGCAGTTAAGACTTTGTGAGTATTTTAGTTGCTGAATATATTAAGATGTTTATATTTAACTACGCAAATTTTCATAATTGGACATTGGCCCTTCTTACCCCAATGCACATGGTATTAATATTTGACTCAAGAAGGTCACAGAGATTAGCTTATATTGCCACCTGAAATCCGATACAGCAGGTTAGCCAACGCTTGCAAAACAATACTAGCTTGTAAATGGTAATGACCATACTAACGGCACCTATTATCAACTAAGATAACTATCTGTAGAAGGAAAAGTTGTATTTAATACTATGTATTCTTACTAAAGTGTCAACTTACGAGTAGTTAGAGCTCATTATCGTCGTGATTATTGAAGCCAACCTAAATTTAATAATACGATTAAAAAGAAATAATTCATTAAATAATATGTTATAAACAAACACTCTAGCTTAATTGTACAAAGAAAATAAATACATCTATTAATAATTTTTGTTTTCCCATTTAAAATGCATTGAAATGGAAACATTTTAACGAAAATATTTCAATAACTATTTTTAGCATGGTTTGAAAATTCCATAAGAATTATGAAAGATGCCCAGATATATTACTAAAATAAATAAAAAAAAAACAATGTTGAATTATTAGATATTTTTAAAAAAACTTTTTTTTATAACCGTGCATTTATGGGTAGGCTCAGCCTTAAACGGTGTTTACTTTGACGTGGAACCACGGCTAAACTTGAGCCGTGAAAGAAAACAGTGATCAAGCGTTTAGGTGCCGTGTTCATACGTCTATTAACCGCGTCTCGTTCTCGCTTTTGCAATGTGTACAATAGGGTAAAAGAATCGTACTACACGACTCACCTGGGCCCCTAGTTTTGAAACCTGCGGGTAGACTCGCTACCGAATGAACTCGCCAGTTGCTGTCTCGCTAGTCGGAGGCTGAATGCTAAAAGTGCTAGTCTTGAAATGCTTCTTTCGTGCTGCGAGTTGATCTACTATCGAATACGGCTTACTCGCTAGCGACTGAATTTTAAATCTGACAACACTGTAAAACCATGACGTGTCAAAGGGTTGGGGCGATGGTATGCCACAACACGTCATTATACAAGATACGTAACTGAAAGTAAACATTATTATTGTATTGATTACATCATATACAACGGTTAGTTTAGTTTCATTGGGAAACCATCTTCCAATTGTATACATCTAAACGTGTTAACTCAAAATTTTCTCAAAGTTATATAAGTAAAATAAAAACCGCCTATATGGAACAATCCCATTTAGCACACTTGGTAGCGCGCTTGACCCGAATACGAACTCCCACGAGTTCAATCCCAACCTTGGTAAAATATTTTAATTTTTATCTGAATTTAAATCACGTTTTCGTAATTATAATTCAGTAATATATATTTTTTATTTTCGCAACTATTTTTAAAACATAAATATACCCTAAAAAATTTTACTATGCGAATAATAATTAGCTTACTTAGCCTTATTTTAAAATGTGTACAAGCCTTATTTTAGAATGTGTACAATTTTATGTCATAAAACCCATTATTTAATTTTTAAATAATCACCTACATACAAAATTTCAAAATTAATGTAGGCCTAGCTTTTTTAATTTATTTTTAACGACTGTTATGTTAGTCTACTTAGGCTCAAATACCTTGTGTATTTCTATAAAATATATTTAAAACATATTATATGCTTACTAATACGATCATTTAAAATTAAAGTTTAAAGTCTGATAAATTTTAAAAAAAAAAAAAATTTTTAAGGATTTGAACACGCGAACCTTAGATCACGAGACGGTCACGTTACCGACTCACCCAAATTGACCATTGAGGAAATTGAAAAAATTAGAATATATAGTTTGGTTTTCACCCAAAAAATATTTGTATTGAAGGATTGTAGACGATGTCTACGTTCCAAAAGCGTATTGGTTCAGTGGGATGGACTCATTTCTTCGGCCCTATCTGTATTCTCGACCTACACAAACAAATCTCGTAAGTACCTTTTTTTAACAAAATTGTATTAATACTTAATACTTAATCACAAACTTTAATTTTCCTTTGCTCTAGATACAGGAATCGTGATTACAGTTTTTTTTATCCTACTCTAAGCCAACAGATAGTCTTTGCCAACCCACAGCTCCCTCTCCGTTGAGGTACTATTCATTTTGTACTCTCTCCGCATGTATGCTTGCGTGTTGGTCTTTTTTACACTGGATATCATGTATACAATTTTGTACATTTTATCGCCATGACCTCTCAATCAAATGGTCATTATCCTCGTAATCTACGTTGTTAGGAGTAATGTATGTAGGATTCATTTTATTCAGGCAGTTGTGCAATATGCAACAGACTAAAACCACATCATCCACTGTTTGTAAGCTCTTTATAGAAATTGACCTCTTGAGGACTTGGAAACGACTAACTAAAATACCAAAAGTATTTTCTGATTTTCGTCACGCGCGGCTGAGTCTATAGTTGCAGATCCATTCTTCATCCGATGTATTACGTTTCTTGTATGGTGTCATCAAGTATGCCTTTAGCGGAAATGCATCATCTCCAATTATTAATTACAGAGTTAGGAGACAAGTCAATCCAATTTTTTCAATGTCACGAGCAAGTAAACATCGGTTCAAAATACCACCATCAGCACACCTGCCATTCGTTTCTACATCAACATACGTAAAACAATAGTCATGATCAACCAAAGCCATCAAAATGATACAGTATAAATGTTTGTAGTTGTAGTATAATGAACCACTTTTGGGTAGACGAAGTATTGCCACATGTTCCCCATACAATGCCCCTACGTACGCAGGAAAGTCCCATCTTTGGTTAAAGCCTTCTTCCAACGCGGACCATTGCTCCTTGTTTTGGGGGATCTGAAAGAAACCATATACAGATAATATAATACGGTATATTCTCCATTATCCAAATATTCAATTATTTTAAATAATATTTCGAAATATTAAGTATATAAAATGTTAAAATAATTTTTCATCCAACTACGTTATACAGGATGGCCCACGGAAAAGTAGCCCGCCTATTATAACTAGCAGGCACCTCACTCTTAATTGGAGGAGGTCCATGCCCTTCCACCTATATTGTGACATGAAGAATGCGTCAATAATGCTTTAGACAAGCAGTTCACTTGCTCATTCTTCATGTCACAATATGGGTGGAAGGGGATTGGCTTCCTACAATTCAGAGTGAGGTGCCTGCTGGATATAGGAGCCGAGCTACTTTTTCGTGGGTCACTTTGTATTAGGTAAGTGGTAGAAAATAAAAAAGTGAGCTGCGGGATAAAACATACAGTTTTGCTCCCATACTTTAAATTAAATAGTAATTTTTACTGTTTTTGTTGTATTTTTCGAAATTTTTCTTCTTGCGGAGGTTATCGTGTTCTTTTTTTAAGTCCCTACCCCTACGGATAATCGAAGATCTACTGTATATTGTAGTATTACTGTGTTTATAATCATATATTATTTAATGTATATAATTTATTTTGATTATTTCTGGTTTTAAAGCAGAAAACCCCAATAAAGATAGCAATAAATTCAGAACTTCATGAAGATAAGGATGAGGATGAAGACGAAGTTAGTATACCCTCCTTAGAAAATCAACCAAAACGGGCTCTAATCAATTCTATTAAAGATGAAACTTATTATGGTGGAATAAAATTGGTGTAGTAAAGAGGAAAAGCTTCATCCCTCCTCAGAAAACTACATTTTCAAACAAGCAATCAGATTTTTTTTACAGCTGTGGAGAAACTAAACGAAGTCTCACAATTAGCAGCATCCATGGTTTCAAACAAACATGAAATGTATTATCATTTTAAGGATTATGTGGCTAGTGCTCTACGCGAAACGGGAGGCCAAAGAGCCCTGCTAATGCAGCATGAGATAAGTAATGTCATATTTTAAGCATATGTTGGGCTTATACCCTTGAGTCTTTTCACATGTCTCTTTTGCCTCCAACCCTTTATCTCCGCACGAATCATGCAATCATGGGAGTGTTGAAGAACAGAAGATACAAGAAGAAACACAGCATGACAGCCAGGAATTTGACTTGCAGTCTATAATTAATAACAGTACTGAACTATAATTTTTTTCTGTAAATTGTTTATAAAAATAGGATTTATATCAAGTAAAATATGGGGTTAATAAATAAACACAGTGTACGTACCTAAAAATACTCATCTAAAACCAATTTAATTGCTCTCAATGTTTCTGGAACGAACTTGCTGATCGTTGTTTTGGGCATTCGAAACCAAAACTCCAGGCTCTTAAAGCTCTCTCAGTTGCTAAGTACCGTAGGGTCACTTCTAATTTAAGTTTTGGTGGTACAGCAAGTCTACAAGTTGTGTTCATCTTCACAATGTGAGGATACATTTTTTGTAACAAGTAATCAAAGCTTTCTGGAGTCATTCTCATCATCTCTTTATAATCTTCTGGGTTTTCTCTAAGTTCATTTGTAAGAGATCTTGACGGACCCATCCCTTCTCTTCTGGCAATAAAACTTCTAACCCACCATCTCCTTTATATTCGATATTTTCTAGTCCTTTTTCAACTAAAGAACGTAATAGCTCGTCCCTAAATACATCTGCAACGATATCGCACATAAACAACAATCCTTACATGACTGCGTTTGAAGCCGAACTGGGGCCTTAGTTTTGAAACTTGCGAGTAGCGAGTCGCTAGCGGATTACTCGATACTCGCTTGTAATCTCGCAAATACCTAGTTTTGAAACTTCAGCGCTGCGAAAACTGACGTCACACGATCGAATAGCGAGCGGATTCTACTCGCCAGCCTCACACCGTGCGAGACAGGCCTTGTCTATCGAATAGGCAATAAAATAACAAAATGGATGCCATCCCCCTCTTCGGTTGCAGCTTTCCGAGAGTGATTTTGTTGAAATAAACCTATCACTGTACAAAATAGGTTTACAGAAGAAAAGAATATGATTGCTTTGTACACTTTATACAATCCTTCAATACAAATATTTTTTGGGTGAAAACCAAACTATATATTCTAATTTTTTCAATTTCCTCAATGGTCAATTTGGGTGAGTCGGTAACGTGACCGTCTCGTGATCTAAGCTTCGCGTGTTCAAATCCTTAAAAAAAATTTTTTTTTTTTAAATTTATCAGACTTTAAACTTTAATTTTAAATGATCGTATTAGTAAGCATATAATATGTTTTAAATATATTTTATAGAAATACACAAGGTATTTGAGCCTAAGTAGACTAACATAACAGTCGTTAAAAATAAATTAAAAAAGCTAGGCCTACATTAATTTTGAAATTTTGTATGTAGGTGATTATTTAAAAATTAAATAATGGGTTTTATGACATAAAATTGTACACATTCTAAAATAAGGCTTGTACACATTTTAAAATAAGGCTAAGTAAGCTAATTATTATTCGCATAGTAAAATTTTTTAGGGTATATTTATGTTTTAAAAATAGTTGCGAAAATAAAAAAATATATTACTGAATTCTAATTACGAAAACGTGATTTAAATTCAGATAAAAATTAAAATATTTTACCTAGGTTGGGATTGAACTCGTGGGAGTAGGTATTCGGGTCAAGCGCGCTACCAAGTGTGCTAAATGGGATTGTTCCATAGAGGCGGTTTTTATTTTACTTATATAACTTTGAGAAAATTTTGAGTTAACACGTTTAGATGTATACAATTGGAAGATGGTTTCCCAATGAAACTAAACTAACCGTTGTATATGATGTAATCAATACAATAATAATGTTTACTTTCAGTTACGTATCTTGTATAATGACGTGTTGTGGCATACCATCGCCCCAACCCTTTGACACGTCATGGTTTTACAGTGTTGTCAGATTTAAAATTCAGTCGCTAGCGAGTAAGCCGTATTCGATAGTAGATCAACTCGCAGCACGAAAGAAGCATTTCAAGACTAGCACTTTTAGCATTCAGCCTCCGACTAGCGAGACAGCAACTGGCGAGTTCATTCGGTAGCGAGTCTACCCGCAGGTTTCAAAACTAGGGGCCCAGACACCTCGCTGTCTTTCACCTTTTTCAGGTCTTGCGAATAAGAATGTCTAAGGTTTTTTAATTTAGCAGCAGCTTCCTTCGGCCCGAAACCATCAACTGCAAATGCTGCAGCAATGCGTTTCGATGCTGAAGTCCGTAATTCACGGTTCCAATAATCGTCAGTATTAATGTCGTGCAGACAGGGCTTACCTTGATATAGTTGCAATAATAGTATGGTGTTGGTTACCTATAACTTTAAAAAGACACAATATTTCTTTGCTAAGGTTTTCGGGACAACTCGCACAAAGTTACTTCTGACGAAAAAAGCAGCTACGGCTAACTGACGCAAAATAATCAAACTAGGTTTGGTTTTAAACATACAGCCATTGGAATGAGCCGTGACGTGTAACCATGCCTGCACGCTTACGTCTATTGTGTGTATATTAGCCATCTTCACGTCTCAATTGCATCAACGTCTAATTTCAGCCATGGTTCTACGTCAATTTAAACACCGCGTTAAGATAACAAGTTATTAAATAGCTCAACAAGTTCCAGGACAGACGTTATTCCAAATAGTACTGTGCCAATACTGCGGTTAGACGTTGTTGGCACTAGTGAAAATAATTGAGGTGCCGATTTGACAAATTTAGAATCTCTTAGGCTATTCAGTTTATATGGAAGGTGGTGCACAATGTTTAGACAGTTAATGGCACAAGCTAAAAAGCATGAGGCACCTAAGTGGCAACATTTTAAAGCTATTATATGATACAATAAATAGTTTAAACGTATATTATAACAACAAAAATTGACAAAATAATAATCAAATATTGTTTTCAAAATGTAAGTGACTGTTCGACTACGTCATCTATCTAGACACAATGATACATGGACCAGGAATTTCTGGAGGCTGCCATCTGTTGGAAAAAGAGAGAACTTCTTGGTGGATGGAAAGGTCATTCAATCATTCCCCCCAATACTTTTGTCACTAACCCCAGCAAGAAACTACCTTTTGACTCGAGTGGGTTTATTCAGTAGAATGTTCATATTTTGTAAAATAAAATAAAAATAATTAGTATTTTAGTTTAATACTAAGACCTAAATGGGAGATTTCCAATTTATATGAAATATAACTTTGCTTGTGGTGGGTTTGTGTGTATTTTGTTTTGATAACGTATTTCCCGCTTTTCATACCACAGTAATGTACTTTTTGAGTCAGAAGACTTTTTAGGCTAAAACTTCTGGTAGAAAAATTGTCTTCCTAGCTTATCATTAACTAAGTGTAAGTTTTATGTAATAAAATGTAATTATGATTAAGGCCTAATATGGACACTTTTTGTTTTGAGGTTTAGTACACATGGAGGTCAAAGTGAAAGGAATAGTTTTTTTTATGAGAGAGAAACTCGTGGTCAGCGGCGTGCTGTTAACAAAAACGGACAAGCCACGTGGTAAAGTCCAAGTTTGGGCTTGGGAAAGTGCTTTGTTGTTTAGTAATGTTATTGTCTCATTGTGTCCACCAAGAAGGTGTGGGGCTTTTCCCGAGATTGACTAACTCGATGTTTCCTGGTTCATTTCAAGGAATTTTTGGAAGTTTCTGCCCCGTGGGAGCTTGTGGATTTCGTCTCAGGTTGAGTACAGCCTACAAGGTACGAGTAGAGCAAGACTATTTTATATTTACTCCCACGGTAGTACCGGCGACTAGCCAATTCTCAAGGACTTTGATCCACGGGGCTACCTCAGCTGAATGGGTTCCCGGACTGAAGTAGCTGGCTTTACCGACGCTGATCTGGATGAATTTGTCCAGCATTGAAAGTCCGTCAGGGTCTAAGCCCAACTTCTTTACCGTTTTGTACTAAGGAAATAATTATTCCAGTGGACAATATCTCACATTAGTATCCAGTAAATAGTACTGGGTTACATAGTGAATTAAACAGCAGTGCCAGCTTTTCGCGTGAACAGATAAAAACTCTGGATATGAACTATCTTAGGGGTATAACAAAAGGTTAAAACATTTGTACAGATTTAATTGATTTTAGTATTATAAAGTCCGTATCACACGACACTAGCTCGTACTTGAAATCCAGTGTGCTAGCTATCACAAAATCATCTAGCGTCGTGTGAATCAGAAAAAGTATACTGGTTCTGCCACTTGGTACTGGCTACCATACTAGTTGTGAGGATAGAACACGTGCTATTTTCGTACTAGTTTCGACACTAGTCTGTGTAATTCAACCAATTATGTGCGCTGAGACTGTTTTGTATGACGCCAACATGGTCATTGGATGTGATTTTGTTGTTGGCAGAAAATTATTCTAAACAACCTTGTTTATATAATACCAAATTGCCACAGTGTGACAATATATTTAATATATATATATATAATTTAAAACATGTCATCTAAAAACGACAAACTATGTTCCAGACCCAATTTTAATCTAAATAAACTTGATAGCATGCCAACCCTGGGCGTTTTTTTTTTTTAGAATATAAAGTGTGCGTAGGCCTAAAAAAGAACATTTGTTTATCAAGGATACTGTACTTGAACACCCATGGGCTTAGGGCCTCTGACCACAATGTAAATAAATGAATACAAATTTAGGGAGATACTAAGCGTTTGTGTCACCCCGAATGTATATTACCTAACCTCCGAATGTATCATATTTAGCATCCTGCGACCATTATTTCGTCTTTCCCAACCATTCCCGTGTCTATTTTCTTTTTCCTACGTTCCCTCTCATAATTTTCAATATCTTTATTAGTAATTAATGCAGCTGCTGTAATCAAATTAATCTCTGACGTTCGATAAATATTTGCACTAGGACCTAGTACCAAACTAGCAGCGTGTGAATACTCTAGTCCTATTTTCATTGTACTAGCTAGTATACATATATCTAAGCGCTAGCTACAGTAGCCTTATGGCTTCTTTGGTGCTGACTGACAGCTCACAGCTGGCTTTGAAATGTTACCAGACCAAATTATGTATCCCTACGCTGAACCATGTGATCTTCAAAAACATGTGTTTAGCAGCTGTCACTTCTGACGGTCAAAATTTAGATATATACCTAAATGTTGACTGTCAGAAGTCAGCTGTGAGCTGTCAGTCAGCACCAAAGAAGCCATGGGGTTACTGTAGCACACTTGATTTCTAGTACAAGCAAGTGTCGTGTGATACGGGCTTAAGGTTTTATTGAAGAGTGTTTTACTACTAGAGTATCTGTCACAAGGAGTTAATGGTAGTGTGCTTGACCTTCAAGAACAATTTGAAAAGAATTAATTTCTAGTTTGATAATATTTGTATGTTTTTTAATAGATGGTATTTTACCATGTGTTAATGTTGTGTCAACACCATAGTCATCATCATAATCATCTTTATTTATAAATGTCTTGAATTTTTAGGTTGTATTTTTTCTCATTCATTGATCATTTTACTCATTTAACAGTTGTTTAATTACATGAGAGGAAAAGTGAAGATGAAGATTGCTTCAGAAAGTACATTGCTATGGTCGAAGAAAATTTAATAGAAACATTGAGAATAAGCGTTGTGATAATGGTGGGGAATATATTTCCAGTGAGTTTAAATCTTGTGTGAAGCTAAAGGTATTAATGTAATGTACACAATCCCAATAAATTCAGAACAAAATTCAGTAAGTGAACGCATCAATAGAGCTATTTTAGATAAAGCTAGGTGCCTAATTTTTGACTCAGATTTAAATAAAGACATGTGAGGAGAAGCAGTATTTTCAGCCGTTTATTTACTTAATAGAACTCCTACATCTCTGTAACATAGAAATATAACCCCCGCAGAAAATTGTTTTGGTTATAAGCCTGATCTGAGTAAACAGTGTTTGGTTGCACAGCTCTCACACATTCCCAAAGAAGATCGTTCTGGGAAATTAAACTCTCGTTCGAGGAAATTAATCATGATAGGGTATTGTCATAATGACTATCGAGTGTGGGATCCTGTGGGTAAAAGGTTACCAATGCTTGATCTATCGTCTCTGATGAGAAAAATCTATTAAATGTTAAAGAAATTTGATCAGAATTTGTGAATAGGCATTGGAATACAAACGTGTGTTGGTAACGCTCTTACCTTATTATATTTGAATTCTCCCCTCCCCCCCACATTGTCATAATCGTTAAATTGAGAGGAGGTATTAATATGGTTATATTGGCAGCTCTGCAAAATTTATTTTATGTTGGTTATCTTTACTTCTTACTCCTGTAAGTGTAACTTACTACTAGTAGTTTGTTGGTCTGATCATTGGTTAGGCGTGTCTATAATAAATTATATTAAATAAATACACTGTTTACACTATGTCAATGCGTTTGTGATTTAGTTTCATGGCTTATTAATCCTGATATATATATATATAAAGCTCCAACAACTTATTCAAAGAAAAAACTAACCAGTTTCAAACTTTGGTATGCTCTTCAAAACTTTAGCTAACATATTTATTTTATTTAACTAATCACACATTGATCTATCTCCTATATTCAATCAAATTAATGAACTATGTCAAAACACAACATTACCTTGTATGGGTAAAAGAGAGAAAGAGATACCTGAAAGTTTATTTCTCTCTTACACTATGGTCTGTAGACGACGGCTTGAAAATTTCAGCCACAGATGTCCATCCAGTTATATTATAACGTCATAGGCAAACATTGTTGTCATATTGCTTAATAATACATTACATTTCAAAATTGTTTATTTAACAAACTAATAGCCAAATTAATCAATACTTCGATTTAATTTATTTTTATAATTGTTTTATATGTATAAACATTTTTATCCTCAAATAAATTTGTAAGTAAACAAATTGAATCTATTTATACGGTGTTGCCAAATTTGATATTCTTATGCGTACGCAATGCGCTACAGTCGTTTGTGCTAAATTGATTTGTACTTCAATCATTGCTGTTACGCCATTGCGTTGTGCAAGTTAACTTTGCTCTCTACCAATTCTTTACCTAAATAAAATTATCGCTCATCTTCTGCAAAGTGCATCGTTTGACTTTATCAATTTTGTATAGTTATTAATATATTTAGCAACTGATTTATTTATATTTATATATATATATATATATTTACATAATATTTCTTGTGGATTCAGTGATTTTTAAGAAAATAAGTTAACTTAATCACCAACTTGGAAATTCAAAATGTCTTACCACGTTAAAGATAAGGTGAGTCTTCAATTCTTTTTGTTCAACCATCTAAACGTATTGTATCATATTTGTATTTGTAAACTGTGCTTTTATCTAAATAAGTGGGGCTTTATTTTTTCATGTATGCGTCTTTGTGTCTCGGTCGGGTCATGGTCACAAGCTATTGATTGATTCATTTATCACTCGCTACCCAATTGGTTTTCATTTTATTGAAATTGTGCTAAGTTGCGTGCAAGTTGCTTGAAAACTTTGAGTTAATATTTTACTTTTACAAATATCCAGGTTAAATCAAAAGAGAAAGGGGGCGGGATATTGGAAGAAATTCAGTAGGCTCCCTAAGAAGGTTGCAGAAAAATAATAACAATCGAGTATTCAAATAATATTTTAAAATAAAATATCTTATATTTTTAAGGTTTTAAAATACGTATATGATATGAATGGAGCTTGATTTAATAAGTTTTATAGAGTTGATGCCACAGAAATTCTCAAAGGCACCACCTTGTGCAATTTTTTTTATATGTTACGCAAATACTTAACAAATACATTTTTCTGTACTAAGCTATATGAAATACCTATTTCTTTAATATATGCAGAATTTTCCTCATTTATTGACAGCTTAAGGATGATTTTGAGGGCGATTGCTAATTGAGGAAAAAGCTGTTAAAAATATGTTGAATCTTAATGGTAAAGGTTTAACCATAACTTAAATATATAGAAATAAGGTAGAAGAGTCGATGAATACAAGAAAATTTGTCATTCAAATTAGTTGAAAAATTAGGTTTCCAACACTCGGCTCTAAGTTTATTTTAGAACACTGTAGGTAGGCTATTTGGTTTGAACTTTATAGTGGAATATAAAACATTACATTCACTTAAAAGGTCTGGTTCAGTCAATCATTTCATGCCCTTACCCCACAGTTGGGACTTTGCTCTGGGCCTTGAAAAATCCTGGAATTTCCAGGTTTAAATATTCCTTTTTGAAACGGTTCTGAAGAGTGGTTGTAAAGACCGTGGTGGTAAATATCTAGCGCATCCTCTTTGATCAAGCGTTAGCTGTTGTCTCCTGTTTACTTTACTCCCCGCTGCTCTTGTTTAATTTATCGCGTCATCAGCTCAGAGATAGTTGCACCCACGGGATTGGATCTATATAGGGGAAACAGTGTTAACTTCTCTGACAAATGCATTGCATACGGTTTATTAAATACAATGTTATTTTTTTAATTTCCTATATTTAAAAATCTCATTCATGTGCATTCACTTTTTTTTTTTTTTTTTGCAAGTTGCTTTAAAACTGTCATTTGTAATCATTCTTTTAGGATATTTGACTACCTATCGACACTTTTAGTACTTAAAGTTACAGTTTTGTATTAAATTGCCTGCCGATCAACTAGTAGCTCATTTCCCCTCCACCTTAGCGCTCAATTTCCTGTTATATCCATACTACCATTATACTGAATCTAGCGTGACTGTACTAACCAATAAATTAAGGAGAGTGAAGTAAGTGACAACAAAGTTTAATTACTATTTTTATTGTCCTTCATGTTAATTAAATTTAGTGAAAAGTTGTTGTTTTCCATCTATTTAAAATTTGATATGGTTTATAATTTTTTTTTATTGGTGTGTTTAGCTTTAGGCTTTACAAGAAATAACATTTTTAGTCCTTAAAAGTCCTTGAAAGACCTTGAATTTATGTTTTATATGTCTGTAAGAACCCTGCTTATTTCAGAAGTCCTTTAAGTTAAGTACTGGTACCTAGTATGATTATAGTATGGTTATCATGTTAGAGAATCAAGTTTCAACCTACGCTACTCTTTGATTAGTAATAAATATTCTTTGATTAGAAACTACTACAATTTTATGCAGCATGGAGTCTGGCCCTGATTTATTTAGATTTTAATGAGTTTATATAAAACTCATGCGACTTTATTTTTATTATCTTGACCTAACTTGTGAACACTTCAGTGTTATTCTGATGGTTACACAAAGTCTAAGCTATACCATCCAGAGCAGGTTTGTTCACCCCACAGGGGGTACTTGAGGCCCCATTTGTTTGTTCTGTGCACCGCCAGCCAGCTTAAATTGAAATATTTCAAATTGCAGAAATAAACTACAAATTAGGCTCTTCGAGCTGACGTAATTGCTTGTTAATTCCCATGAAGTTTCTAAAATCTTAAGTAGGCCTATAAAATGTTTACATGTATTTGTTAAAATAAATATAAATCATTCATATTATTATTATTATTATTATTATTAATATTATATAATATCATTTACTGCACCTGGAAAGCGTGACAAGAAATTAAGCAGCCCTCGACCATGGAAAGTTTGGACATAACTGCTTTAGGCTAACCAATGTTATATCATGGCCTAGGCATGTATTTTTTTTATTTATACAGCAACGTAGGCCATACATGTTATAATGGATTAGCCGGGAATTTGAAGTAGTTGGAGCAAAACCCCGAAATAAGTCGGGAATTTCGTCAGATTACAGAATTTAAAAAAATCTGGGAAAATGTTTTAATAAAAACATAAAATTTAATCACTAAGTCGGTAAATTACTATTTGATTCATAGGTGTTGTTTTTTATTATTTATTGTTAACTGTGTAGATTTATAGTTTTGATTCATAATAGACTATGTTAATAAAAATATAAAAAAGTTTAGTCAGGTTTTAAAAACACATTCATATAAAAACGTGTGAGGGGGAGGTTGTGACCTAATCTGAAAAACTATTCATCCATTTTAACAATATTATTCATTCAAGTTAACCAAACCTTTTATTCTTTAATGCCTGGAAGTTAATTTAGGATAGTTTTATATTCTAAATATTGATCATTAGATTCTGGGTTTCACATTTATTGTGCCTATCACATTCCTATTATTTATTTAAATAAACTGTCAAAAGAGTTCCTTGTTAATTGCCTTTTATAGAATCGTCAATATGTGCGAGTTTGCTTCTTCTAAATTCATTAGAAAATGTTTGAGAAGTTTATGGACAAGATGTTAGGAAAGTAACTACATTTGCAAGAATTCTATATGCTACAAAAATAACTAAAATATACTCATTCATTTATGAATATTAAGTTTATGAGGATGATCATACAAGTTTAACCAGTGACAACATTTTTAACTTTATAACTTTATAATACTTGGAAAACCTACAAACAATTTTAATATTGGTGGGGTATGTTTCTAACCTTGGTTTCGCTTATAAATAATACATCTTTTGTCTTGTGTAACAAAAATAAATTTTTGACATTCTTTCAGGTCTACTTGTTAAAATTTTAATATACAGTTAAAAACTTATCTACTAAATGTTATTTTGGTTGTGCTATTCAGGCCGACTTTGATGCCAAACTTGCTGAGGCTGGTGATAATCTAGTGGTCGTGGACTTCTTTGCTGTGTGGTGTGGTCCTTGCAAGATGATTGCGCCAAAGCTTGAGGTAGGTCTTTAATTGTCTGCACTACGTTGAAATTCTCAAACTACAAAAGAAGCCATTAAAACATGTATAGTATTAATAAAATACCGATATTCAACTCTTTTAACTCTATTGAATGCACAGTGTGAGAATCTTTAGCTAATGGAGTTATTTTTCTTAGTGCTCATATTATGGTTTGCAGAGGTGATTTGGATGGGAAGATAGTCAAATCAATTCAAAACAATTAATTCATACCCTTACTGTATGTCAGAGCCATAAATCTTTTATTGGCATATCGTTACAAATGATCAAATATTTGAACAATTTTAAATCTTAAACTATTGATTTTTTACTTCGTATTTTTAAATTTGTATCCACAGTAGTTTTTAAGTTAAAGTTCTGAAATCTAAAAAAAAAAAACTTTTTCTGCTGACACACAATTATAAACTAAATTACTACTCAAACTAGAAATGACATAGAGAGAAACAAGATTATGAATTAAGTTATCCGGGAAAAAGTGGGGTTACATGAGCTGGTAGAGGAAGATAGACTGGTGGACTTCTGTGCTAGGGATCCGGGGTTCAATCCTCGGTCCCGGCACAGATTTATATGATTGCCAAACCTTCCTTCACCTCTGACAAAGAAACAACTTGTGAATGTGGGGAATGTTAGCCCTCCACCGTGGTTCGGATCCACGTTAAACTGTAGGTCCTCATTTCATCTCACAACACCCTACCATTACACATTAGCGTAAGTGGTATAACCCGAACGGGTAGTAAGAACGGTGGAATGGGCTTGTAATGAGGATGTAGAAGGAGATTATACCAAAGATAATGATGAAAATTAGTATTTAGGAAAAAACTGCAAGGTAGGCCAAGAAAGAGATGTAAGGAGCAGATAGCAAAAATGGTTTGAGAAGAAGAATGGTGGAAAGTAGAGTAAGATGTAGGTATTTCACTAAACTCACTCGGTCACGGCCTGGAAACGGTTGATAATGATAATAAACTTTTATATATGTGACATGACCAGTTTTGGACTCTCTTTAATCTCAAATTCAAACCATATCATTTTTGACCTTGAATTTCTCAAAATCATAGTTCTTAAAATATATGTCATATATGAACCTATATATTTTATCATTTATAAAAAGTGTCATCATGAAATCGACAGTATTAAAATATTGGATCACCAGACACTTAGTTGGCAATGGTGAAAAATGGGAATCTATAAATATTTTTTAGGCCAAAATAAATAAATATTTCTCCAATAAAAACATAGAACTTCATTCTCTTCACATGGTGATATTCAACAGTTGTTGAATATCTGTCAAGGGTTTCATGGAATTTAATGACAACCTCTTTTCTTCATTTAAAAAGTTTCTCACCTAATGCTATGTTCATAACGGATAATCTAAAACTCTTGGTATCAACATGTGAAGAAAATTAAAATCAGTTTCTACTGGAGTAATGTTTAATTTATTTTGGGCAAAAAAAAAAGTTTTGACTCAAAAACACTGCTTTTTTCGTATCCCTGTCTATACCACCAGACTCTAGGGCAGGCACAACATTCAATCCTCGGTCGTTAATTTATCATTGTAAAAAGGCAAACCCTTATTTCACCAATGATACATTTTTCGTATATGTCTAGAATCGAACCTGGGATCTTTAGCTCCGTAGACAAACGTGCTACCTACTGATCTGTCGGACTCATCCCTCTACTAATATGTGTGTGTGTGTATATATATTATATATATAATATAATTTTTATAATCATATATATATATATATATATATATAGTGCATTGCATTGAAAAAACAAGTTCATGGGATTTTCATTATATACAGTTTAATTTTTATAGCTATGTTATTTTAGAAAAAAAACCTTTTTCTTTGCATCCAGAATTGAGCGACATACTTTTTACCATGTTTTTTTAGAAGTAATGTTGATATCTATCAAAACCAGAGGCACACACAGAAATTATTCTTGGAGAGGGGGGAGGGCGGGGTCCAAAGTTAGGAAGTTATGTCAACAGTCGATCCAATCCATTACTTGTATACGATTCCTACTTTGAACAAATTACCATTTACTTTGAGACTATATAAAGATTATACAGTATAACCTAAAGCGGTACATCTGTACTATAATGATAAATAATAATTTCAATAAATTAGATACATATTATGTAATGATAAATAATAATTTCATTAGATTATATACATATTCATAACATGAAGTAAAGCCCATGGCTTGACATGGATTCATGAAAACAAATTTAATTTACTTTTCTAGCTGTCTCATAAGGACATTCCAATGAAAATTAGACTGTAGCTAAATTTAAAGAGGCATCTGATAAGATATTACCTTTAAAGATAAGGTTTGTTATATAACTATTGACAAAATATGTCTAGTAATTGACTTAAAAGCCTAAACCATGATAACCTATATTTATTCTTCTGTCATTCCTACATTTCAGCTTTGTTTACAGTTGTAGCAAAATTAGAACAAACTCTCTGGCTTGCCAACTGTGTTGTAACAATTTGAACTTAATCGAGACTATAGTTTTGAAAACTCTTGTTTTACAACAACTTTGAGCGCGAGTTATTGCATTGAGCTTTATATTTTTTTATTATTTATAGTCAAACTACTATCTGCTGTTTTTATATTTAAGCAGAAATTTAAAAACCAAGGTTATAAAATATAAAGTATGAGATATATATATATAAGATACACATAAATATGTAATAGAACATAATACTAAGGGCCGGTCTATCACTCCTGTATACATATTAATCTGGTAGATAAATATTTCCATCTTGTGAATAAGTTAAAAGTGTGTCTTTATGACTGCCAGATAGCATTTATCTTCCAGATAAAATGTATTTATCCATCAGATTTTAATCGGGAGGTTTAAGCACATGTTAACTTTTATCTGGAAGTTAAAATGGTTGTTGCCATAGTGACGCTTTGTTTTTAATGAGGTTTCACCTATCAGAATTTGTTTTAAAGTTCTTGGTTCATTTGATTAGTAAGCACAGGTCCAGACTCTTACTATATAAAGTTAAAAACATTTAATTCACACTTTTATATGAACTGACAAGCTATTTGTAGTTATATTTATATAAGAACAAATTATCAAAATTTGAGTACAATAAATGAAATTTTGTAAACGTTGTACCCAACTATTGCCCACATTTTGGCAGGCAGCTAAATTAATGCTTGCAAGACAATATAGCTTCTGCACCCACGTGACGCCATCTGTTTCCTCACACTCGTTTAGCCGCCATTATTTAACAAATGTTGAGCGTTCTCACCACTCGCTAGGTTGTAGCGCTATCAGCAGGGCTTTAAGCATGTACACACCAGTAAAAACATTACCAATCTTGTGTGTTCTTAGTAAAATATATTTATCCTACAGATAGCTATATGGCAGATAAATTCAGTTCATAAGATGCGTAAATCATTAAAGTGGCTGATAACTTTTATCTGGTAGATAACTTTAACCTCACAATAGCATTATATATCTTTAGTCATAAGACCAGCCCTAAATAGATTTTAAAAAAGGTATATACTTTCATTAGGTTGTTGTCCTGTTAAAAGTTTTTAAATTATATTTTAAAAAGGTGCTATGCTGCCATACCAACATAGCTACCTGTATTCAAGGTAAACCTCTCAATCTTTCCACAAGACTTAACATACATATTATTGGATCATGGTAATTTTGGATTTTCATGACATTAAGAAAGTTACCGAAAAAAGTTTGTATATTCACTTATCTTCAGGTGTCAAAGGTACAGCACATTATCACGAGGCACATTTTGACTTAAATTTTGTGGTCTGGATCAAAGCTACTATGAATGAAGTATAGTTTAAATTCTTTTAATATGAAAGTTTCAACCTGTGGGTCATGGCATATATTGGAGAGTTTCAATGCTTATTTAGGGCTTAGCTTATATATATATACACACACAACACACTTTTAAGTGAATCTAATGATAGTATGAAGGTGTGAAATTCAAATAGAAATGATAAAAAAAACTGTAAAGTTGTTGCTTAGATTTCTTTTGGCCATCTACTAATAATACATCCATTACTGTTTCCAGCCAATTGTCTGGGTCATTTAAAAAAAAATCCAAACCACCCGCCTCAATGGTGTATTTGAGTTGGCTAACACACTAGTTTTGTGTTAAGTTAGTCTGCTGAGGATGGGGAGATTGAGGTTCGAATCTAGCTCTGGTGAACTAGGGGTGGTTTTTCCTAAATGGTTTTCCACATACCCTCCACACAAATGAAGGCTCACTTAATTTCTTTCAACCTTCTCAATTCCTAGTTCATCGGCATAATTAGTACCTAAGCATATTATCCGAACAAGTAGTAAGACGCGGTGCTAAATAATAATAATAAAATAATTATTCAAACCATATACTTTCCACTACCAGCTGACTAGACCCCGCAAAAGTTTGGAAACTCCTGTATCAATCTAATGTTTTATGTTATCAGTAGGTATATTTGCTATTTTTACATTATCTTTTGACTAAGCTTGGTAATGACCCTTGTTTACCTTGAATCGAAATAACAACCATCTTGTCTTAGGCACAGCCAGAGGCAGGTGACACAAAGGCCCTATAGGACATTTCTTACAACTATATGTTATACAATAGTCACAATTATCAGGAATGGTAACACAATATATATTTCATGAGGATTGTCTAAAAAATTATCCGCATTAAGCTGGTTCAGCTAGTATGAGTATATAGGAGTGAATCATTGGATGATCGGGAGGGGTCCATGTAGGCCTACTGTGGCGCTCTAAATATTGTCCTTCGCTCAACTTAGTCAAGACAGTTTGCCACAGAGTCATGGCTACAGCTTGATTTGTCATGGTTTTATAAGATGTGATAATTTAGTTAGTGTAGTGCACTTTTTTTTTTTTCAAGTTTCTAGTCAAGAGTGTAATAAAAATATGTTAGTAAGGAACCTTCATTAGCTATGTAGAGGGTCTACATACTTAGGGTGGTATGCAAGAATGTTAGTAAGTGCTTAGTGGGCCGATAGTGTGGTCCCGAGCATACTCGCTCCACCTTTTAACCTATGATGATGCAAGCAAACCCACGCTAAGCAGCCACTTAGTCAAGTTCTTGCATACCGCCCATAGTGTTATCTTAGTATTTGGCTAATTGGCGCTTATAGCAGTTTACACTTTAATTTGGTTCCCTATGAGGGCACACACTTAGCATGATGGCCGGAGGGTGATAGGTTACTTAGCGCATGACTTAAGGGTAAGAGAGTTCTCTCATGCAGTTCTGGTTGATTGCAAAGTAAGGGTATCCTGTATCTCAATAGGTGATATATGGTTGGTTTAGTTGCTTAACTGTTGTCTACCAGTCATTAAAGTAATTAAAAAGTTGTGAATTTTTGTGAGCAAGTTTGTTGTGCATGTAAGAATAGTATTATGCTTTGCTCTAAGTTAGCTTAAATTTACTACTCCCCTGTGATGATAAGTTCAGAAATAATAAAAATTTTAGAAATGAGAATATATGAAAATCTTAGTTACTAGAATTTATGGAAATTTGAGTGAAAATCTCAGTTTGTGGTAATAGTTAATAATTAAATGTCATGAAATATAGTTTAGGACTACATAATTTGGTAGACATCTTTTGAAGACTACAATAGGTACCTTGGAAAATAACTTTTTAATCTAGTAAAATGTACAGACATTCTAATTTCTTTTGACATTTTGAATACTCTTCCAGTAGACTTCTGATGATAGGGAGATCAAGGTTTGAATCTTGGTCAGGTATACAGGTTAAAAAAAAGATTTTTCACTCTCCTACCATATAAATGCTGGTACACTTCCTCTCAATATCACCTTCCTAATCCCTACAATCATTAACATAATTGTTAGATAAGTGTATAACCCAAACGGGTAGTAAAATGTGGTGCTTAATAAAATCTACATAACTTGACCAAGAGAAGTCCTTGAGTTGAACAGTGATTCACATGTTGCCAAATATGGTGCAGTCATGTCCGCTTGTAACTCTTGTTCTCTGTAAAGCTTGTTGAGAGGTACTGACTCAGTATCAAGAGCTTAGGAGATAATCATAACAGTTTGTAGAAATGTTTACTCATGATGAGTCATTCATGTGTGTTTCAAGAGCGGTATGATGATCACCAATTTGTACAACCATTTGATGTAATTGGTGTGTGTCAACCATGAATAGATTTTTTCTTAATATGGGCACACAGACTAAGGATGCAACCTGGTCCTGTTTGATTTGCTATAGACTGGTATTAGGTGGGTTCTCCCTCTACCCAATTACCCCCCCCCCCCCCCAAATCTTATGTAAATGCCTGTACATTTCCTCTCATTTCCACCTTCCTCATCCCTAACCCATAATTTAAATATGCAGATAACCCTAAAGTGTATTAAGGTGCATTCCAAAAAAAACAACTCAAATTTTAATCGATTAAAAAAAATGGGTCTTGTTTTTTCTTTGAAATTTATGAAATAAATCTAATGTTGTGTTATAAACACAGTAATTTAAATAAAACCGCACACAGCTGTTTTAACTTGTGCGTGTGTTCTCCCAAAGACAATTTTCTTGGTGAAAGTTAATCTTGCTACTCAGAAGTTATGTAGTTGCCTTCAGGCTGACTGACCTTGAAGAGGTAAAAGAAAAAAAAAGTAATTTTATTGGACCTTGATTGCAGCGTCATTTATTTTTATTTTCTTTCCAATAAATAAGTCAGTCAGCTCACCTTCTTACCATTTTATGTTTACAGAATAACCAAAATCAAGGAAAAATATGAAAATCCTGGAAAGGTCGGGATTTTAATGCCAGTAAAATAAGGGAAATTTGTAATTGATTAGATAAAATGGCAGATTTTGGCTGTCTTTGTATTTGGAAAAATGGGAGATTCTTACCCTTGCATGGGGACAGTAAACTTTTAATTGCTTAAAGTTGTCCTTTATTTTAGTGCGCAAATGCACTACCACTGAGCCATCAAGGATTCATTCCTTGCTCAGTTTCATTAATAACTCACAGTTAAAGGTGAAATCGTCGACTACTTAATAGCTACTGAAAATACAGCCATCATTGAATCAGCCAACCTTTATTTTTAATAGTCAATGACCTAGCGGTCTAGGGGTAAAGTGTTTGACTTCTGTGCTGTGGGTCCGAGGTGTAATCCTCGGTCCCGGTATAGTTTTATCTGATTGCCAAACCCTTCCTTCACCTCTGACAAGACGTGTATTAATCACAACTTGTGAATGTGTGAAATGCCAGGCCTCCACCGTGGTTCGGATTCCACGTTAAACTTTAGGTCCTCCATTTCATATCACAATCACCCTATTATTACACCTTAACGTGAGTGTTTATAACCCGAACGGGTAGTAAGACACTGCTAATACTAATAATAATAATATTACAATAATTATTTGGGGTAGCTTATTGAACATGCATGCACTTTCTGTAGTAACTGTCAGTAAATTACTTATAAACTAACTTAATTTAGAACAGTAAAAACATCCAGTCCCCCAATCGTTTATTAGAGGGAAAACTTACATTTCGCCATTAATACATTTTTTTTGTCCATGCCAAGAATCAAACTCGAGGCCCTTAACTAAGTAAGCACGCTCCCTACCAACTGAGCTAAGATGTCAAAACGTCAATAGTTATTCTTTGTATTTCATTCCACCTCACTATGTACAAGCAGGCATGTGTAATTAAGTTGTACAAACAATAGTATGAATCTGGTCGTAAGTCACTGGCTGTTGTTTATATGATGGCAACAATCGGATGCTTATCATTAAACTATAAGTGATGAATGACCCTTAACCCTGAGCACAGGACATATCCTTGATTGCTAAGTGGTAGAGCATTGACTCTCCAAGCCAAAGTCCTGGGTTTGTTTCTTGTGGTCATGAGTAATTTTTTTTTCAACTATAACAAGTATTAAATGCACCCCTGTTAACAAGTACAAAGTTTAATCCACCCCAGCCTTACCCGATGGTGGCTAGTAGTCAAATACAGTTTTATGGATCCAACCAGCAGCTTTAACATTTCCTCTGCTTCTAGGAAATGGCAGCAGAGTATCCAGACATTGTGGTCCTTAAGGTGGACGGGATGAATGCGAGGATCTAGTGGCGATTTATGAAATTAGTTCTATGCCCACTTTCGTCTTCATTAAGAACAAGGCCAAGGTAAACTGGATTGCTTCACCTTAATTGAGTTTTCGTACTTGTTTTAGGAACATTTTTAACTTTTGGTTAAAATTTAATCCTATTTTTATTTTTGATAGAGTTGGAATAGAGCACTAGGCTAAATCGTTATATTTGATGAAATGAATTTTTAGAAAGATTAAGGAATTAATAAAGCCATCTAAAATCATATTACAAAATTCTCAATTAGTGAAAAAATTATTCCATTTTCAGTCAAAGTAGATTTCATGCTTAAACCAGGAGATTCAAATTAGTTGAACTTGATTTCCAGTGGATTTACAAATTTCCAATGGCGGTATGTCCATGTATGCATTGAAAGCACTGCTCGCCTACTTTCAGCAAAATAATTATCATTCTATTAAAAAAATTAAAATAACTTGAATATTTTAAAAATCCCAAACCTAATATATTTTGGCAGCATCTTTGTTTAAGCTTTTTTTATTTTTCAAATGTCTATGGGGTTGTCCTCTCCACGAAGCCCACAGTAGCGAGATAGCTTACTAAAAGTAAAAGCATCAACCAGGCCTCACTGGCTTTCAAATGACATGAAGGTTGAAAAGGAGGGAAAGATGCTAAGGCGTGCGCATGCTCGTCTTATAGCTCCCCTATAGGATGAGTAGAGGGATAATAAAAACAAAGTTTAAACTGTCTCTTGCTATCGTGGAATGAAAGAGTAACTGTAAATATCCATCTAGTGCTCGTCAATGTTGGAGCATGCGCAGTGTCAGTTGTATGTTTACTGGCGGGTCTGGTTCGAGTCATAATTTGTTTTATTAAAGTGTTAACTTTTATATTTTATGTATCATATTATTTTTATTTACTATAAATTTATATTTTCAATATGTGTGTGGGTAACGAGGAATGTGTGGTTAGTAAATTATTAGGGAAATCTTTTTCAAGTTATAAAGACTTTGCTTTTAAAAGCGAGACTGTTAAACTGGTAGACAACACCTGAACTTCCGCAACTTACGTTCATTAATTTTCATAGTAAGTCTTAATTCATAGATTTAAGTTAGTTTATTTTTATTAAAAAAATGTTTTTATTCTACTCCCAAAATGGTCATCTTAAAATTAGTTCATGATTTATAGTTTATTTTTACTTAAATTATATTCCAAAAAATCTAATGCAAAAAATAATAATTTAAGGCTGTTCGCCCAGCTCTCGAGCCTACCAACTGCCACTGCAAATTTGAAATTCTTTCTCAAGTTTTTTTATTAATTGGCTTGTGTCTTCTAACTACCTTAACTACTTTACTTCATTTTATTCCGTTCCAGGTTTAGTTCATCTGAAAATTTGACAAAAAACAAACAGTTTTATACTTTAACACCCGAAATCTATTTATTAACTAACCTATATTTAATCATATACCTCTTATCAAACGCAATTTTGGTTATTTATTATAAGTACAAAATAACAACAATGCAATCAATATTTTAATGAATAATTTCCAGTGACCATTTTATTTAATCAGAAACCTTAATGAAAAAAAAAAAGTGCTTATTTTGTTCCTGAACTGTGTTGACTAACTGCGAATTGTTTGTGCAAGGATTTGGATCCTGACCTGATGTGCTGAGAGTGCTTTTACCTAAATATGTTCCTGAGGGGGTCTGGGCAGAAATATGATAATCCTCATTTTATTAAAAAAAAATATATGTTAGCACAAATTTCTGGTAGCTTGCCTCTTGAATTTCAAGTGGTGTCTAGTCATTCAATATTTTGAGGATAGCTAATATCAACAAATATTTTATTTATTTTTTATAGATAGATTTACATATTTTAGAGATGGTTAGTTAGTAAAAAATACCCATCTAAATCAGGGTTACATGGTTTCGCTCCGATCCCATCTTATGGTTGTTTTTCCTCTAAATTATACCTTCCTCAACTTCATAGGATTAGCGTGGTTAAGTGTGTTTAGCCCGTAAAAGTAGTACTTGGCCATCAAGGCATGATGCCATAAAATACTTTGGCACTGGCGGTATATTGAAGGGGAATAGATACGTGTGTTATGTAACATTGATTTATCCTTATTTATTGTGCTACATTTCAAGTATTTTTCTTGTTTCAGGTGGAATCCTTTTCAGGTTCTAATGCCGAAAAGTTGAAGGCTTTGGTTCTTCAGCTTAAGTAAATGTTTAGAGGAAGTTTGCTTGCGTGCTCATCTACACTATACCAATACTTTGTAAACAATCACAATTATTAATACATTTTAGTTTTCTATTACACTATAAACTGCGAATTTGACTGTGCTAGTTATATTTGTCTTGATATTAAAAAAATGTGCATTCAGAAATGATATTTGGATCTAAAGGCTGCATCTATAACTTATGAATTAGTTAAGACATTTGTATTTTTTGTGAAACTTATGTTTTAAGGAATATAAGTTTTAAAACATTCATTATACTGTAAACTAACTTTACTTTTATTGCAAGATAAACAATTTAATTCTTTTTTCTTGAGGTTTAAGGCTTTAGTAGAATTAAAACTTCAATAAATATTATAAAGTTGTTTACATGACAGTAAAGATAGTTTGAAAGAACTCTTGAAATGTTTGTTTTAAGACTGATTTGTTTATTTTGTAAACACAGTAGTTTCTAATTAAAAAAATTAAAAATTATTTAAAATTGGTAGTAACAGACTAAATATTGTCATCATTTGAACAAATGCTTTATGTGCTAAGCAAAATATTAAATTGTAATTGAATTTTATGAAATTATAAATACATATATTGTTCCTTATTGAGTGGTTATGGTATTTTAATGTTGATTATATAATATAAAACTATATTTAAAAAATTGTAACCAATTGTTTTGTATTTGTTCTTTTTAATGATTTACTAGGCTATTATTTTCCTTAAAAATTGCAAAAATTTCGTATATACAGTAAATTGATTTTTTTTTACCACCATAGTGCTAAAAGCGAAATAAAAATAACATTCCAAGACATTTTCAGGAAAGTCTAATACATTTTTATAGTCCAAAGCTTGTGTTTCCTTTCTAAGATTGTTTAGAAAGACAAAAGTTTGCCACCTATTGCTATCTTGAGCTTTTTCTACCCAGTCCCTCATTTCACCTGGTTTTTAATGTCCATTCTAACATTATCTTCCCATCTTATGTCTTCCCATTTAAAAACCTTGAACGCAGTCTTGGTAAATCTCACTTGGGTTGTGTGTCCTGCCTACCATAATCTGAGAGATTTGACTAGTCTTAAATATGTAAAGTGATAAGTACAGGGTATGGAACTCATCATTGTGTAACCTCCCCTCTCCATTATCTTCATCTAAATTTAAAAAAATCTAAGTACAGACAGACCTGGTTCAGTGGAGGAAGACTCTTATATTTACTCACTTTTGTAGGCACATTCTGCTCCTTCAAGCTTGAAGGCGCATTCTCTCTGTAAGTCTTGGTGAGGAGATGGAAATATAAACATATTAAGAGTGAAGGTTTGCATTCTTGGTATATGATTTGGTTCAAATCCCGGCTGTGTTTTTGTTGCCTTTTTTGCCCATCATGTTCATAACAAGATGTTAAATAAGAGTTGTTTGAAAACAACAAAGAAAGATGTTGAGAAACCAAGAAGAGGTAGTTAGGAAGAATGACTTTAATAAAAGTGAGTTGAAATGTTCGCGATTCATTCAAAAGTTGTCAATTGGCCAACTTTGGTAATTTAGCTGGTATTATACGTCCTGTCTCACTACAAATTGCCAAGTTTCTTCATTCTAAACCGTTAGTCAGAATGACATTTTTTTGTGTCTTAGAGAAAATTGCAATTCACATTTGTATAAAGTGAGCTATGAACCGGTCTGGTGTGTATGAAGAAAATATTGTTCCGATTAAATCCAAAATACGGAATGATAAAAGCTGATAAAAAATAGTGAAAACTAATTATATAGTGTCTAAGAATTTGTTAAAAGTTGCAACTATAAATCTAGTAATAAAAACGGCGATATGTAGCTGAGTCATAGAATACAAAGCCATAGATCTTATTAACAAGTTTTAGACTTGGATTTCCTCTTTATTACAGTGTAGTAATGGACCATTGTTTTCATGATGTAAAATTATTACTAAACTAAATTCTTGGAGTGTGATTTTTCTTTTCTTGACAACTCATGTTAAACATACAAATTTAGATTTAAAAAATCTTGATAAGAATTGTATGAAGGCCCATATTTTGATGTATATTTTGCTAATTGTTAAGGCCTTAGGCAAGTTTACTAAAAGTTGTGCCTTTTACCAGATTGTAACAGTGAATATTCATATATTTCTTAAAGTGTATTTTTTGCTCTTTTATTCATTGTTTATTAATGTTATAACATTAGTTGACAGGCCAACTGTTTGTGTGCGGCAATAAATGTTACAAAATTATATATATACATTTTTTTTAATACTGGAAAACCTTTTCTAAATACTGGGTTTTGTGTTGTCCTTACTCGTATAAAAATTAACCCTCTTAGTTTCAAAGAAGAATCCAAAAACAAACAAAATATTGGCGGAAGGACAGAGAAAGATTAAACTGACCCAGCAACAGGCTGGAAACTGTTTATAATAAATATCAAATTGATTTTCCTATCGGACCATGCATTACGAGTTGATTGTTTATGATGGTAAAACCGTTTTTATGCACAAGTAAGTTTTAGATTTTCAGATATATTTGTGATTATTTGTGAAATATCAAGTACATCATTGCACTGTTAAAACGATTAGTTTTATCTCTGGGTCATCCTATTTTGTAAAGAGTAGTGAGGATTTATTTGAAAGAAATACATTGTCATTATTTTCTTTACTATAAAGAAAGGTTTTTTGTTATCATGGCTTTAATTTTTTAAATAAAGTTTATTTTTAGCTTTAACAGCTTAGGAGCAGTGTACTAAGTATGAACTAGAAAGTATGTTTTTTTTTTTAGCACAACAGCTTATCCATCTGGGTTGTACACTCCGATACTAGTTACACTGGTGGGTTAGCTATGAGAAAGATTAAATTTAGAAGTTTACCTGACTGGTATCGAACACGTTCTCCCAGTCATCAGTAGTAGGGTCCATTGTGAGAGTAGTACCTTAAACTATGCTGCCACCAGAGTGGGTAGAGAAATTAGGTTAATTTATTTAAAAAATATAGTATCCATTGCCAAGCATCAGGATTATTTTTTTGTTTGAGCAGCTGATATAAGCAAAATGTTATAAATATTTTGCACACATTATTATTATTATTATAGCAGCACCACATCTTACTAGCCGTTCGGGTTATACACACTTAACGCTAATGTGTAATGGTAGGGTGATTGTGAGATGAAATCGAGGACCTACAGTTTAACGTGGGATCCGAACCACAGTGGAGGCCTGGCATTCCCCACATTCACAAGATGTCTTGTCAGAGGTGAAGGAAGGGTTTGGTAATCAGATAAATCTGTGCCGGGACCAAGGATTGAACCCCGGCCGCCAGCACAGAAGTCTGACACCTTACCCCTAGACCACCAAGTTACCCTTTTTGCATAAATAATACACTAATGTTAATGATTAATAATAATATATACACCAATATTTTAGTAAAGTGGAATAAAACAAAGTAATTTATATTTTGTACAAATGACAATGCTTTGTTTTTTAGGGGAAGACAGTAAAAGATAGTAAAGGGCAGTTGAAAGGGGAATAATATCCAGTTGAGCTATTGCAGATTTCACATTGCATTCCTGGACATCTAGTGTTAAAAATTCTTATCCCAGCCCACATTGATGATCTTTATCATCAAAAGGACAATTCACTAAAAGTACAGGTCAAATTTGATCATCATTTTGGATTTCATAATATAAATAATGGCTGTCGAGACTTTCGAACATCCAGTCATCATTCAAACCCAACTAGAAGAGAATTATGCCATTCAACTCTGCTGTACAACCAAAAGATGCAATCATTCAGTTTCTCTTATAATAATTAGAGTAATACAATAGGCTCCGCTTATTGTGATAGCGGATCATGTTATCAATCAGTTTCTTGTAGACCCGACCATTTTTATGTTTTGTTACACCCCTCCCTCTACTCCTTATTTCTCAATGTAACGCTCTTGCATTCCCAAAGCGGCCAGTCATGCTCTACCCCTCTCTCCCCCCCCTTCTATGTTCAATGTCGCTAGCCAACATTCCCCTCCCTTGCTTCGTGGCAAGCCGAGCGCTCCCGAACCACCTATCTGGGGGGGATAAAAGGAGCTGACGAACCGCTGGCTGGCATCAGTCACCGGGAGCAGAGCTCACGCTGTCTCTACCTCTCGAGTAATAAACCATCGTCAACAGTTTGTGTGTGTTTCTTCGTCATTCAGCTGCCACCATAACCACCCTTCCTATCTGGTTCACTGCGGTAATTCGCCGAACCACCCTTCCTATCCGGTTCACCGTGGTAACTCGCCGAACCACCCTTCCTATCCGGTTCACCGTGTAACTCGCAAACCACCCTTCCTATCTAGTTCACCGTGTAACTCCCGAAACCACCCTTCCTATTGTTCACCGTGGTAATTCGCCGAACCACCCTTCCTATCCGGTTCACCGTGGTAATTCGCCGAACCACCTTCCTATCTGGTTCACCGTGGTAATTCGCCGAACCACCGTTCCTATCCGGTTCACCGTGGTAACTCGCCGAACCACCCTTCCTATCCGGTTCGTTCCCGCGAAACAAGCCCCTGGGGTCATCAAGAAACTATCCGAGCTCTTGTAGACACCACATCCAGATTCAGAGTGTACGTGAGAACTACGACCACACATAATCAAAGCGGTGTTGACGACAGTTTAAACATATGAAATTCTTTGTATATTGTAAACATAGCTTAGATTATCATTTTTTGGTAATTTAGGACCACCAATATAAACATTTATAAAAGTGTAACATTAGAAAATCCTCATAACCTCAGTGTTTTATCATGTCTACTGTGATACAAAAATGCAATCTTTTGAATGTATGTCAATAGGTTGTTAGTGTGTGAGTGTGATGGATGGAATGTGTCTTTTCGTTGTAGTATGAGTCCTAGTCTACTCAACTCCCCCTCCCTGCAGTGCATTAAGATTTAACCTCAAATTATCAGGTAAAGCACTTTTATGTTTAGTATTTTTTTAAGCTTAAAAATATATGTAGGGTACTTAAATTTAATTTCTCTCATATTAAAAAAAAAATGTAACTACAGTAAAACGTTAATACAGTACAGATTCATAATATGTAATTTGCCTAACATAAAAAATTAAAGGAAAAACATGGTAGAATTATTACTGTAGTTTCTTCTTATCGTTTATAACAAAGCATCTGTACTAATGTGGCATTTTTATTATTATTCTATTTGCTATTGTTTATCAATATTTATATTAACAATTGCCTTACACAAAAACCAATAAAAATACATCCATAACTAGTTTTGTGAGATGGGAATTTAGGGATGAGAAAAAAACCAGTAATGAAGTTTTTATAGCAAAACTATTTTTTTAGCCAAAATAAAAATAAAAAATTTTCTTCACATTTTGATTGTTGAATAAATGTTAAATATCTGCCATGAGCATAGTGGCATTAGACAAACTTGTAGATGAAGAGAAAAAGTCAACATTAAATTCTAGGACACCCTTGACAAATATTCCACAACTGTTAATATATCTTGAAGAGAAATAAACTTGAACTTGTATGTGTCTTCTGAAGGATTATATTATTTATTTTGACAAAACAATGTTTTGCTAGAAAAATTGCAAAAACGATTACATTTTATTACATCCCCATCTTAAAATGAGGCAACACAAATAAAACTAAAATAAACCTATTTAATAACCAAGTAACACAAACAAAAGTACAATTAAAATGGCCCCACAATTTGTCATTAATACAAGAAATCATTTTCTTTCGCAAAAATGGTCACACCAATTTTTGATGTAAAGTTCTAGCATCCCTTATTTAATGACAAGTATGTGGATGTATGCTAAATGACATATTAATATGATTATGTGAAGAAATAGGTTTTTTCCAAACATATATTTCGTCTTGAGACGCTGTGACTGGATGGTGGTGTCATCTTGTGGCGAAAGTTGAAAACTTGAAATTGTATGTATCTTGTTTTTATAAGTTCGTTTAGTTGCAATACAGAAAAAACTCTAGTTTTTTGTTGTAAGAAATAATCTACCCTCTCTACCAAACTTTTTATTCACCTGTTAATAGCATACACTAAGAACCTTTGGCTTTTGATTGGTTTCACTTTCTACTAATCTCTAAGGCTGGGTTCACACGGAGTCTCTAGTCTAGTTTGACTCATCAATTGAGAAAGGTACATATTGTATTTGATAGCAAGATGGAGGACCGATACCATTCACACTGGAGAGGTGATTCAAGAATCCATGATGCGGCAGATTACAGATTTCGTCAGTTCAGCTGAATCAAGTGTGTTATTTCCTCGTGCTTTTCAAGGATAGCAGCATGGACACTGAATACCTCGTTGTTCTCGTTCAAGAGAACCCTTCAATTTATAACATATTCCATCCTGAACATCGAGATAGAAATGCACTTTTCGCTATTTGGAAACAAATGTGAAAAATTACCAAATGTGCATAGTTTCACATTACGCTTCTACACCTGCGCCATCATAACAATTGTATTTATAGAAACCGCTAGAACCGCATTGACCTTGCACGAACTCTTTGATCAAACTAGTGGACTCACTAGTGTGAATGGCCTTGACTCTTTATATTCAGAATGGACTCTACTCAGGACTCGTGTGTAACCACCCTAAGGCGCAAAGTATCCCATTTCTTGATTTGTTTACTTTGTGTGCACCTTCTCCCCTTAAGGAAGAAAGATTTCCTTGTGACTTTTTATCTTTCACTCCTCCCCAGCAAACTTTGCTGTAAGTAACATTCACTTTTGATACTCTTAAAATGTTAACAGTGCTGGGGTGCTACCTCTCGTATATTGCAAATAATTTTTTAACTTCCTTATATTTGGCCTAGGACTTGCTTACAACTTATTCATTTGTATTTATCAGGGTAATGTGATTTCTAATATGTAAACATTTTTTGTTTTAACTTATACCATGCAGTCATTGAAGTAGTGTACAAGGCGGCAATTCTTAACCGGGGTTATTTGCTTATTACTGAAGTAAATTATCTTAATTTTTTGTTTTGGAAGAAAGAATTCGATGATCATAAGCATGTAAGCACAGTACTCAAATAGCACTTAGTAATATAATTGAAACAAGAATAGACAAATCAGTAGAAAGTGTTCAACCCCAAAAGTCCCATTGAATACATTAGGTAATTTAATTTGTTTATTTCATTTGTTATAATCGGTAAATAAAGCCACTATTTTGAATAAATCGTAATGATTAATATATTAGTAAAAACTAGGGGCCTCAAGTAATAAAAGGTTAATAACCACTGGTCTAAGGCATTCTCACAACAGACTATACCAGTGATGGGGAAAATATGGCTCGCGGGCTAAATAATTCAAATCTGTTTTGTTAGGTTTCGTCATGACCTCAAAACGGCGGCGAATGAGTGTTTCTAACTAAAAAACTTAGGGGAAATAATCTTAGAAAACTCTTACTGATTAACATGTCTTCTCTCTTGAATCATCCCTCAATTTAACGGGATCATAAACAAATGCTGGAATCTCATTTGGTTTCGCTCATCTCACACCCAATAATGTAGATTTTCTGAACAAACTAAGTACTGTTCTAAGGTACTAAAGCATTTGATTGCTTTGCATTTTCAATGTATTTTAACTGGTTCATGTCTCTGTTTTATGTGTTTATTTTTTTTAAATGGATTTGAAGGAAAAAATTAATAAAAGTCTTTTGACTGCCATTTTTTTTTTTAATTTGGACCATCCCAGGATCATGCTCGATGACAGGGAGATCATGGTTTGATTCTGGCCGGGTGTACTGATGGTGGTTTTTCCTAAATGGGTTCTCACTTTCACACAAATGAGGGTACACTTCCTCTAAATTCAACCTTCCTAAACCCTAACACATTAGAGTAGTTAGTAACCTGAACATGTAGTAAGATGCAATGCTAAAAATAAATAAATCGCGACAACCTTTAAGATATAGATCTAAATTCACAGTTTTGGAAAGATGGCTATATTCCTTCAGTAAGTGAAATTATTTTTTTCCCATATGACTGCCACTTGTGAGAATGTAATGTTTTGAGGAAGGGGGGAGGCTGGTTATTTCTCTTCTTTTTTTTAAAAAGTATTTTCTAATGTCATCGTAGTGTGTTTATTAAACTTTAGGTGGGTTCACTAGACCTCTAGTTGGAGTGTACCTGATGTCCACGTGTGCTGGAAAACTACCTTTTTAGCCCTCCCTTTTCTTTACTTACATTTTATTATGTCTCATGTTTATCCTCAACTAACCCGCCTCGGTAGCGTTGTTGGCTAATGTGCTTGTCGTGTTGAGCTCGACCGCAGAGGACAGGGAAATTGATTGGGTTATATAGAGCAAAATGTTGTGGACGGTGTCACTGAAATAGATGGCACACCAAATGTGTCAAATCCACTATTTGACTAGTGTTAAATTTGATTTAGACTCCATTCACTCTTAAGGTGCGTGCATGCCAAGAAGTGTGCACCTTGCTTATCACTCCTATCTTTGCACAACGCACAAGTTGAAGAAACAAACCCATGTAAAGAAACGGGAGCGTACATGCTGAGCACCTCTCTCTCGCACTTCACTCCGACTACACACAAGAAACCCACTTTTTTTTGTGAAGGGTTGTGCGAGCTGTGTGCTTCTTTCATTGGTTGGTTCAAGGTCAAAGCAAACCCTCATTGGTGTTCAGTGCACACTATATTAATATTTTGTTAATTTGACTTTACTTAAACGTTTGTCCTGTATGACTTTTCTACAGACTGAGTGATTTTAGGAAGAAGATGAGTGATATAAAATAAAAACTAATAAATAGTATTTCGAAGTACCCTGAAATCTGGGACAAGAGGCATATACGTTTTACCGCTGCTAACATGTCATCACTATAATCGCCACTGATGTCAAAGATAAATTTTTTTTCGTTTTAATAGATATTTTAAAAGGAAAATTAAAAAACTTTAAATAAAAATAAATAAAAGGAAGTCTAAGAAACAATACAGTAAGAATGCTCCGTGCAGACTAGCTTTCTCTAGCCGGGTACGAAGTGTGATCTGCTCGGTATGCACAGGTTGTTTCATGAGTGATGAGAGATATGCAATCTCCTCGGCATGCATACATCCTTAACCACTTGCTTGAGTGACTTGCCCGTGTCTAGCTTGGGCAACGTAATCTTTGACACTTCAGTCTTGATTTGGCCATATTTTTCCAGACTTTATCCTCATGTAAATTCTCGTTTACTCAATAAATGTATCTAACATACTACGAACTAATGACATCACGTGTATTTTATTTTAACTAATTGAAGAAGTTATTTTTTTAACTTATAGATGTGTCTAACCAAACAAATAAACTGATATTTTTAATGCAAACAATTTTTTTGAAACCCAAGAGACAAGTAGTTAAAGCTATCAGTCATTTCTTAAACAGATTACACTACAACCATATTTTATAAGTTATGTCATAGTGGAAACGTGCCAAGGTAAGCTTGTTACCTTCAAGGTTAAAAAGCATGTAAAGTCTGCTCAGCGTAGGAATTGTTTTATGAAAGGCCTTTTTCCCTATCAGAAATCTATTATATAGTAGGATATTGGTAGGAAACAAGACCTTTCAGAGAGTACTTCTACCATGAATGGAGTATACATTAACCTTTGACAGTTTGTAACTTTTTTTTTAAGTTAAAAGAAAAACCAGTAACTGAAATTGAAGATTTAATCTTTATTATGCACAAATATACCATAGTAATTCTCAATAGGGAAGAAATTTTAAAAACCAAATTAAACTTATAAGGACGGCATCTCTAAGGTATTTTCAAGTTGTCACATAGCCAAACCACAGAATAGACCTGTGTGTGATTTTTGGAAATACAAGCTCATTCCAATTACAACTTTTGTGTATGTCCCATCTTTTCTTCAAACTGCTATTCAAGGAACTATTTCTGTCTAACATAATGTTTTTTTTTAATAAAGGGAGTATTCTACTTCCCTAAACAACATACCCTTATCTGTGTTTAAATGACCAGTTAAAACATGGTCAAAGTCCTCTGAATTTAGTTAAATTGTTCACATTAAATTTGATTTTCCCATGGCACTTTCACTCTTACCAAGTTTACACACACTAATTGTGTGGGTTTGTTTATGTTTCACTTAAATTGTTAAATTTTATATTGTTTACTACTTATTAAAAGAAAAACAATTTGTGGGAGTGAGAGGAAAATTAAATAGTAGATGTTTTAAGCTCTCCTATCATTGGGTAATCCTAGTCTCTTTTTAAACTATCAGTTTCACTAGTATTGAGTTAGCTTTAAACGAAGCAATACACAAAAGTAGGCGAGTCGATATAGCTACTCTCTCACCAAACTATAGCCTGATTTTGGTAGAAAGAACAGTTTAGAAAATTCAAACATATTTATTTGTGGCCAACATTGATGACATGTACTATTTTATAGGTATTGATAATACCTACCTATCAGAAGTGACAGCTTCATATAATATGACTTGATATATGAATATAAAAATGGTGTGTGTACTTATGTACGCGCGCGAGAAGTTATACTTCTTTGGCATCATTAAAAAATAGTTTTTAATTGCATGCAAATAATTAATTACAATAAAATGATAATATTTAGTATTAATTATGTTAAATAATAATATTTTAATTTATATAAATAAATAATACATACGAATAGTTAACCTCAATTATATTGGAGCACTTGAAAAAGTCTATAAGCACAATTTTTTTCACTAATATTTATGAATAGTAAATAATATTAATCAAAATATTCAATTAAATCACTACTGAATATAATTTATTAGCACATATATAATTCGCACTTGTATGAGACTAAAACACGTGTTGTGAATGTAGAAACTAGAAACATGTGGATAAATATTATATATATGAAAACAGTGATCAGAGGCGACGAGCGTACCATAGAGAAAGGAATAACATAGTATACATTCTCTATGACGTACCAACATGCGTGACTAACAGGTTCTATTTCTATTTTGTTGGTAGCTTTTTTTTTTCGAGACTTAATGAGCGGTTTAACTTCAACCTGTTACTTTTGTGTTACAGTGATGCGCGCGCATCTTAAAATTTCACTCTCATCATTTTTTCATAACGCGCCTAAAGAAGTATAACTTCAAAAATTGTTTTAGTAGTTTTAATAAAATCGTTTATTGCCTAATGACTTGGGAATGTATAGTAAGACAGTGTAGAAACACTGTCCAATAATATAAATTAAGTGATAGTGAAGGAAGTCCACCTGAAAGGATAATTAATTAAGGCTTAGACAGGAACGAACACACTTCTTTATTCATTTCTTCTCTTCTTAAAATTATTCTAGAAGCATGTAGTTCTATATCATATCTTTACTTGTGTTGTGTGTGTTTTAATGTTTGAAGAAGTGGGAAGTGTACATGTGTAAGAAGAAATGAAGATAGAACTGTGTTTGTTTCTTTATGTAGGCCTAACCCAACTATCCTTTCAGGTTGGCTTCCTTCACTAGCACTTATTTTAGTAACTATCAGATACAGTCTTATCTATCCATTCAGGTTATACGCTTATGTACTAATTATGTTAATTGTTTTATGGACGATGAAGGTTATATTTATAGGAAGTGTACCCACATTTGTGTGGAGGGAGAATGGGAAACCATTTTGGAAAAAACCTTCAGTACACCCAACCAAGATTCAAGCCTCAATCTACCAGTGATTGGCTGTCTAGTGTACTGCAAGAGTAGCGCATTATACCGATCAGCTACTGAAGTGCGTCCCAGATACTGTTCCACCTAACAAAATCAGGCTATAAATATTCTGTTGTAAGTAGCTAACGTGTGTTGAGGGATAAATAATAATATTTTTTCTTAATGTGCTCTGTATCCAAATCTTACAACTCGTCTGGGTAAAATACATATTTACACTAAGTGTTTGAGATAAAGAAGATATAATTTAGAGAAAATGTTTCCTCACTTACGGAGGTGGAGAGTGGAACACCATTAAGAAAAATGGGGCCTACACCCAGTCAGGAATAAAAGTTGTGTTAATGAAAAATCAAACAAGATGAGACTAGCACCTTTGTTTGCATATTTCAAAGTGATATGTATTTTATATAATTATTTGGTGTGAACTGTGGTGTATTTTATCTACTAAAAATAATGTTTAAATATAATTTTAGTTCAATACTTAATAAGTGGATATAATGTATTTACTTGACCATAGTTAGAAAAAGTATAAATAGTGTATGATTGAAATAGAATCCAATAGGTAGATGTGAAAGAAGTGTCTTACGTTGGTTTGTGCATGTCGAGAGGATGAGTGGTATTCGAGTGACGAAGCAAATATATGAAGTTAAGAGTGTGTGGATCAAAAGGAAGAAGTAGGCTATGTAAGACGTGGCTAAATTTTGTAGACAAATATGTGAAAAAGAGAAACATTAAAAGTTTTAAGAATAATAGAGCATCTATGACTCAGTATATGGATATTTTTGAAGCGAAGGGAGTATATGATATAGGGAAGTGTGGAGAAAGCTAGTGAGGATGGATTAGTAAAGAGTTGATTTTTGAGCTATATACACAGTTCCGTTTTGCCTACCTCATGATCAGGTATGTATGTATGGTAAATTTAAGTATTAGATTTTAATTTTGACCAAAATCCCACACAAGCTTAATAACGTAACCAAATGGCTCCTCATGTATTGTACTGATCAGAAAGCCTCTACATATAGAGAGTATAAGACGGACATTGCACTTGAAAATAGGGCCAGAAGGCAAAAATTCTTCAATATATTCAAGCAAAACACCTCAACCATCATATATATGAAGATTGAATGACCTTAGGTTAGGGATAAAGCTGTCGACCACATATCTTCAATTAATTGAAAAATGACCAATGAAAGCTATGAATGAAACACTCGACGAATCCTGGACAGGTCAGCAGTAGAGCATCAAAGGCACTATGCAAAGCATTCCGAGTTCAATTCCCATGTCCAGGGGCCATTTCTCAACTAATTAAAATATACTTATGTTAAGTCCATTTACAATAGGTTTTTACCTCGATGACAGTTAGAAAAACATATTTTTGTTTTGGGTCACCAACACTTGTAAAAGATCACGGTTTTGTTATAAATGTAAACTTAAGTTTTCTCATACTGTATTATTTCATTACTTTTAATCATTTATTTTTATCCAACTTGAAACAATATTTTAAAGATAATTAAAAGTACTTATTCTTAATGATAGAACGTTATTGATTATGTGCAATATAGTGCATACATTAATACCTTTTAATACAGGAATTGTCTTACTTGGAAAAGAGAAAATACTTGTCTTTTTTTTATATATAAAAACTAATTTTATGATTATTATATCGTATTTCAAAATATTTTACGGAATAAAATATTTTTATCCACTGTGTGGGTGCATCATTGTTCAACCACATGGTTTAAATTTGTCAATTGCCATTTTAAAGATATGTTCATTAAAAGTTTTTGTGAAAGTGGTGTGAATATTAATTTTTTTTAAGTGGAATAAAACGATAAATAAGCTTTGTGTCTGACCTCAAATAAATATATAAATAATATTGGCATAAATTACTGTGGTTAACTATCACATTCATATATTACCATCTGTTTTCATTAGTTATCCAAAGTGATAGATGTCAGCTGTTGGTGTAGTGATATATTAGGGACTACTTCTAGTAACATTTTGAGCTGTCATCCAAGTAAACTAAGGTCGTGAATGAATTATATGTTTTGTCTAATATAGATTGCTTTCAGAAGTGCCAATCAGCACGTTTGTGCAAATGAAATACTATTATTTCTCACTCTCCTAACCAATCTTCCAAAACAATTTTAATTTTATATAATAAACTGTATTATTATTAGAAACCATTTTATAATCACAAAAACTAAATACTTGTCACAACCAAAAGTGCACACCCCAATTGTTAATATTGATTTGCATAGAAGTTTGATTTTAGATTTATACAAAACTGTTTTAAAGAGAAATGCTATATTTGTACGAAGCAATATTTTGTTGCCCTTTTTGTAGAAATTCTAGCGTGATAAAAAATTAGGTATTTTTCATCAGATTGACAAACAAATAAAATGTATAGGGAAAGTTTTTTGGTACAAAATATATATCTCAACTGCTCCAAATTTCAAATTTGACAATAAATAACAATTTGATTTGAGCAAGTCAAAAAAAAAGTTAAAATAAGAAAAACATCTCTTTGTAGTAAATGGGCATAAATAAAAAAGCAAAAGAATCTTTTTGACATAAAATCATAAAAAAATTATGAAAAAATTAAATTAAAATGTTTGGTTAAAAATTGCAGCAATTAAAAGATGCTAGTGATGAATCTTAATAGGGTACCTACTGGTCTAATAATCTAAAAAGTAAATATAAAAAGATTTGAGGTGAATTTGTTATTTGCAACAAGTAGCGAGCGTGGTTTATTTACAGATACAAACGGACAATTGTACAAGGTAAACTTCTTTTATATTTTTTGACATCAAGATGAAACTCAATCAAATCAAATTTTATACACATGTAGATTTCAGTTTGCTCTTTTAGAAAATATAAATTTGTATGCAAATGACAAGATAAGGTTTGAGCAGTCGAGTTTATTTTATTAACGCACAATGGCAAGAATGCACTGAGTGGGAATATAAATATCAGCACAGTCATCTACACTGAAGTGTGGTGTTAGGGGTGTGCAAAATTTGTTATTTAGTTAACACATACCTTTCTAAACCTTACAAGAACATGTTCAATGGGGCATTAATTAATTATGTAGTTGACACTTTAAAAAAATAACAACTTTGAGCTTCCCTCAATCTCTTCTATGTTATACAATAGCACATGTATTTAAACTTTTTTGATAAGGATTTTTTTTTCCAGAATAAGCTAGAGTATCCTACAGTCCAATTTTAAGAGGAAGAGCCTTTTATAAAATACAAACTTTTTTTTGCATCT
This sequence comes from Timema cristinae, assembly GCA_039000515.1. NCBI lineage: Eukaryota > Metazoa > Arthropoda > Insecta > Phasmatodea > Timematidae > Timema > Timema cristinae. Next base: position 107,721,073 of record JBCFYV010000012.1, read on the forward strand.
CAACATTGGTAACATTTTACTAGGCCTATATTATTATTATTTTATAAGTAGCCCAGTGATAATATTTACCAAAAGTGTCAGCTGCAGATAGCATGACTTGATATATGAATACTGTATGTGAAAGTAGATCTAGTAGCTTATCTAGCTGTTATTATTAGCACCGCGTCTTACTACCCATTCAGGTTATACGCACTTACGCTAATGTGTAATGGTAGGGTGATTGTGAGATGAAATGGAGGACCTACAGTTTAACGTGGAATCCGAACCACGGTGGAGGCCTGGCATTCCTCACATTCACAAGATGTCTTGTCAGAGGTGAAGGAAGGGTTTGGTAATCAGATAAATCTTTGCCGGGACCGAGGATTGAACCCCGGACCCCAGCACAGAAGTCTGACACCTTACCCCTAGACCACCAGGTCACCCCCTCTAGCTGTTAGATAAGGCCCTTGTGTGAAAATTGGACTGTATTTAAAAGTGTGGCTTTTACAATTAAATCATTCATGAATATAAAATATAAATTTCATTTTAAGAGTTCAACAGGAAGAAAGTGGTATGTACTTGCTTTACTACAAGAGTATGAATGTTATAGGGCTGTACATAATTCAAACTACAGTATCCCCATGACTTCTTTGGTGCTGACTGACTGCTCACAGCTGACAGCTGATGGCTTTGAAAAGTTACCAGACCAAATTATGTATCCCTACGCCGAACCACATGATCTGCAAAAACATGTGTTTAGCAGCTGTCCCTTCTGACGGTCAAAACTTAGGTATATACCTAAATGTTGGCTGTCAGAAGTCAGCTGTGAGCTGTCAGTCAGAACCAAAGAAGCCATAGGACTACTGTACTATTCATAGTAACAATACTGCCACATGAGGTTTACATAATTAACGCTAACTATTTAACTTATGATACAGTCTTCTGGACATATACACCTGTGAACTTTGCTATGTATTATTAGACTACTGGATTGTCGAAATGACTGATCACACGCCCTACAACGAAAAGGATAGTTTCTAACATTTGTTCTTGTTGGTATATCTTCTTCAATAGACTCTTTCTTTACTTTGATCGTAATCTTGTTCAAGTCGGAATAGTTTTTTAAACTCGACTTAGAGTTCAACTCGTTTGTCCTTATATTCACATATTTTTTGTCCTTATCAAAAATTGTCTTGTCAACATAATGAGTCCACAATTTTTGTTGATGATGACCATTAACGTTACGCCTGCGTATTTTAATGTCAGGGTGTGATAAAAGTGTATGTTCTTTAGGTTCTTGGAGATTAGGGTTTTGTGAGCCAGATAACTCGTTCACTTTTCTTGTGGCCACTTGCAACAGTGTCTCGAAGGTAGTCCTTTGCTGTTGTCTATCACAGATGGCATTTGTTGAGGATACTTTTTGTGTATTTATATCATTAAATGGATTTTCATTTTTATAGCCGCAATCAAAATTACTTTCAAACGAATCTTCACTATGTGTTACATTTTCTTCGATGTAGTCATACTGCTCACTACTGCAATCAAGCTCTTGTTTTAAAACTATAGGCGTGTTGTCACCTTCTTCAAAATTTGGTAAGAAAACTATCTCAACCGGTTTATCTTCATTCTTCATAGATTCCCTTGTCGCAACAATTTGACTCTCGTCTGAAGAAGCTATTTCATATTCAACCAAACAAAAATCATCGTCCATTATCATATAATTGTTGTTGCCACCATTGTTGTCGACTAACTGCATGGTCCTGTACACCATCTCGCCGTTATCATTTTGCTCCACTATGCAGAGCACCTCTGAGCTTTCTTTATCCATGGCCTTGTTTCAGAAACACAGCACCATAGGATTTATTTTAACTGAAAAAAAAAATGTAAACATTATTTATCCAAGGTCAACAAAAATCACTAAATCCAAACGTAGCTAGCACTAGTCAGATGTATTTTTAACAATCTAAGAACTTCTGAAAAAACAAACACACATCATTATAACCAGAGCTGTAGAGTCAAGAGTCTGAAGCAATTGTGAATGGAGTATAAAACAGTAAAAATGTGTATACTCCGACTTTGGCTTCAAAACAGCTATATATATATATATAGCCAAAGTCGGAGTATACACATTTTTACTGATTTATACTCCATTGTGTGTGTGTGTGTGTATATATATATATATATATATAGAGAGAGAGAGAGAGAGAGGGGGGGGGGGGTAGATCGAATCTGACCGTAGGCCTTTTCAAAAACTAGTAAGGAAAATCTTGAAATAGGGAGTTTGTGGTCCTTTATTAATGTAAGTATGGATTTCAAAAGTTGTATAAGATTATACAATTTCACCAAATAGCCTACTAGAGGAAATCCAAATAATGACATGAAAGTTGTTCTAAAATTTCAACCAAGCATGGTTTCACTATCTAACAAAACTGTTTGGAATTAGAATCGGATAGAGTTTAGCTGGGAGGTTAAAGAAGAAATGTGTAAAGATTTATACTCCTGTAACTAAGCCAACCCATAAAACCCTGTCTACTTAATCCGGTCTGTAATGTCAGTATCACAATCAACTTAACATTTATGTAGAACATAACATAACAATTCAAGCAATTCATATAAAATGGATTTGGACTGCTTGAAAAAGAATTGTTCACTAAAATTAAATCCAAGCAATTAAAACTAATTAGGTTATAAGTACCTAGGTACCGTACTTGCAATTTAGAAGCTTAGTACTGGATACACGAAACAAAGTGTAACAAGAGGCTACAATGTTTTAGAGTTCACAAAAGGCTGAGAAACTATATTGAAGAAGTCATTTGCATTCCATAAACAAACAAATGAAGTAGCCTACTAAATAGCCCTGTTGACGGGACTCGCAAAATGATTGGCTAGATATCATTTAACGTTCATGTAACGTAAGTAAGGCTCTCCCCTTAACAACACTTAGGCCCAATCTTACAATGTCACGTTAAAGTCCTCGTAACTTAATCGTTGGTTAAACTTGGTGTTGCGTTTTACAATACAATACTATTTTGATATGCTCGTCAAGTTATGGACAGGTGCCTTCCCCTAGTTATTATCATTAAGCTTCTTGGAGCATGAGATTTGTTACAAAGCTTTTGATTGGCTTACAGGGGCGTTGCACAAAATATATTGGGGGGGGGGCCCTTGCTCCCATTTTTTTATTTGGGGTGATAAGCCTTTAACCAAGCTTTTAGGCAACTGTTTTTATTTATTCGCAAGGCCGTAGCCAGCCAATAATTTCAGGTGTTGGGAGGGGGAGGAAGGGGTGGGGTTTCGTGGGCACATCTCCCAATTGATAGAAGCTAGAAATAATTCTAAATGATAAACAGTTCTAGAAGCTATCTCAAGTGTTTTATATGGCAACATTACCCCTTAACTGCTGAAGGCTAGCAACAATTCTAAGTATTAAACACCTCTAGAAGCTATCTAAAGTGGTTTATTTATGGCAACATAATCCCCTAACTGCCAAAGGCTTGGAAAGTTCTAGATATTAAACACTTCTAAAAGCTATCAGAAGTTTTTTTTATGGCACCATAGCCACCTAACTGCCGAAGGCTAGGAAAATTTCTGGATATTAAACACCTCTCAAAGCTATTTGAAGTGTCTTTTAATGGCACCATAACCCCCTAACTACCGAAGGCTAGGAAAGTTTATAGATATCAAACACCTCTAGAAACTATTTGAAGTGTTTTCTATGACAACATATCCCCTTAACTGCCGAAGGTTGGAAAAAATTTATTAATTTTAAACACCTCTAGAAGCTCTCTGAAGTGCTTTTTATGGTAACACAGCCCCCTAATTTGTACTTGTATCTTAATTTTAATATTATTTGAGCCATAAATAAAGCCATTTTGTTCATAAAATTTCCAGGGTGGTTTGAGCCCCCAAAACCCAACCCTGGCGACAGCCTTGTTTATTTGTTCATACTGGATTTTTAAAGTTACAAGGCTTTTTCAGTGCAACTTGAATTATTTTTTATTTCACTTTACCTGCATCTGAGCTAAATATACAGCTGGGCTTAAATATATTTATTTAAATTTGAAGATATTGTTCAAATAATATATTTTGGATCAAAAAATTTAACTGAATTTATTACAGCAGTTTCCAACATTTTATAGTTTATGACCACAACTTTTCTCTCTACGACCATCGCGACCCTATGATAACTTAAAAGCGTTCAAGTCCTAATTTTTAAGTTTTTACCACCGTGTATTACTACCAGCCTGGACTATCTACAGTTAGCTTCACCAGTGGGATAGGTTAAATTTAGAGGAAATGTACACTTATTTGCTTGGAGGGATACTAGGATAAACTACACCTGACTAGAATTAAAATCCTTACTTCACCTTCACCACCAAACCAAGAGATCGTGACATTAAACACGCATGTCCACTAATGCTTGTTTTAATTATTATATATTGCTTATAGTAATAATTATATGCGACTAATATGTAGTAAAATAGAATCAACAAGCTCCGGGTTGGGGATGATTTTATATTATGCTAGCAGCATTACAAGGCTGCCACAGTAAACAAGTCAGCAAGAAGCCATCAGAATGGAATAGCCAAAAGGAACCTAAGCACTAACTAGGTTGTTTTTAGCACTTTAACAACTTACATTTCTATTAGAATTTAGCATCTTCTTATAATTATTAAAATCCTTGAAAAAGTAAATATAAAGTATTGTGACCCCACCCAATACACGCTGTGACCCCAAGTTGGGAGCCACTGCTTTATTATAACACAGTTGGAAGCAATATTTAACTAGTAAGCTCCCGGAGATGTAGAACTCGCTCGTCACTTTATCGGAAAATTAAAAATTTGGCCATGTTTGTATAAAAACATTTTCAACTGTATAATAAAGCAATAAAAAATTGAATTTATCGATATTTCTACAGTATTTTGATACCTGTTTACCAATGTCCTGCTTCATAACCTCATGGTAGTAGCCCTAAAATGTTAATACTGGTATGTCAATAAACTAATCAAAACATGTTGTAATTTAGCATGTCAGGGTGAAGGGGCTTTCCCTGATATTTTATTAAATAACTTATGGCAAATTCAAAATTTCATGCTAATCGAACACTAAATAATGAATTAAAAAATGTATCCTAAATTTAAAAATATTAAAGGGTGAAAAAAAAACTAATTTTTATGTTTAATGCAGTCTACTTAATCAAATGATAAATCATAAGAGTTGTGACAATGTAAAATAGTCCTATTACTCCTCTTCCTTCATTGTTGCTTTGAGCCTATTTAAATTGCTTTCACGAAAGCATATTTTAATAAACAATGAAATAAGTTACATCAGTTCAATTCAAACTAGTATGGATACTTGCTAGAAAAATTAGTGTGTGTTTCAAAAGTCAAAAATTAACACTAACCTCAATGTCCTCATTTCATCAGTCAGAGCTTTCGATCAGGAAACAATAAAATGTTGCATAACATTCACTGCATTTATGCCTTCAAAATTTAATAAAGCCCTAATTAAGTTATTGGCTGTACAAATTATGATAATTTGAATCATAAAACTGTTACAGTTTACCAGCCATGAAAGTCACAACTAAAAACATTAACATTAAAACATTGGTTACAATGATGCCACTTCAAGCATTGCTGACTGGGTGAAATTTTGCTACTGGGCAGTTCATGGTACCTTATGATTCATTTATATACAGTATTCGGCATACACTCACCGGCCGTTGTCTCTGCCTATTGACAACGGCACTACTAGACTACTTGATCAATTAAGATTTCTATAATCTACTAAACAAGCAATCTCCTTTAAATGTTTGACGATTTTTGAAGTTGGGATTTTTTGTAGAGTAGGAATAAACAGTTGGGAAATTTTAAATTTGTCTGTACAAGTCTGTGGTTAAGTACTTTCATAAAAGAAAGTAATGGGGTACAGAATAAGCCTAGAATTTCCCAATTATAGATCTAAATCTCACTAAATTCCCAATGTTCAAGCTTTTAACCAACATTGGGGGGAAAGGGAGGGTCAGTCCCCCCACCCCCTCGGCGTGACACCCTCTTGGTTAATTTGAACCAATAGATTGTAAGTAACTATTTAAATGTATATTTAAATGTATGTGAAGTTATGGAGTTGTTAGGAAAACAAATTAAAGTACAAAAGTATAATACATGTTTATGGTGTTTATAACACTTCATGTTATTCACTAATCATATCCATACTTATAAGTTTATAATATATAATGCTTTTTTCTTTGCAAATAAAGATGGGTATAGGTACCTACTCTATTTATTTTAAACAGGCGTGTATTTTCATGCTATTTTTTAAGATTCAAAATAATTAATGTCTAAACAGTAGTCATGGTCAGTTTTTAAACACACAATTTAAAATTCAAATAAAAACCATCCTTAATTAACCATGGATGTGTACTGGAAGGGAGAAAGTGAAGAAAAAAAGATTTCCCATAATAGCCATTCAGGCCTACACATAATAACTTACAAGACGATAAAACATAGATAGTGTTACAGCTATTGTCAATTACTAATAACTATTTACAACAAGAAATTACCATTCCGAATCGCGAAGTGAATCCATTGGAAAGAATTTACATATTTTGAATAGGAAAGAAGAGCCTTAAGGGCTAAGTCAAAATAGTTGTAATAAAAGTAGATACCAGGGATTATAAACCTCTACCCCGCGTCGTTTTACAAATCACCCTATAAAAACTTGTCCTAAAGAAACTTTGGCATTCCAAATTAAACAGCTATATTAAATAGAAGGAATATATTTAACATATATATATTTTTTTTAATTTAAGTGATCGGAATTGAACATGAGTCAATTAATTGGTAAGCTGATGCCATACCATGTACACCAAAGAGTTACATACTGAATTGCTTGACAGTTAAAATTATAGCACCACAAATTTGTGATCAGGTAATCATTGGTGAAATATCTATTTAGTTACAAGTGGACAGTATTAAAACCAACAGAATTCATAAATAACTGTCCAAAGTTTTATAAAAATAAATATGTACCTAACCTCACTTGAATGATAAAAACTGCCATAAAACAATATGGCAAAATGTTTGGAAATTTATGTAGACGTTAAAATGCTAACCAGAAGATAGACCTCACGTTAACTTTACGACCACTTTAAAGAGGATGCTAGCTATAACTGAACATTGTAAAATCCAAAGTAGTGGTTGTTATCGCTTAACCTTATGTTAAGCCCTAATTTTTATTTAGCACGGCGTCTTACTACCCATTCGGGTTATATGCTTAAGTACTAATTACACTAATGGATTAGGAATTGGAAAGGTTGGATTTAGAGGAAGTGAACCCGCATTTGTGTGGAGGAAAAGTGGAAAATCATTTAGGGAAAACCACCCCCAGTTCACCCGGCCGAGATTTGAACCTCGATCTCCTTGTCCTTGGTGGTCTAGCTCAACACGACTGGGCATTAGATAACTACGCCACCAAGGCGGGTTTTTATGCCCTAATGAATAGAATAACATGGCACTGTAAAATTGGGCCTTAATGAACATTAAACTGTATGTTAAGCTAACTGCATTGTATTGGCATGTATTTAAAAAAACAAGAGAACCTTTAGGTTAGATGAACATCAAGTAAATTGTGATCCTGGCATAAGAGATTGATAACAGCAGTAACAGATTGCTTTGTTCACAGAGTACCAATTTATAAGTATTTAATCATTAGTTGGGTGACCTGGTTGTCTAGGGGTAAGGTGTCAGACTTCTGTGCTGGGAATTCGGGATTCAATCCTTGGACCCGGCACAGATCTATCTGATTGCCAAACCCTTCCTTCACCTCTGACAAGATGTGTATTAATTACAACTTGTGAATGTGTGAAATGTCAGGCCTCCACCATGGTTCGGATCCCACGTTAAACTGTAGGTCCTCCATTTCATCTCACCATCACCCTCATTACACCTAGCGTAAGTGCGTATAACCCAAACGGGTAGTAAGACTCAGTGATGATGATAATAATTTAATCCTTAGCACTTTGTAGATGTTGGATCAACTTTAACTTTCTTAACGACTGTCGTTATAGATGACTACATTGAGCCAATCACAATGAGCTTTGTAGAAAATTGTGTCTTCTTATTTTTGGACACACTATAAGCTTCACACATATAATAGGCTTGCACACAGCCACGACATACATATACATAGGCCAACCTAATCACATAGTTTCCTTACGGTATGTAAGAAACTGTTTATTTTTTACACATTTGTCTGTACAACATTTACAACATGTACAACATTCTTATATGGCTTACCCCTTCCTTTTGATTCACACAATCTTATTTCATATATTTGCTTCATCACTCAAATCACACTCATCCTCCCAACATGGTTAAATCAACATAAGATATTTCTTTCACACTGACTTATTGCTATGTATTACAATGTATTTGGCGATGTGTAGCTTTTTAGTACCTAATGTTGCAAAAATTGTTTTTCTCCTACGTAAAGGAGAAATAAAAAAGGAAAACTTAATTTAGTTTGCGATTATGTATTGCATTTTTTCATAGTCCTTTTACAAAGTTTGATTTACTGGGTAGGTAACTGTTTATATTACAAGCTACAATTATGAATCAAAATTAAAGTTGTCATTTTAAAAAACCTATCATAATTATGTTTATGCATCTAGGCCCTACCTTTAATAGTAAGTAATAGAAAACTTTAGATATTAATAATATAGTTATTCTAAGTAAAACCACTAAAACTTAAAAGAAATACAATTATGAAAATGTTGGATGTTTTTATATAATTTGCTGAAATTGTTTTATTTCAACGAATTTGACTGTACTAAGTATATTTTACCAATGTTTGCCCCAATATCACATGATTAAGAACAAGAAGAGTGTGTAAAATTGGAATTCGTGTGAAATTAAGAAATATAAGGATACAAAATTTACAGAATGTGTAAACGTGGCTCAATACTAGTCGATCTATAAAATTAGCAATTTTGTCACACACAAAACATGTAAATAAATTCATTACATTGCCATTAATTATGTTATAGATCATTTATGCAACATGATAGGAACATTTTTATAAAAATAGGACATTGCTTGAGTTGGGATACAATTAAGCCGATCTAAATAGCACCGTTTACACAATGAAAACCTTGCCTAAACTTTTTTGTTTACCTTTTAATCGAATTAACTTTTGTAAAACGATATAAATACATAAAATATTTATTCTTCATTCTTAAATTATTTTTAAATAATTACATATATAAACTAGAAACAACATTGATTTGCTTAGATCAAGGACTACTAATGATTATTATTTACTACTGAAAACTACATGCTGCTTGTGAGTAATACGAATCATAGATAAGGAAGGACACGAATACTAATTTAGGCAAGATATCTAATCTAAAAGTCTTGGACGTAACTAAAAGAACGTTTTTTGTTTTTGTTTTCTTTCTTAGAATTTTTATTTCTCACTTAATATCTATTTACATACATTATACAAAACACAAAATTGAAACCAATAATTTTTCCCAACCCCTTGGGGTTCTTGAAAACAACATTAATAATGGTAATAAATAAAAGTTTTTTTCTGTTTATATTAATCCCCAAATAGGGCGCATTTCACATATTGTGGGGGGGTTTGTGTTCTCCCCCACACCGCACATATGATGACCTGGTTGGCCATGGTTGATCGGTTGACGGGTTCACTTCACTCATATCACCATGCTCCCCCATCAACCCACCCATCTGTCCTAACTCGGCCTACTGGCCAGCATCGCCCGCTATCTGGCCTCCCCTCCCAGTCTCACACGACTAGAAGGGGGGTCACGACTCCCCAGATTCGACTCCGAAGTCACCTGCCATCGTCGACCCGGGGATTCACTACTAAGTCCCTGATTCGGCGGTAGGGGTGAACAGGAGTTTCGTAATCGACGATGCCCCTGACGATCATGTTGGAGCTAGCTTGCGCTCGGGTGAAAAATCTCTCCGTCAGCCGCGGAAACGGCTGTCCAGGGATGGGAGGCCTGACATGGTCAGGAGAACGCGGTTTGGGACGCGGGGCGGAGCCCCGAGGATCAACGAAGGAACCGGTGGTATACAGAACGAAAATGATTGTATCTGTATCTACGCCCAATTGTACACCTTTCATTCCAAACTATGTTCAATGTATTTGTAGCAAATAATTCCAATCCCATAAGCAAGTCAAATAGCAACTATAGTTCCCTACAGTTGTAGTTTTACAACTGTTTATGTTTAGTAGTGGTTTTACTTTTTCCTTTCAGCTGTTTGTTTATCGTCCTAATTTTTTCGTTTATAATCATTTCCCTTAATAATGATCTCAAACATTAATTTTGCTAGCCCAATGCCAATTTAAAAGTCACAAAAACATTTTAAATCTTCATTTTTGTAAAAACCTTTAATTTCAACGTAAATGCTATCTCATTCTCAGTGGCATCACTTTAGAAGCTGGAGAGAGCAGCCAATTATATTATATTATTTCTAGATAATATATTTAAAATAAGATATATATTTCGGTTTTATTTGTTTAGAATGTATGTATTTAAACTCAAATAAAATTAATATCACAAACAACATTTAAAAATGCAAATTTATTATAATGAATGTTGATATGTTGTATAAACTCTGCAGCTGTGTTATTAATATGCATAAAAATACACGTATATAGGTTCATGGGAAACAGTACAAAGATCTTTCAACATGGCAGGCACATAATAAACTTTTTTATATGTATCTTTGGAATTGAACTGCCTTAATAAAACTTGATTATCAGTTTTCTTAGTTTCTATTTGTTCTAAACAAAATTCAGGATATTGCCTAACTAATGATTTCAATTCCCCCTTATGATCAAGAGTTGATCATATGCAAAACTGGCTTATTTCATCCGAGCCTAGGTGAGCATCGTCTTGTATTTAGTGTAGCGCCACAATTTTAGGTTCTAACAGAACTTGTAAACCAATCTTTGCTATACAGATGATGCAAAATATGAATCCCACAAACGACTTACCACATGATTTGAGAGATGTGTGCTTCACAAGATAGGAGGTTGATCATATATACAGCTCTGCACAGGATGAAATATTACAGTATTCTTCAAGAAATTTGAGCAGTCCTGATTCCCCTCAGGTAAAAAAAATATAAATCATTATAATATTTATATGTTTGCTCAAAAAATGTTTCTCTTTTAAAATCACTACCTATGCTTTTAATTGTTTGCTTGCACTTGTGCAGATGGTTTTAATTCTTCTATTTTGCATTATTAATTATTGTAAATACATTGGTTTTAAAGATAGTTACCCATTATTGTGTGCTACCAGGATTATGATCCTGACGAGGCCCAAATTGGGAGCCACTTCAAGAAAATAATAGCCATCTTTTGAGTGATTCTAATTTATCTCATGAAGCTGATGCTGATGTAAATTCAAGAATTAATCGTGAACATGGATCCAGCCTGCAACCACCTAAAAACCAGACACTTGATAAAGTATCATAATCAGGAAATACCAGAAAACGATCTTCCAGATAGAGAACTAGAAAACTGGAAGAAATAAGTTAAGAAAAGGAAGTGAAATAAAGATGACGAGTATGAAACACTAAATGGTAAGAGAATACTTGCAAGACGATTGAGATAACCATGGGGGAATAAGTACATGCAAAAGTGTACAAGCAAAATAAATCAGAACCAATGTCAAAATATTGTTAATTCATACTGTATGTTAAATGATAATTTAAATAGGAAGAGAGATTTCATTAATAAACACATGAAACAAATTCAACCAACGTATTGATATCCAAAAGAAGGCTCAAAGCGAACCTGTAACTATGCATTTTTTTAACAATAGAAAATGATTCCACAAAAACGAAAGTTTGTTTAAAAAAATCAAGAATTCCTTAGACATAAATGACAGGGTAATAGACATAAGCAGAAAAAAGCTGACAGATATAGGTATTACAAAGAAAGATGAAAGAATTCATCTCACTAATCGTAATGCTATTGATGATGTGGGAAAGGACATCATAAGACGCCATATTCCAACTTTTCCACGTATAGAATCACACTACTTGCGAAACCAAACTAAATGTGAGTTTATATATGGAGGACTAACCATTGCGAAGATGTATAGGATGTATGCTGAGCAGTGCTAGGAAAATGATATCCAACCTCTGAAGAGACATGTTTATGAACATACTTTTAATTATGAATTTAACACTGCATTTATTATTCCAAAGAAAGTCCAGTGCTCTCTGTGCACACAGTATGCAAATGGGGACCACAAGAAAAAGCAGAAATGGAAAAAGAATACAAAGATAATTTGGTTAATAAATAAATAAACAGGGAAGAAAAGCAAAGGGATGTATCAAATTCAAGAAGTCATGGTAACGGTGCAGTCTTTTGCTATGATCTTAAGGCAGTCTTACTTACGTCATGTGGAGAGGTTTCAGCATTTTTCTACAAAAGAAGGCTTGCTACCTACAATTTACTATAAATGACATAAATTAAGGGAAAGGTCATTGTTTTGTGTGGAATGAATAAATTGCCAAGCGAGGGGCCTATGAAATAGAAAGCTGTATTTTAAAATTCGTGTGCTCCAATTACGAAGGTAAAACTAAGGAAATTATATTTTTCTCAGACAATTGTTGTGGACAAAACAAGAACAATTTTATAACTCCATTTTCCCGAAAACCTATGATTAAGAATTGCTGCAGTGATGTTCTGAGGGTACGATAATTTGAGCCAATATATTTCGCTTTCACATAAACAAATAGTTTTACTCATATTGATTTTACTGAATGAATGTGCATTGTGCATCTAAAGCAATAATATATATTTTTCATAGATATTTTGTACGATAGTGCTTTTTTTTTCAACAAAATTACTCTCAAAAAGCTGCAACTGAAATGGGAAAGGCATCTTATTTATACTGCCCAATTTGATTGACAAGTCCTATCATGCACAGGGGCGCATCCAGAAATTTGAGCTATGGGAGTGGGGGGGGGGGGTATTTTTACATAGTAATTTTCACAAATGAACCATTATATATTTCAATTACTGTAATATTTGGAAATTTGATTCGAAGTAGAGGGATAAGAAATATATAGAATCAACGACGCCCCCTAAAAAGTTCGGGGTTTCTTCCCCAGGATTTTTTTTATTTCAAAGGATGCAAATAGTAATATTTAAGCTCATTAGTACCAAAATTGGATCCTTGGTTTACCCTCTGTCCCTGTGTATGCCATGGTTAATAGGTCTGTTCTTACACATTCTTCTTCACACCCAGGATTTGCAGTTGGTGAGGGTATTTATGATAGTATCAACTGTCCTTTCCCTCTTCCTGATACAATAGTGCTAACATAATTGCTCTAAAATAATAATTTCATTACTGTATATACTTAAAAACTTTATGTACAAAAAGTAAAGATTTTAACCATTTCTAGAAAATATTACGGCATCACAGGTCCAGTTTTCATGTAAGTGCAAATTTGCAGTAAAGTTAAAAATCAACAGAAAAAAGTATTCTCTTTGCACCCCCTACACCTGACTGCCACAGTCTATTCTCAAAGACAACTCTCAATAGCTAACAGTCGGGTGCCAAATGATTAATAAATAACTAACTACATTCTTTATAAGGATATATTCTAGGCAACATATTGGAAAGGAAATGAAAACATCAATTAACGGTTTGAATACACTGTACATATTTTAAACAAAAGCAAAAATTTGTATGCTTGTTTTTACATTCTTGATCATTAATAACACAAATCATCTATACTTCATTTGTTATTTAGGACAAAGCAAAGTAAAACTAAACCCAGTGAAACATTTAGAAAGCATTATCTGACTTTTCGTTTGTCAAGATTCACCTAGAAGTGTTCTATTGAGTGGATGGAATTACTTGAGTTCCAACACAACACGACCTGAGTAAACGCTGAGCCCTGTAAGCTTTTAATGTTTCTTAAATTTCCCAGATATAATTTCCCCTCACCCTAATACACTAGCTAGATACAGCTTAAACAGATTTTATAATTAGATAGGAATGCTTTATGACCAATAGGGAAATCAGGAATACGTTAACTCTAATAATGGTGTTTTATAGTAAATATAATAAATCTTTTAAATCAAAAACAATTCCATATTACAAAGTAATATGTTTAAAAAGTAAGTTCATGTACATAAATGAATAACTAAGTGCAAATAACAATGACCTCAGTTCCTATCTGATTGAGAAAAACCAGCAGGGCGTTGTTTAATAACTAATTTGGCTGAGACATAAACCAAATCATAATAATCCAATATCCTTCTCACAAAAACCCTCTAAACCAAATAAATGAAAGGCATGAAGCCGTTACGTAAATGTACGTTATTGCCAGCTGACAGCGAACGAAAGAAAAGAAAATGCCATTAATGACTAACGCTAGGTTCGCAACAGCCAAGTGATCCTTTCTCCAAATTCCTACAAATAATAAGTTTATACCCTTAGGAAATAAATTCTATTCTTTTCATATCAACGAGATCCCATTAATTTACGAACAATGTCATTCTATGAAAAAACAAAACATAAAATCATGTTCCATTTCACTCAACGTGAAGACAACTTAATTCCTAACACGTCCTAAATGTACTTACCCAAGGGGTTAACTAGGAAACAGGCTATGTAGTACTAGCAGTATGAACCTTCGGTGAGTGAATAACAGGGTTACTAAATGTCAAACCAAACAATTGATGTTAACTAGTTGTCCCCTAATTAATCATAATAAACTCTGGATAAAAACCAACCATAGTTTATCCTTACAAACAAGGTAATTAAAAATTACCCTCATACACTATCCTAAGTGAATAACAGAATTACTAAATGTAAAAAATAAAAAACAATTGAAGTTAATTAGTTGTTCCCTAATTAACTATATTAAACCCCGGATAAAAAATAACCATAGTTTATCCTTAAAAACTAGGCAAATAAAGATTATCCTCAAACATTACCCCCACTCGAAGGTACTATTTCACCAAGCTCACCATCCTAGAAACAGTTAGTTATCTTGTTAACTATCTAGAAAAACACAATTGATTTAGTGGCCTATGTCACACACAAAATGACTTACATGTTCCGAACGTTAAGAACCTCCCAAAATGAGCTGTATACGATTTCAATCGCCTAAAGAGAATTTTGAAAAGATTTATGTATTACAAGTTAACTAAAATTGAAACGCGAATTTGCTTACATGACTAGATGTCTACCTTGAACGAGATTTGCCCCCCGATTGTGCCATACTAACATTTACCAGGTGTTTTATTAACTTTTATTAAGGGGGGATTGTAGACTAGTTGACACGAATAAGAGGTAGAATCACGTGGTACCATGTCATAGTTCAACCAATCAACATCCTCTTGTTCACTGAGAAGTTGCACGCCCGCCAACCTCCCCTGGAGAGCAGTTCACAGAGGGAGGAGAGGAGGTGGAAAGGAGAATCAATGTACATTTTCTCTCTCTTGATTTTTGTTTTTGTGTTGATGCTAGGAGTTTCAAGGCCTGGCCTATTCAACGCGTGATACTCGCGTTTTCTCGGGAGGCGATGACGTTTTGGACGTTGTATCGTTTCACACTGTACAATCTTCTCCCCTCAATCAGCAACCACTGGGCTATATCCTTGGCTACCCCAAATCTTGGTAAACCGCGGTCCAGGTGACGCTATTCGCAGACGCCGCAACACATGGGTAGAATAGTGAGGATTTTGGCTCGAGACGCCTTTTCCTCGAGGTCTCTACAGCATCCAGCAGGTTTCTTATTTCATGGCAGCCATCACCCCCTCCATTGTGATATTTCCCGGGCATCTCAACATCGCTCTTTAACTGCATGTTCGGTGTTTAGAAGCAGCTTTGAAGTTTAGGAACATCCAGGACTCCGCTGAGGACACAAGTAATACTTTGGACAGTACAACCTGTAAGAAATACTCCTCTTCTCATCCGTCAACAAAGTTCTCAGGATTAATGCACCTAATCAACCAATCCTAACACAACACTATAAATATGAGAGTTCAAAGTCACACATTGTCCAATTCTGTGCCTCTTTCAAAGGAGACAGCGCACAAGTGTCAAGATACGTCCAGAACCTTACTTCGCGATATTTATTTCTTCTAAAGAGTACTCTTATCAGTATAGTCAGTTAACTATTTTTTCCTATAGTAGTTTTCTTATTTGTCTTAATTGATTTGTCAATTACAGGAATATGCCCATCTAAGGTGGCAGCATATAATAACATAAAATTAGATATCATGCACATTAGTCCTGACCTCACCCAAATCTTCGGACGATATCTACCAATAACAAATTTATACAAAAAGAGAACAAAATCAGATGATACAGACATACTTAATAAGTCACTCCTGGTCTAGGAGTGAGGACTCTCGGAAGGCATGGGCTTGATATGGATTACATGGGCTCTTCTCAATACAGTCGGGTCATCCAATCCACACAGAAACGAGGGTCAGCCATCAACTCACCCACCATGGACCAGTCAATCCCGATACAGCTTCTCCGTGACCTTGTCAGTAGCAGAGCTTTGTGGGAAGGCCTAAGCATTACGAGATACCATACCACGATTATAACTATCAGCTACCTTCTCATTAGCCTTCTTCAAGGATGTGAACGTATCCTTACACCGGTCAGCATGACAGATCTCTTATGACTCACCCACCAGGGGGTCTACGTCTCAAACAGCGAGAAGGGGGCGATCGAGTTCTCAATCAAGAAATACTGACGTGGGTGACGCATTCGTTTATTCATGAAAGGCAGAGTTAAATACCAAGTTAAGGAACCTGTCCTGGTCCCACCTCACCGTTCCACCCCAGGGATGATGGTTAAGGCAACCTTGAGATCTCTAGCGAATCTTTCAATGTGATTGGGACAGGGATAGCAAGGACTTGTAGTGGCACGTTTTAAATTTAAATCATGACCCAATCTGTATTTAATAAAATTACTTGGGTGACTTGGTTGTCTAGGGATAAGGTAACATACTTCTGTGCTGGGGGTCCGGGGTTCAATCCCCGGTCCCGGCACAGATTTATATGATTACCAAACCCTTCTTCACCTCTGACAAGACGTGTATTAATCACAACTTGTGAATGTGGGGAATGCCAGGCCTCCACCATTGTTCGGATTCCACGTTAAACTGTAGGTTCTCCATTTCATTTCACAATCACCCTACCGTTACACATAGCGTAAGCGCGTACAACCCGAACGGTTAGTAAGACACGTAATATATATATAATATAATAATATATATAATAATAAATAATAATAATAATAAATAATAGTAATAATAATAAGATAATTCGCTAGCGCTGGTACTATTTATTTACAAAGATCAAGACAAGGGGTAAAAGAATAGGCGATGACGCCAACTGAAAGGAAAAAATTAATATAAGTCGGACAAATACGGTTAAATTTTGTTTTTGTTTGATAGTTTGGTTTATGAAGTAAAATATATAAAAAACGTTTCATGAAATGAGAAAAACAATATAAGTAATAGAATTGAACAAAATATCTGGTACGTGTTTTGTAATTTTTAATCAATAATTCGTTGAGTGAAGAGCTTGTTCCTAGTATTTCATAATTTTACTAACTTTATTCTAACCTAGTTATTAGCTTTTTTTTTCATTTTGTTATAAAAGTAAATATGTATTATTAGAACTTCAGCATTTAACTATATTAGGTTTATATTAAAGAACCTAGTCTTGCTTGTAATTCTAAATAACAATTCACTAGTTTAACTATAGCTTATTATTCTTGGTTTTTGTATAGGGCTACTCTTAATTCCAGCATTGGCTGTGGTTGATAAACATAGCCCGAATTTTTATGTAGGCCTATTATTATAATCCTACAAATTATCTACATAAATAGGCATTTATAAAAATTAGTCCTGGCTAAAATATGTAATAGTTACAAAATATTTAACATTGAACAAACCTTCTTTCCCCACATTGATAATATATATAAATAGGCCTATTATTAAAACTAAATTTGATTTTATAGCTGCAAAATCCTAAACATACACATGTACAATTACCCCTACTATTTTTTATTACATTCTAAGTACTTATGTTTTAAACTACTTAAATTTCCCATTAAAATAGCATTTTATAACTGACTTTAGAATTATTCACACAAAGCTGTGATGTGGTCAAAAGAAACGTTGGAGCTGAGATGGGGGTAGGAATGCAATCTGTGTGTGCAGGTTTGTCACAGGGAATTATCATATAATTTGCTTAGTTGACAGCCGATTTACCGGTTACTTGAAAACAAGTGAATGTCGGACCACTCCAGATTTTTTTAAGGCCAGTTCCTTGATTTTTTAAATCTGAGGTTAAATATGAGATGTCTACATACTAGCTGGTATTGATATTACACTTACACGTATGGAAATCGTGGGTCTTGTTTGCTTTTAAAAAGACTACTCTACACGCGATATTATTGTTGCAGACATTCAAATTGCATTTCCTTGGCTAATCTCGGGTTCTGTATTAATTTGTTTTTGGCTTTAAATCAATTTCTTCTCCTGGCCAAAGAACAGCTGGAAAATCAGCGAGTCATATCCAAGAATTATTGTTTTTACAACTTGCTGATATGTGTTTACAAACTAAAACACCCCAGGAGAGTCGTTTTGCTAAGGTTATTATCTGGCAACACCACATTCTCTCCCCTTCATAGCACGAGAAACATCAGACACAAATCTACACTACGACGACTGTAATCCTCTCTGACGAGCAAGCATACTTGACTTGGTCTTTGCTTACTGCCATCCCTTTATTAGTATACATTCCTTTATGAATGTAAAGGCTGCCTGAAAATTAGTGACAAATCATTTAAAATACTACCAAGATTAAAAGAACACGCAAACTATTATAAGTTTATTTAGGTAATATCTTTGAAAATAGGCTATGAAGAATTCAGTAAAATATGTAAAAATAAAAATACATTTCCAAAAAACCTAATTTGCCGACGTTTCACTCCTTACATTTCTAACTGGCAAGATTAAAATATATGTTTCATAAAAATATGTGCTATAAAGATAATGTTTTACGCATTGTCATTCACACTCTTGATACTATAGTTATGGTCCCTTTATGTTTAGAGTACTCTTTCACCTCTGAGAATGGCTCAAATCCAGATCAGGGCAAAAGTTTTTTCAGTCTTCACACTAATAAAATCGTAAAATAGTCTGAGGTAATTGCCTTGTTAGTTTTGTCTGGGTATATTATTTGTCAGTGGCTTTTTTTTCTTTTAGTCCAACTAGTGGCCATTTTTCTATTATCATCATGTCATACTACCTGTTCAGGTTATACACATATTATTTACTCTAATAGTATAAGGATGAGGAAGAAAGTATTTAAGAGGTTATCTAGGCCCACCTGCTTTTGCGTAGAAGAAAAGTGGGAAACTATTTAGAAAAAACCACCCTCGATAGACCCGACCGAGGCTCGAACCCAGATCAGTGGGCCAATCTAACATGGGAGTGACACACCTTAGACCATACGGCCACTGAAGCAGGCTAGTGGCCAATTAACTGGTAAATTAGATATAAGATACACTAAAACTAGAGATCACATTGAAATGTGGTTTTCTGCAACCTTCCCTTGACAACATCGATTGAGACTGGTAAAATAGCCTAGTTTTAATTTATTTATGTATTTTCAATTTTGTTGTGTATTTGAAATTATCATCGTCATCACCTGTTTCCTACCTGTGGCTAGGTCAGTATAGTTAATTGTGTCTATCTTTAATCGCTTCCATTCTTCTCCTCTCACTCGCACACATTTTGTTATTAGCTTCCCTTGCGGTCTTTTTCTCGACATACTACCAAGGCTGCATGTTATCCTTGGGGTGAGATGAACTCTTGGGGGCAGTGTAAAGAGTGAACTGTATTCCTCTTTTATTTTTGAGAAAGTTCTGTTCTATTTGTTTACTTAGTTTTCTTCTTACTTTTTTAGGCTTATATAAAAAAATTGCTTCCTTTCTGTTAAACTCACTCCTGTTATGGCTTGACGATATGCTCAAACTGTTTTATGATTAGTATTTTACAATAGGCTATGTTAAGAACTAGTATGTAGTCCAACATTTTCTCGTGGAACTTACATGCTTCTATCAGCATGAGCGGCTTAGGTTGGAAGCCAGAGCAAACGTGTGAGGCTCGAGGATTTTTATTTTTGTGCCATTATTCTATGTAAGTTGTGCTACACATGCATTGTAAACTAATACACTTGCACTATAAATCTATAGGGCTTAATTTGAGTAAATTTGAGTTAGGCCTTAATAATCCCACAATATTTTTAATTTAACGTAAGTTTTTTTGTTTTTGTTTTCACAAGAAAATTAATTTAGTTTCGGTAAATTGAAGTTAAATTTATACAGTTGTTTGTGATTTATCTTTAACTATTAACTTGATTTAAAATAAGACTAGATTCAAATGTTACTCCCATTACCTTTGTTAACCTTTGATAGAGAAGTTGAGGCCACTGATATTTTGTATAATGGTTTGGCCAGAATGGCGAGCGAGTGCGTTATTAGTAGGTAGCTCTTGATAGTTGTTGATGAGGAAGTAAAGGTTCGGATCTTAGCTCAGTGAAATGAGGGTGGTTTTTGACAAGTGATTTATTGTTGTGGTTTTCTCATCCTCTCTCCACGATAATGGTGATTCTTATTTGTAAAGGCCTACTTTTATTATAATATTGAAATATTTTAACATATCACTTTTACACACACACACACACACACACACATATATATATATATATATATATATATATATATATATGGGTATAAATATGGTTTATGATCTTACCAATTAAATTAGGCCGTTGGTAGCAAGTGTGCTAAACCTATCGATAGTAATAAAAATGTCAAAATGAGAAGTCTTACCTGCACTCAATGAACCAACATACAATACTATTGCCTTGCACCTGTAAACTATACTGTACCGGCTTGAGCGTGTGCGCTTGAAAAATAGAACCAGTTCTATCTTCCAAGTGCGTGCACTCGCTTGCTCCAGTCTGGCCACCTCTCATTAGAACCAATGGGTTCTATTTTATATTTTAGTCGCCCATTCTGACCGTCCGCAAAGCTCTAGCTAACAGTTTAGTGATATTATGTTAATCACAGAACACATTGGATATAATGATACACTAAGCAAGTTATATTTATCAATTCTTCTCCTTCCATTTCAAAACTTAAATATAAACTATACTTCAAATCATTTGAGTGGTCACATTTCCACTACACACAACATTGTCATCAGAGTCAAATTTAAAAGTAAATAACAGTAATGTCTTCAGAGTCAAAGTTAAAAGTAATAACAGTATACCGGCTTCGGTGGCCACATGGTCTCACGTGCTACTCTCGTGTTTGAATTGACTGCCGAAGACTGGGATATCAGGATTGGATCCTGGTCGGGTACACTGAGGTTTTTTTTTTCCCAAATGGTTTTTGCACTATGCTTCCCCACAAATGCAGGTGCACTTCTTATACATTAATCTTTCCTCATCCCTAACATATTAGTGTAATTAGTACATACAAGCATGCATACAACCCGAATGGGTAGTAAGACACAGTGCTAAAAAAATCAGTAATCTTTAGAAAGGTCCAATGTGCCCAGATGTGAAACCATAAGATTTCTCGTGAAAATACTATAATTTAAAAAAATATTGGATCTATAATTTAATTCACCTATAACTTAATAGATTGTGTTCTTTTTACGTGATATCATTCTTACCGAAGGCTTGTGTGGGAAAACATTTTAAGTCGGGTAGTAGGATAGGTATTTGAAGCCTTAGCTTTTATAGGAATCTTTTTTCGAGTACTAATATCTCATCAACACCCTCTTTAAAAAAAAAACGCAATGTTCCCAAGAATAAAGAAATAATAAAAAGTGTTAGTAAAATACTGCATATAAAATTAATAAATTGCTGACATCTAGAAGATTTAAGATAATCACTTTATATATTGTTTATGTTATAACTGTTTGTTTATATGAATAATATTACTAGTAATAATGATTTATAGAAATATTAGTCCTGCATACAAACACAAATAAAATTTGACAACCGTGTTGAGAATAGCTTCTTTTCAAAGTTGATAGAGGTACCCTTGGAGTAAGAATAGTGTGTTGGAAATCTGAAAGGAATAATGGCAACTAGAAAAAAAAAATATATATATATATATATATATATATATATATATATATATATATATGTATATTTTTTTGTACATTGTAGTGGAAATAAATATATGATATTTTCTCTGTGAAAGAAGCATTTATGTAAGTTTTTATCACTTTGGTAGGTCTTTTTAAACTTACAAATAGAAAATAAACCTATGGTATTTGTTTTCTTAACTGTCCAAAGAGAGTTTGGGGAAATTTCTCATAGTCTACCCTGATGCTACACCCTGATAGATAAGTTATAGGCTGCTGTATAGGGTTCTGACATGAAAAACAAATTCAATAGGCCTATATTTTAAGTATGATGAAAATGTTATCTTCATAAAAATTTTCTATAGCCTATTAGGTCCAATATTTTGATGCAACAATGGTTTGGCATTGATTAATACTACTAGAGTCAAGTGTGTGCTTAAAGAGGTGGCTAGATTATTAATCTATGTTCCTATATAAGAATAATAATCATTCTATGTTCCTTTAACACCCCTTTATGCCAGACTTAAGACATCAGCATTTCCTAAAAATATGTATCTTTGAGAAAGCAACTTTGTTGATAATTTAATAAATAAAAGTTGTTGTTACAGCTGCCTGTCCCCATGGGTTAGATAGGTGAACCAGGACCAGATTAGGCACCCTAGTTTAAAGCTATTTGTAAGTCGTTTGCTGATTATTTCTGTGTTTAGAAAGTGCATGTTTGCCTATTATAATATCATAAAGTTAAAATAAGCATATCATTGGTGAATATTTTTCTGTTTTAGCTAGGAATATTTTAAGTCTAAAAATATAACATTATCTACTCATGAATAAAAAAACATTTGAATCAACTGATGTGATGAATTGTATTATATTCCACAAAGTAAGCATTGCGATCTTTAAATTAGCAAACAGATAAATAAATGTAGACCAAGCCAAGTACATTTTAAATATTTCCATTTATTAAACCACTTTGGATTGGTTACTGTATGCAAGGGAAGTTATTTTTAACATTAAGGAAGAATATCCTGACTTTATTGTGATAAGTTTATTCATTTCTTTGGATTTCTAGGAACAAAACAAATAAATAAAGTGCTTTGTGCTAACATCACCATGAAGAGTCGTCATTGATGACTGAGTAATTAAATAGACAAGCTACTATAGTTGTTAATTATTATGGTTACAACCACATCTAAATATCATAGTCTTTAAATTGAAAAATGACATTTGCACTCAGGAATCGAACCTAGAACTTTGTCTTAGTACGCCCAATGCTCTAACCACTAAGCTATCCAAGAGTCATCCCGTGCTCATGGTTTTTTTCCACTCGTATTATAAGGCAGAATCTTTGAATATGGACATGCAGAAAATCGGCTACAATTAAGTGATCAAGCTATCAGATAATGTAGCCATCTTCGACTCGAAAGGGCCTTATTATGCCAAGGTACAACAATGGTACAAATGTATGTCACAAGATGAGCACAGAATGACTCTTAAATAGCTCAGTGGTTAAAGCGTTGGTGTACAAAGCCAAAGATCCAGAGTTTGATTCCTGTGTCCAGGTGTCATTTTTCAGTTTGAAAAATATTGATTACTGATTCATGATTGATAATTGTTTGTACAATTAGCATGTAACTCATATTTTTTAAATTTTCACATTTCCAATTGTTTTTATTTACAATACCTATAATACTCATGGTTAGGTGAGCATCAAAATTCCTAACTAATCCAAAATCAAGTGTGACTTAATTGTTTTAAAAAAAAAATGCAGTAGTTTTAAAAAAAATGGTATATTGTTTACTTTTGTGTATAAACTTGTACAGGTAGTTCTCCTATAACAGGTGTTTGGATAACTCGATCAGCGAAATTGTGATATTATTTTTGATAATGCAGTCCCGAGACAGCTATTATGTGATTTATGAAAGCAGGCCATTGGGATTTCCCTCATCTATTGCGTTGCTCTTTCACCTCTGCTGTCGCATATATTACGCGCTCGAGTGTTGATTTGTGTGATTCCCTGCGCTACTGCCTTGTTTCTCCACCACTAGTGCTGTTATCATAAATAGCCTACACAATAATTGTGTTCCACTTTGCAGTTTAATCTGCTTTATGTAATCAAGGTATGTATTATTTCTGCACTATAATGCTTAAACACTATTATTTGTAAACAAAACAATATAGATAATATTATAAAACAAAAAATTAACTATAAAATATTTAAAAATATGAAGATAAAGTAATTTTACATAGGTCTGGTCAGTATCTACAACCCCCTAACCTTTATTTTTCCATTTAACTAATGTGTTCTACAACACAATTTTTCAAAAACGCGATGTTTTTCCAGAACGCAGCTACCATGTTATAGGAGAACTCTGTTGTTTTTTTAAATTTAAATCCTTGCACTTAAATTTACGAACTATTAAAAAGTATTATTTGTTGTGTGTTTGAAGTTGTTTTGTCAGTGGTGTTTGTTCTCATACATTGTAGATGCAGCCCTGTCCGTTTGGTTAAAACATTTGTGTGTCTTGGTTCTTCTAGTTTCCATGCGCCTCAAGTGCATGTAACGCGTCAATAGTGAGAAGATGAACCAGAAAGAGAGTCCAAATAAAAGGAATAAACGTCAGGCGAAAGTTCTCGAGGACAGTCACTGGGATTGTAGCGTGTGTACCTACCGCAATACGGCCGAAGCCTTTAAATGCCTGATGTGTGACGTTAGGAAAGGCACTTCAACTAGGAAACCTAGGATCAACCCTCAACTGGCGGCGCAACAGGTCAGTCAGCAGCAATACCCCTCGCAACCCAAGACAAACAAGAAGGAAGGGGCTGGGAAAGACAAGATGGATAAGAAGAATCATAGCATGGTCAGCAAGTCGGGTAAAAGGCGCAAGCACCCACCGAGGCTTAAAAACGTAGACAGGAGCACGGCCAAAGTCCAAGAAATAACTGTGAACAACGTGACTGTGGTTATAACGGAGTACCAACCGAAAGTGAAGAAAACTGTGTCAGAAACATCTGGTCAATCCGTGGATAGCAGTGCTTCCTCGGAGAGCGGAAGTCAATCAGAATCGAGTACTGATGCCCGCGTGGAAATCGGGACAGAGTCACGAAGTTCTTAGTTTGAATAGAAATCAACTTTTATTAAAATAATTCATATGTGGCCTATGTTTTACTTTACAAATATTAATATCAATTATTTAGAAATTTGACCCTAATTAAAATTTCTTATGTTTGGTAGAGCTCTATATAAATTTATTTCCTACTACTCTTGAAAGCAATGGTGCCCAATTCTTAAAAAAACTGGTGTTTTGCGGGAAACCCCTTTACTGTGCCCAGATAAGCTCAGAAGGTAGGGGATCTAATGGCTTTGTCCTGGAGATTTTTTAACTTTTAATTTCTCGAGAAGATATTTAGAGAAGGGTTCATATAATCTTACTTCCCCTTTTCCACCCCCCCTTTTTTTATGACCCTCTAACCATGTTTTTCCCCCTCAAATATGATTTAAAAGAATGTTTTTTTTCTTTCTCTCGTTTATGGTCAATTATATATTTTCAAATAAAAACACATTAATGTTATTTAATATCCCTATTTACATCTATTATCAAACTACTACATAGGCCCTGCATTATATTTGCTAAAAAATTTAATACTTTAAATAAATACTCATCCAGAAGAGAACATTGAAAAGAGTGAACACAACATAATCAAAGAAACACTCGCTGCACACAGTTATAGAAACTCTTTACTTCACAGTAGGAACACAGTCTTAGATTCAGCAGCATCAGATGTCTTCATTCCTTGACTAGATCAGACATATAGTGAGAAATGGAGGAACTACATCGATCAGGAATCTACCAACGCGGTTAAGCAACGAGAACGGGGAAATCCCGGGCTACCAATGTAAAGGGACATAAATAAGCAATAGTCTGTGGAAACTGCGAGATAACCGGCGAGAGGGTTAAATTTTTTCCTTTCTCTCACCTAATCCCACTCTCTTTACAAGTGTTGCAACCTCAACACCTGGACCCTGTACAATGGTATATGCAGGATTGTTGTGTACAGGGGTGGGAGGTGACCCAAAACTATTTTATTTAAACATATGATAACTTTAAAAAAAACTATTGAGAAGGTGTTTTCATGGTCTTGTAAAGGATGTAATGGGGCAGTTTTGAGCAACCTCAAATAATTCTCATAGCAAAAATAATGTTTAATATATGCTAATAAGGCTAAAACTATTTTTGTACATAATATGTATGTATATTTTTTAGTCATAATTTAGTACACTGAATATATCTGAAGGGATTGTATGGCTACTATTGGGGGACAGTATTGTCATTCTCTTGTTCTCGTTTGGTCAATCTTCCCTCCAATATAAGATACATTTTGCACCACCGTTTGTCCGATGTTGCCAGTTGCTCCTTCTTAGCCCAGCACACCACATTCTAACATTATAACTGGAAGCGAGGAGATTTGGCAACAGTTGATCGAATGAGAGCGAAGATAAATCTTTTCTCCATAAAGCCTGCAGTTCCCACAGAGGTGATATTAGGTGTAATGTGGCTACTGTTTATAGTTTTTTTTCTCGTTATTATTAAAACTAGCTCGGAAAATCATTGCTCCCCAACTAAAGGTGGGGACACACCACTGACCTTTGGTTGGGTGCCATTGCTTAAGAGAAATACCTAGGCGCTGGTCAAACATGGCCACTGTCTTTTCCGTGAAATCTAATTCTCTGTCTCACTCTCTGGATTAGTGTTAATTATACAGTGTAAACTTTCTTTTCCAATTTGTATGGTTGTAATGTTTTCACATCTTATTTGTCTTATATATCATGATAACATATTCTGGGACCTATTTAAAATACCTGAAGTTGTTTCTAGATTTAAAATTAATAAATCATATGGTTGCATTTAGCCAGTATAAGTTTAATGACCAGGGCAAAGTGGGATGATGATACAAAAATTGACCATCTTATCGACGTTTGGCGATACTGTATTGGCTCGAATATAGTGCGATGTTTTCCTCTTAAAAATATCCTTAAGAAAACTTTACTCAAATTATACACATCCTAACATTTTTCATTGAAAACAACTGTTAGATTCCTAGATAGGTCTTATTTTCTAGTGTACTGTAATTACTGTACTGATTGGCTGGTAGGAATCAGCACATGCACATATAAAAATAAACTTAAGGTCAAAAAGAAGCGAAAAACCAACATGAGCACAGGAACTATCACGTTTGCAAGTGTCTAATAGTAAGCTCATGTTCAAAATAGAAAGAGCGCATGAGAGAGAGAGAGAGAGCGAGAGGGGTGAAAGATTTCCACCCTTCAATGTAACTAAACTGGTAATTCAGTGGGTCACTGTTAGTTGGTGGAAGAATCTGTGCTGTGTTTCTGATATTAAAAAAACATCCAAGGCAGATCCGCAAGTGAGTGATCGTGTTGAAAAGAAGGCTTCCTCTAGTATCAAGTAAACAAACGATTGAGAAGAAGCTATAATATAAATTTTAAATTAAGAGCAATAAATGAGGCACAACAAACAAATACATGCAGGCTGCTAACACATTTGGTGTTTCCAAGGCTAATATTCTACTTTGGAGAGAAAAAATGAACATTTTAGGAGTTCCTGTACATCGAGACAAGGGCCTAGTGTCAAATTTGTTAAGTTGTTACCTTTTGATATATTCAACACTTTTTATTTTTCATGTAGAATACCTTCAAAATATTAGAACAGTATCCAGTGCTAGGCCGTATTATATTCGAGCCGATACAAAAATTACTTGGGTGTAATGTGGTTACTGCTCATCACAGTATCATTTAAGTCAACAGTTTAATATTTTTCCCAATTTACCCTAGTAGTGATATCTTAAAACTTTGTCTCTTTTAAAATTAATAATGTTCAATCTTGTGTTTTAATATTAAAGTTGAATCTGCAATATTACAGGGTGTCCAACAAATGGAAGAACAGTAAATGGAAATTACAATGGTTTTGACTTTTCTTTAAGATCTTAGCACTTAATCACTTGATTTTGACTAAATTTGGAACATTGTACAGGATTCATCTATCAGGAAATCTCTATATTTGGTTTTTGATTTTCTTTTGGTCTACTATATTGAGCCAAAGTAAAAAATAAAGTGGTTGTTTTATATTTGTTTCTGCAAGAGTAGCTCTATGTAGAATTACATTTATGATGCTTTTATTAACGAGGCTAAAATATTTAAACTAATTAAAAAATTGTCCAAAATATTTTGAAAAGATCTTCAAAGCTGTTCAAATGTTAAAAAAAAGGTTGTGATCAAAAAAAACTGTTAGACCTACACACATAATTAATAATTGTCAATTAAAAACATCTTAAATTTAATATTTAAATACCCGCTACAGTGGCTGCATTGTCAAAGGCAGCGGTTTCCACCAAAAAGTGACTGAGGGTCAAATTTGAATCCACGAGTCTAGTGGTATCTATAGCATCATAGTTAGCTAATGGGTAGAAGGAAATAGGACTCATGTGGATACACAGTTATTATTAAAATAGACTGAAACTAAGTTTAAGTTTAAGTTTCTGTTGACCTTGGATGGGTTTGAATCCACAAACATCAAGTCCTGAGGCGGGATCTATACTTCAAGATCACCAAAGTCAACCTCAATTTATATTAAAACTATAAAAGTCTTCAAAAACTTCAAAACCACATTAGTTGGACCCCCTGTATTGATTCTATTTGTTAACTCATATGTATAATAGATTTTCCATATCAATCGGTTTATATGTTGAATTGGAAATTATCTTCTAGTATCGGACTGAAATAAATGGGAATTGTAGGACTAATTAATTTATGTTGGTGCAGACATCCTAAACTTTCATTCAGGATGGGAGATGTTGTAATATCTTTCACCTAAAACTGAGGTAGGGGCTTAATTTTTGATTCAAAATTAAATTTGTTTCGACATTTAGGAAAAAAGTTAAAACCTGCATTCATATTGGCTCCACCTTTACCTTGATTTACTTAACTTGTAAGACAGGAAAATAGATAGATTTGAATTTAAAAGAAACATTTAAAATAATAATACAAATCCTCTTCACTTATATTATTTACTTTAGATAACATTCATTAATCTGCTTCCTAAAAAGGAGGTGGCTCTTTATTTGGCCTGTATTTTATTTCTATATATTGAAATATAACTCTACCAGATACAACAATATTGATATTATTTTTTTATTTTGTAGAGCAGGTTCCTCTGGTGGTCTCATTTAAGTTTCTTCCAGGTAACTTAATTGAAAGCTAGAAAAAGATTTTGAAATTTTTAAAAAAATTGCATCGTCTACATAAACAACTTTTGAGATTTTTTTACCCCCTCATTGCCTAGCATTGGATTGTTATAGCGTGATATATATAAAACCTGATGTCAGTCCAAGTTTTATGTCATTCCAATATTCAGAATATTTTCACTATGCAAAACTTAAAAAAAAAAGTTTCAGATATGATCAAAGCCAAATTGTGTGTGTAAAGTGCATCACTGTTGTGGGCATAAAACATTGTTACATATTTTACAAGGTACATCAGCAAACATATTAATTGCCAACTTTAAAGCCTCTTCATTGTAAAGGTGCCTTCAGTTACGAGCCAATTGATGTATACTTTGCAAGCAACTATTTTTTTCGTCAGCTGTTTTGTTTTGTAATCTCTGGCAGTTACTGTTTAGTGCAGCAGTCAATTGACGCAAAACGTTGTTCTACAGACTTGCTTGATAATCTCTCATGTATTAAACTGAGGCGATGAGAACATTAAGCTTGATCGGCAGTCACAATTCATAGACGCTCGTGAATCAATGAGAGGTGCTGTGATCATTACCTAGCAGTCTCATTGCTAGACACTTTGGTTGTTCCTTGGCAGTCTCATTTGATATATGTTTGTGTATCAAATTGAGTCAATCTTCTTTTTCATGCATTATCTCTCTAGGTAACCTGGAGTTAACAACACCCCATTCCACAGATCCTTAGCTCAAGCTCGGTATGAGTCTCTTTACGTCCTTTGTCTGCATTCCTTTTATTATTTTTTTCAATATGCATTATTCTCATGTATTGCGTTTTTTGTGAACTTTTTTTTAATAAAGGTGGCATTTTTTGTACATCTTCCCATATTTTTAAACTAAAACTAGACAATTTAAATTAAAATCTTTCTGCTAAAAGACCAAACTGACTTAAAAAATGTGCTTAGAAGTAAAAAAAACTTTTTTAATACAATTTAAATTTAAACTTTTTTATATCAGCACCAAATTAATATCTAAAGCAAATAACTAATTCCAACTTTTTTACTATGTAACTTGAACAACTTTTGTCAATAAAAGCTCAAACAGGAATATAACAATGGACACCTGGAGACGAGTATTCCTCTTGTTGACAAGTTTCTTCACTAGAAAAAACTCATTGTCATTAGTTTCATTGACTTGTGATTGAAAAAATAGGCCTTTATTTAAGGTTATGTGCAGTACTAAAGTTTGTTTAGGGTTTGTAATTTGTAGGTAGTTGTTTGCTTTAGTTATTAATTTAGTGCAGACTTCAAAAAGTGAAAATTTAAAGGAGATTCATTAGATTTCTTATTTTTTTAAATTTTTATGCGCATTTTAAGTCTGGTTTTATTTGTTGTTGTTTTTTGTAAAAAAAAAAGTTTTTCATTAGTTTAATGGTTTCAAATTTCACATAATATGTTAATTTCCTAAATGTATTCATGCTTCATATATAACCTTTTTTTAAATATCTCCTGTGCTTTCTTAATTAACAATTCATATTTTAAGACTAACCTTTATGGAAGCTTTCATTATCAATCTTATCTTTGCTATACAAACAATGTTAACATAATATTTATATGCAGGCTAGCCTGGAGAGCATTATATAAAAATTACACATTTATTGACATTTTACTACTAAATCCTTACAAAACTTAAATCTAAATATCAATTTAGTTCCTCAAAACTGTGAGCTTTAAAACTATGAACTGTTAATCCCTAGAGAGCATTATTTTTTTCTAAAATTAAATATTTCAAAACGAGTCAAAAGTGATAGCAGGGTTAAGTTTAAAATAAAACATTGATTAACAATATTTATAATTATGTGGCAGTAGTAAAAAGATTTAATAGTTTGTACTAACTGAACTACTAGCATCTACTTAAATCTTCGAGGTAATTTTGGAACTAAAATATTGCAGGTAGTTTTTTTTTTTATATAGAAACCGGCAAATTAGAAAGTTTACTTCGCAACAACCATTTCCTGCTTCTTTAATTATCTCTTAATTCCTAATTATATTTCAGACTTTCTAGACTTGTTTAGTTATATCGTAATACTAGGTTACTTCTCATTGCTAAATGGAGATTAATTATTTTTAATACAAGTTTGTGTATTACTATCCTGGTGGTTAAAGTGGTTTGTGATTTGCATATTGCTCAATTGACGGAACTGTCTTCTGCGCTCATAGGTGGTGTTTGAATGGTCTGAAGTATTCTAGTTGTGTGGCCTTGCCTTTCTTTGTTGTTGTGATGAGAAATATTTAAACACTTGCCAGGAGCTGTTTTTTTGTCAAATAACCGCCAATCCTTTTGGCAGCAGTGCTAATATCTACAGTATATTCCAAATAGGAGAGGCCTTTTTTTTTAAAACACAAATATATATGTTTTTTGTGGCCAAAATTGAAAACATTTTACTATATGGATGCGGCCCAGAAAAATATGCCACATGTCGCTAGAAGATATTGTTCAGCAGAGCATAAAATGTCAATTCGGTTTTAAATTGACAGTTTATATATTTCCACACCATCTGTTAGTTTGAAACTTTAACTACAATCTCAACCAGTAAACAGGATTACCACGATACTAATAATACAAAAAATCTAGTTTTAAATAAGGTATTGCGCTGGAAATAAAACCATGCCTTAAACTTTGGCTGTCATTTACCCCAAATTGGTAAAAATAAATATTGATGTTTGAAATATTATATAAAAAAAAGTAATTTTATAGCATGAGAGGTAATTTTTTTAATGTTCGGATTAAATTTTCTATTGGTAGAAATAAAAAACAAGAACACGATTTTTGCGACATGTGACATGTTTTCCTGGGCCGCATTACATATTATTAGTGTTATTTTATAAGTACAGTGTTGATAATGTATAGGGATTAAACCATCGAATCCTTGTACCCTTGAATCCCTTAAACTTTTAAGGATATTTTATATTCGATAAAATATCGATTTCAAGATTTATATATATTTTTTCAAAATTTTGAATTAAATTCTTTTTTTCTATATTTTATTACATTCCTATTTTCTCTTGGGTTGGTATTTTTTTTTTTCAATATTTGAGATTCAAGGATAAAATGACTATTTAGATTTATAAAATAATAGTCAACCCATTCCTGATTTAGACATTTTCCTACTAGGGAGTTTTAAATAAATGCTTCACCACACTAAGGAAAGTTAATGCAATACCCCGTTGAGGAAAAATCTCTCTTTCTCTCTCCCCCCCCCCCCCCCCTTCCCTTCTTTTTATCATGCATCCTCAATCTTGAGTCAAATAAGCTTTTCTTTGTTATATGCGGCGACTTCCATTGCAACCTGACCAACCACATTAAATTACACTAATGTCTTTTTTATGAAGAAAGAAGAGATTTAAAATAAACATACCAACATTTGTGTGGTGAAAAAGGTGGAAACAGTTTAGGAAACGTTACCCACAATACACCTTTCCGATATTCAAACCCCAAGCTTCCCATCACAGGCTAATCAGATTAGATGAGCTTGACATCTTTTGTCTTCATGCCCAGCATTGGAGGTTAATTGAAGCTAGATCCTATCTAATAAAATAAATAGAGATATAACAGAATATTATAAAATAAAAATAGTAACTAAATGTTAACAATCTTTGCTAAAATGCACTCACTATAACATTTGTACATTCACTTAAAAGTGTTAAACCAATAGTCTGTTGATTTTTACTATAATTAAGTTAGGGGTTCAATATTAGAGCTCTAAAACATTTTATGATTAAAAAATTGGGGGAGAGGGGGGTGACTTTTTCTTTAAAAAAAATTTGGGATCAGATATTTTCTCAAATATTTAGATCTTTATTTTAAGGATTCAAGGATTTGAGGTTTCCATCCTTAATTTAAAATGTAAATAGTAATTATTTTAGTTCGTTGTAAGAATTAATTAAATAGAGAGAGATAAATTTTTAGAGCCATTTGTGATGATATATTTTTCATATTTCTATAGATTTGTTCTCCTTAACTACTGTCACCTCTACAGTCTTTCCTTGACAAATTACGCTATAGCCTATGTGCTAACATTCATCTGCAAGTGTTTAAATAGGTCTACATTCTCCGTAATACAACTCTTGTGAAGGTGAGAGACAGTCACTTGTGTAGATAATTCAAACACAACTGTGGAAGTGTAGGACGAATTGAAGTAGAGGATAAAATAAAGTGAAAAATATTTAAAATGTATAGTTAAAACATATGTTAACTATATTGAACATGTCATTATAAATGTACATTTTCAGTGGTGCATAAATTGAATTTCATTTTTCAACATAACTAATAAGTGAATAATATATACTATGTGTTCATTAATATAAGAATTATTGTTGGTTTATATTACTCATTGTTGAATTAATATTGTGTTTATTTTGGTACCAACATTGGCTTCAAATTGCCTATGAAAGACATTGTTGGTTTAAATCCTGGTGCTTGTGTTAAGAGCCTGTTTCTAACGCAAATACTAATATAAAATATCATTGTTAACATGATTATAGTGTATGGTGTTGTCGAGAGAGGGCGAGACACTTAATAACTGGCCTTCCACCGCTGATGGGCTCGAAGGGTTCTTGTTTGAATCCTAGTTGGGTACTTCAAGCGGAGGTCCATCAGGCAGAATACAAGTGGTTTGGAATCCACTATAATTAGTAGTTCCCGGGCACTATTAACCCAAGCATGTTAAGTGCCTGAAAAAATAATGGAATAAAGTAATATAATAGGACTTTGAGTGGTCAACTCTCTCTGTAAATTTTAAGGGTTTTATGTTAATATTTGTCTAAAGTGTGAAAATAAAAAAACTGCCGAGAAGCGTTGGAGAAACCAATTGAACTTCTCATCAAATTCCCTAATTCATTTCTAATGAATGTGATCACACGGAATTGGTGGTTTAAAGTACATTATAATTTTAAATTGTAGTTGATTCATTGTTTACTTATTAGAGTGGTGTGGTGTTTTTATTTGTTATTTGGGTAATTTGTTAATGTTCAATTGGTGTGACAAATGTTAATGTTTTTTTTTAGTTTTTTTTACTTAATGTGTTGTGGTTGTTGTGTTT
Organism: Timema cristinae; assembly: GCA_039000515.1. Classification (NCBI taxonomy): domain Eukaryota; kingdom Metazoa; phylum Arthropoda; class Insecta; order Phasmatodea; family Timematidae; genus Timema; species Timema cristinae. The sequence continues at coordinate 107,755,598 of JBCFYV010000012.1, forward strand.
GTAATTTTACATTTCGTAATAAGATTATTTGTTGTATCACTTAATCAAATTATTTAATGTTTTGAATTTCATGAGTAACCAATAAAGTTATTGTAAATAGAAGAAGCAGTTACAATCAAAATACTATTATTTTTTTTAAATCCTATTCTTTTAGCGACAGTCACCCTATCCTCTTCCCACGCACACACATATCCTCAGACAAACATCCTTTGAGCGCAACTAGAGGTTCTACTATGGCCAAAAGCGCTAAGCGGCCGCTATTATCTTGAGACCATATAATTTTAAATTGTTTTTCTGAATAATGTGTTAACATAATATAAAAATGTAATTCAGACAGGGACTTAAACCCTTGACCTTGGGGCTTAATGAACCACTTCTCTGATGACTTGGTTCACTAGGTTATCATCAATTCCAAGATAAATATCTCATTTCATATCAAGACTACAGCTATAGTAGACTACCCATAAATCATTTCTACTCCAAAATAAAACATATTCTTATGCTAATGTGTAATGAATGATAGGGTGATTGTGAGATGAAATGGAGGACCTACTGTTTAACGTGAAATCCAAACCACGGTGGAGGCCTGGCGTTACATTCACGAGTAGTGATTAATATACATCTTGCAAAGATGAAGGAAGGGTTTGGCAATCAGATAAATCTGTGCCGGGACCGAGGATTGAACCCCGGACCCCCAGCACAGAAGTCCGACACCCTAGCCCTAGACCGCCAGGTCACCTATCCTACTATAACGTTGAGTTACGTTCCTGAAAAACATAACTCTATAAAAAACAACATAATAAACATTTGTTGTACTATAAGAATCAATATTAGCCTATTGGTCAGTTCCCAAGTACCCCCAGAATACCTAAAAACATTTAGTTTTGAGATTTGGGCAAGGCTGACTCCGTGCTATACTCCCCTCCCACTTAAAGGGCACATGATAAACAAAAACTACTATGTAATGAGGCAAACTATAAATATGCAACAAAGAAAGATACACATCATCCCCCACAGAACATTGAACTTAACTCATGAAGAAGAAAAAAACGCGTCAGGGTGCATAGCTAGCTAATGTACTAGTCAAATTGAGCTAGGCTGCCTAGGACGGAGAGATCGAGGTTCTAATCTTGCTCGGGTGATCTAGGAGGGGGTTCCTAATTGGTTTTCCACTCTGCCTCCATGCAAATGTTGGTTCACGTCTTCTAAATTCAACCTTCCCAATTCCTAGTCCATTAGCGTAATTAGTACTTAAGCATATAACCCAAACAGGTAGTAAGAACGCTGTGCTAAATAAAAAAAACTAATGAAAAAGACAACACCATGCTCAACAATTACTGCAAAGGGTTGGGAGAAGGGTGTGTGATATGGCCTGCATAACTCATTGCATAGCAAGGGTGAAAATCAGGTGGTTGGCGAACAATTCAAACTTGACGCTTTATTCATTTGGCTGATAAAAACACTCTGTGGATAGTTGAGGATAATGTTAAGTAAAAAGAGGCTCACAGCTATTAACCAAACAACACTATAGTAGGACTAGACGTACCTACATATGAGAAAGTAAAAAGGAAACAAATATTTGTTATCTTGGAAAAATAAATAAAAAATAAATTTTAATAGATCTTCAATGACAAACTAAAGAAAGCAATGGTAGAGAAACAATTCTGTTTAAACCTATTTATTAGACTTAACACTATACATATTTTTTTTATAATTCATAAAATTCGCTACGTTACCTCTCCACCTTAATTTAATTTTCTTAATTCTCTTTCCGGTATCTTCTCACATATTTTCTACAATGGCACATCTGCATTATTTCCCTATAGTTCATGCACCTTTTCTTGTCTTTTTTATTAATCGAATAGTATAATTCCCTTAGTCCAGTCTTGTGGTATCCTGTTCCTCTTTCATATCACTCTCAATACTCTAACTATTGTACTTATACTTCTACTGCAGCTCTTTATCATTTACATAGTTCATTCACACCTGACCAGTGCACCACTGTTCTTCCAAATTTCACCTTCTTTAATGTATCCTCCACCTATTTTCATGTGGGTCCCATTCCCTCTTCTTTTAATTATGTTCTTCTGCTTCACTCTCAATTTTTTTTCCTCTTCAGGGTTAAACATCTCAAAATATCCCCTCCATAGTGTCTTGTCTTTTTTCTCTCTTTCCTCCTGTTTCTTACTTGGCTGTATAACACTTTCTTACTTCCTTCCACATTCCTTTCCAACATCTCTGTCCATTTTTGTATCCAATTCCTTCTGGTTTTCTGTACTACATTCTTCACTCTTCTTATCTTATCCCTATACTCTTTCTCTGTCTCCTCATTCTTTTCTTAAAACTCCTTCTGAATGCTTTGTTATTCTCCTTCACTGCTTCCTTTACTCTGTTCCACCATGATGTCTTCTTCTGCTTCCTATATCATATGTCCTCTTACATGCCTTCTCTGCAGCTCCTACAAAACTTTTCTTAGACATTTCCCATTTCTTCTCTTCGTTTTACATCTCATCCTTGGGCATTGAGCTTCTTGCCTTTCTTAAATAGTTCTCTCTCTTCCTCTTCTTCGTTTTTAAGTCTCCACACCCTAATCCTTATTTATTTTTTCCAACTTTTCTCCTACAATCCCATCCTACCATATCTGCCACCAGATACCTGTGGTCATTGGATAGAGACATACTTGTTATTACCTCATCATTTACAGTCTGCCATTTCCTTATCTGTAAGGAAGTAATCTATAACAGATCTCATTCCGAATGTAACTAGTAATTTTATGGCTTTCGCTTTCTTCCTATACCAACTGTTTGCCATATTCCTGGATAAAACTGATGTATGGATATCATTTTAGTCAAACAACTTCTGATAAACTGAAATGGTATTTTCTTTTATGAACATTGATTGCAACCTTAAACCATGTTTTAAAACTGGTCAAATCATATGGGCCACATTGAACATTTAAAAAATTGGCGCTCTGCATATCAAACAATACAATATTGTCAATAATTTAGTAGCTTAATATTACAATAAGAAAAGAATACAGGCCTACATAAACTAATAAGATGCCTTATATTTTTTTACTAAAAATTTGAAACCTTTCATTTGTAACAATGGTGTGTGATTATCACAAAGTCATTTGATTGTTGTCTAGTATGTGTCATAAACCGAGTATATAGGGTATTTGATTACCTGTTGAAGAAAGAGTACAAATGGGGTACAACAACCTCACATTTTTTCTAAATTCCCTAGTATCATACTCACAGGTCGTATTTTACATTTATTAAAAAAGGGGAAGGGGTTGCATTTGTTGGTACTAAACGCAGTTCATCAAAAAGTCCTCAAACCTGCTTCAGTGGCCGCTTGGTCTAAGGCGATACGCTTGCAATAGACGCGTGTCAATGACAAGATTATGATTTGATCCTGATTGGGTGAACTGAAAGTGGTCTTTCTAATTGGTTTTCCATTCTACCTTCACACAAATGTAGGTGGACTTCCTCTAATATTCAACCCTGCTAATCCCTAACACATTATGGTGTTTAGTACATAAGCGTATAACCTGAATGGGTAGTAAGATGCGGTGCTCAATAAAAATGTCCACAAGCCGCACAAAATCTTGCAAGTTTGACACGTCTGCCTTAGATCATTGGATCAAAATTGGTCCACTAAACTAAGTGTTCATGGTTCATATATTTAATCAAACAAATAATGCTTAAATACCAGGTTTAATAAAAGTAATTTAATGCTCACTAACTCACTTCAGTGGCCCATTGATCTAAGGCTTCACTCTCGGGGTAAACTGGCCTGCTGATGCTGGGGAGATTTAGGTCTGACTCCTGGCTGGGTCCACTGAGGGTGTTTTTCCCTAAATAGTTCCCACTCTTCTTCCACGCAAATGCGGGTAGATTACCTCTCAAATGATTCCTTTCTCATCTCTACACCATTATAGTAATGATCATATATGTGTATATCCTGAACAAGTAATCAGACATGGTGATGTATAAAAAAAATGGACTCAACACAATTTTTTGCTAAAACACTTAAAGAAAAATTACTAAAAGAGACTTTAAACACTCCAAGAAAGCTAGAGGAAGGTATACAACTTGAATCAAAATGCACCAGACTTCACTTTGAGAAAAATTGTTTTCAAACTAGTATTCAATCAAATTCAATTTTAAAACAAAGCCACATTTATGACAGTCTAAAAATCTAAACAAACTTAAAATATGTCTCAATTTATTTCAAGGGATATTTGTTGGAACCCTGGTCTGATATATAAAGTAAAGATTGGTAACCAGGGGCATGGAAATACACATGACAAGTTTCTTGTGTTTGGCCACTCATGAATAACCTACATTTGTTTATTATTATTATTATTATTATTATTATTATGAGCACCGCGTCTTACTACCCATTCGGGTTGTACGCACTTACGCTAATGTGTAATGGTAGGGTGATTGGGAGATGAAATGGAGGACCTACAGTTTAACGTGGAATCTGAACCACGGTGGAAGTCTGACATTCCCCACATTCACAAGTTGTGATGAATACACATCTTGTCAGAGGTGAAGGAAGGGTTTGGCAATCAGATAAATCTGTGCCGGGACCGAGGATTGAACCCTGGGCCCCCAGCACAGAAGTTCGACACCTTACCCCTGGACCACCAGGTCACCCAACCTGCATTGAAGTTTTGCCACTAGAATATTTTAGTTTTTGAGGCTTGACTATCTGCCCCTGTATACCTTGTGGACATGTGGAGAAAAAATAAAATATATTGGCATTTCTGAGGCTATAAAACTTTGCTAGTTTTAAAATATTGCTACATACTTAGCTTTACAAGTTATATTAAGCACTTAGTTTTTCTAAGCGCTCAACCTAAGACAGCACACATATCACTAAAAATGTACCCTTCCTGTATATTCTATAGTAGTTGACAAACCCTACACATTTTAGCTACAAACTGGTATCAAACCGTGGGCTAAATGACAAGTCAACTATCTAACCACTTTGAAATATAGAGGTGATTTAGTTAATAAATTTTTAATATTCCATAAAATTTTTGATTCGAATTTCTCCCTTCCCCATTGGGGAAACCTAGCTACCTGCTTAGGTTTTAAATGGTCTAAGGCAGGGTGTTAACCTCATACATGTGTGAGGGCCGCATTATATCATTAAGAAGGCATTGCGGGTCGCACATAGTATTTTCATTTATTATATTAGGCATTTTAAATGTTTATACAGAATTAAAAAGATTACTTCCCTCCCTCGACTCCTTTTCATTATTAAAGTACACTAATTTCTACAAACATATTTTCTTTTAATGCAGACGCAAAAGGCAAATTAAAAAAATCCCACTTTTAGTTTACATTATTAAAAACAATAGTTAAAATAAAAAGATAAATATTTATGACAAAGACAGTAATAATAAACTTAGTTCAAAATTCAATTATGTTTCATTTAAAACAAAATGTCAGGATAGTAATTTATATATTTACTGTTTGTTGGAAAATCTGGCACCGCTTTGCACTTAGTTCATCTGTAAGATAACTTCTTAACTTGTATTTATTCAATTTTAAAAGGGAAAAAAACTGTTCACAAATGTATGTACTTCTGAACATTGATAGTATTTTAGCTGTGTTCATTTTGATTGTGGGATATTTATCACCCAAATACTTCGAGTAAAACTCTGATAGGGCTGGTTTAAATGCTCCCGCGGGTCGTATGTTTGACACCCCTGGTCTAAGGAGTCACATTCTCAATATGCTAGACAACCAATGATGAGGTATCGGGGGTTTGATTCAAGTCAGGTGTACTGAGGGTGTTTTTTCTTAGATGGCTTTCCACTCTCCCATTATACAAATGCTGGAACACTTTCTCTAAATTCAATCTTCCTCATTCCTAACACATGGTATAGTACATGTGTGTATAATCTGCCCGGGTAGTAAGAAAAGATATTAAATTTTAAAAAAGACAACCTAGCTGCATTGACTCTGACATCACATCTCAACATTTGGACAGATCCTCTTGAAGAGTGGGTTTGAATGAAACAAAATGCCTTCTTTAATATAAATTGTATATTATCGTTTTAACTATACCTTTTTGTAAGGAAAAGTGTCATATTATCTATATTAATAAAATGAATAGTTTGTTTGTCATGAGTAATGCACGATATCTACCATACACAACAGGGTTAACATTTTAAATTAGTAGCCCATGTCCACAAACAGGAGCACCTCGAAGCTGGAATTTTAAACTATTGATCTTTTTTTTTAATTTATTAAAAAACTGCGTAGGAATAATCGGGGCTATGGATCCTTGAGTCGAAGTTGGAGTCTGTAAAAATGTATCGAATCCGGCTTCAAAATAAAATCTTATAACATTATAACAATATATGGTAACTATATCATTATAATTTTAGACTTTTTGTATTCTTTACAACCAATATCTGTAATTTTAAATGATAAATTTATTTAAATACAGTAGGCTCCGCTTATTGTGATTACGGATAATGTTATCAATCAGTTTCTTGTAGACCCAACCATTAGTATGTTTAAATATATGAAATTCTTTGTATATTGTAATCAAAGCTTCGGTTATTGTTATCATTTTTTGGTAATTTAGTGCCACCAACATAAACATTTATAAAAAATTAAATTTAGAAAACTCCCATAACACTTGTGATATTTCTGTAAAAAAATTTGGGCTTTTTTTTTCAAATCCATACAATGAAAATACTACGATAATAATTTTAGATTACTCGTTTAGTTTTAGCTTCACGTGTTTTCTGCAAGTGATAAATATCATGTATGTGTATTCTTTCCATTATAACCAATACGGCTCATTACAATATAACCTCAATTTATCAGGTAAAGCACTTTTGTTATGTTTAGTATTTTTTTAAACATAAAAATGTATTTAGGGTACTTTAATGTAATTTCTCTCATTTAAAAAAAATGTAAATACAGTATAAGAGTATACAACACATATTCATAATATGTAATTTGTCTTAACACACACAAATTAAAGGAAAAACATGTTAGAATTAATTATTACTGTGGTTTCTTCATGTTATCATTTATAACAACTTTAATGTGACATTGTTTATTGTTATCAATTTATCTCAGTCCCAATGTGACCACATTAAGTGGCGCCAACTGTATAATATACAAAGAATCTTCCCATGAATTCAGCTGTATTGGAGTTTTTATTGCAGTAAATTTGTTATTACTAATTAATATACATCAGCCATTTGTGAAGGAGTCTGAGTCAGCCAGTAGAAAAATAGAGGAGTCAGAGTCAAAGGCTTGGCGTACCAACTCCACAGCCCTGGGAAGAAATAGAATTAAGAGGTTTTTTTTTTCAATCTGTTTGAAGAAAAGAAAAGTGTTTCCCAGAGGTGAGATGATATAGTGAAATTTGTTTCTGAATTTCATTACTAATCATCTCTATAGTGAAGCTAATTCTCTAAATAAAGAGTTTATTAAAAAGTGACTATGCTGACCTATCTAATGGAAAAAAAGGGAATCAAATCTTTTAAATTATGATATAAAAGTGAAAAATATTATTACAAAGTGTGTTATTAAATTTTCAAATATGCATTTATTTTTTCGGATTTCTATTAATGCCTACATCGGTGGGCATGTGGACTAAATATTGAACTTTTGTAGTCTGTTGACGAGAAGGATGGGGTTTGACTCATGGTCGGAGCTACTGAACGGGGTCTTTTATATATGGTTTCCTACTCTTCCTTCATGTTATGCGGGGATCATGATCAACTTAACATTCATTTAATGTTCACATAACATAACTTGATTAAAAGTTTCTCGTGTTTTTAAATGGACACCTTCACAATGCATTTAACTCGACATACATTTGACTCCAGAGTTGCTTAAGGGAAAACTTTCATGTTACGTGAATGTTCTAGTTAGCCAATCATGTTGCGAGTAATGTCAACAGGGTTATTTAGTAGGTTTAATTTGTTTGTATATGGTATGCAGACAAATTATTTGGTACAATATTTTCTGCATCCTGCCAATACTAAAAAGTTGTAACCTCTTGTTAAAATTTATTTTGTATATCCAGTAAGCTTCACTTTCATGTACTTGTATCCTAATCAGTCTGTAAATGCTTGGGTTTAATTTTAGTGAACACATTTTTTTCTAAACAGTCCAAATCCATTGTTTGTTTTTCTCGAGTTGTTAAGCTAAGTTATTTGAATTCTAATCACACATTAGTTTCTTTAGATGAAGTGAACGTTATGTGAAAGCTAAGTGATCATTATGTTACATGAAAGTTAAGTGACCGTTATGTTGCATGAACCTTAAGTTGATCATGTCCTGGCATAATCGCAGGTACATTTCTCCTAAATTGTATCTTTCTCATCCCTAGCCAATAGTGTAGTTAAATTTAGATAGCCCTGGTCATTATCGGTATATAATCATGGTATAGATTAATAGTCTTGCTGTAACGGTTTTAATTGTTTCAGGATATTAACAAAATGTTGACTCCGAGATTTGAATTGTCTCAGACTGATTCCCTTCTTACTGTCATCATATATGCTCCATACACAAACATCGCTGAAACTGAAGTTTTTGTTGAAGAAAACCAGTTCATCTTCTATTCATCTCCATATTATTTAAGGTTTGCATATTACTCAAAAGTGTTAACAAACACAACTTATATTTCCATCACAGACTCTGCCTTTAAATATAAATGAAGATTGACCTTGAGCACAGGATGTATCCTGGATAGATCAAGAGTAGAGCATTGGCTTGCTAATCCAAAAGTCCTGGGTTTAATTCTTGTGTCCATGTGTCATTTTTCAATGTATTCGAATACACAACTTAACTATGCAAAATATGGTTTTTAAATGAGTTTACTTTTATCTTCCTTAATGCCTATGGTTAGAATCCTGCGCAGGTGCAGATATTTGTGTTTGAATGATTATCGTGGATGTATATAGCAAATCATTGACTGTAGGCTATCAGTTAAACCAGGGATTCCCAACCTTTTTCACTTCATGGCACACTTAGTGGAAAAAAATATATATTTTCACAACTTGTATTGGCTGTAATATAATACATTTTTCTATAAATTTCAAAAACCAATTAAATGATTAGTATCTAGCTGCAGTTGACAATGTGACAGTCAATGTATTCCTCTATTGGTGCTCACATCTTCTTACAAAGTAAACTGCCTATTTAATTTAATTTTTTCAACATTATTTTGACTTAGATCCTCAGACATTTCAGCAATATGTCGACCTATCATATTATTGGACAAAAGCACTTTAGAAATTTGCTCTTGAGGTTATTTTATAAGTGTGGTTTCAATTATGACCTAACAAGCTGACCCAATTACATTTTCATCAATAACATGTTGTTTTTTTTTAAATCAATTCAGCAACTTTGAATGAAGCCTTAAGTGTACTATCTAAAACTTAAAACCATTTTTACATTTTAATTTCTTGTGTTGTGACTTTAAAAGACGTTCAAAATAATACGATAAAAGTTTTTGGCACTCACTGGGAATTTTGGAGGTTTGATGCCCCTTAATTTTGCTTGGAACAGTTGTTTCATTACTCGGGTGTTCCCCATAAAAGATACAGGTCAGTCACAATATTCATTTCAGGTGAAATAAAAATCTAAATAACTATTGTCTGCTCATCATAACATTTTAGGTGGCTTTACACTAAAACTAGTACTATTTTTATCACAAGATGACTTGTTGCATTAAAATCTTGGGAAATTTCGTGGCACACTGATTGGGTACCGCTGAATTAAACAATACCCTTATTTACAGCCATAAAATATTATATAAACTAGTGATAAATATTTTTTATTTTTTTATTTAATTGTATATTTATAAATGAGTATAATGATTATTTCAGATAGCTACTACTTTTAGAAAAATATTTGAAACAGTAGTTAAATATATACTTATTTTGCACACAAGTCAAGATCAACACAAGCGAGGCATTTTAGAGGAAATGCACCTGAATTTGCATATACAGAGGATAGTAAAACCACCTGTATCAGAGTCAATCTCTTACCTTCACACCAATGGCGGGATCAAATCCATTGTGAGTCTAATGCTGCATGTACACATATTATGTAATGCAGCATACCGGTGTGGTCAAACCAGGTATTTTCAGGCATTTAGCTACCCCCTCTACCCACTTTGGCGGTCAAATTGTTAAGGTGTCATGCTCACATTAGACTATACTGCCGATGACAGGGAAATTGCGGTTCAAATTCCGTTCAAGGCTAGTGAGGATGATTTTTTCCACTTTTCCCAAATGGAATTGTGGGTACACTTCCTCCAAATTTAACCTTCCTCATCCCTAACACATTAGCATAATATGTGTACAACTCGAACGGGTAGTGAGGTGTGGTGTCATAAAAAGAAAGTTAACCACTCGGGCCCAAGTCCAAGCAGAGGGTGATAGTGACATCTACATTCCGATTGTATTAGGCTTCACCTGCCTGGCCTTGTCGAAGAGTCCCGAGACTCTCACGGCAGCTACAGTGCTGACGAAGGGAAGTTTGTGATCAACGTCTCCAAGGTGACCCCAGGACAAAACTTCCCTGACTTGGACCTACTTACATCCCTGCTTTCCCCACCTGGCAAGAGGGTGGATATTTCCCCAGGGATACAGGTCATAGGTCAGTGTTTAATTTTTAGGCGCACCAAACTCCCAACCTAGACTTTTTAAGTATTTGTAGATTATTGAAACCTGTAGTTGTCCACTAATAAATCTGATAAAAAATATTATCCTGATTGGTAGTTATCTTGTCTTAGTTTTATTGTTTATATTTTGATTCTTTCTTGGACTAAGATTTTACCTTTAATTTTTGTAGTATTATTTTTTGTATTTTATCCAAGGATAAATCTGTGAATTATTAATTTCAAATAATCCATTATATTTGTTAATTATGGTTATAACCACATGGACGTGGAAATCGAACTTGGGACCTTTGGCTTAGTACGTCAATATTCTAACCACTAAGCTACCCAGGAGTCGTCCTGTGCCCAGGGTAATTGTTTACTTATATTTTAAGGCAGAGTCTGTGATGGACATGCATAAATTGTCTGCTACATATGAGTGATTAACTAAGATCATGAGTTAATAGACAACACAGCCACCTTCAACTCGGTAGGGTTTTTATGCTGTCAATATTACAATGACAACTGTAAATATACACATATCATGATGGATTAAATAGACAAGCTATTATATTTGTTAGTTGTGGCTATAGCCGCATTTATCTTTCATATTCTTTAAATTGAAAAATGGCACCTTGACATGAGACTCAAATGCGGGACCTTTTGCTTAATATGTTAATGCTCTAATCATTGGGCGCTCTAGAAATCATCCCGTCAATTTAAAGAATATGAGTTGGATGCAGCTATAGCTGTAATTAACAAATATAATAGCTTGTATATTTAATACATCATGATATGCACATTCATATGATTGTAATCATTGTACTATTAGCAGCATAAAGCCCTATCGAGTTGTAGGTGTTAGCATTATCTGACAGCTAGTAATCTTAATTGAACTCTCATATAGCTTACGATTTCCACACATCCGTCACAAACGTTGCCTTAAAATAAGAGTGAAGAATGACCCTGGGTACGAGACAACTCCTGGATAGTTCAGTGGTTAGAGAATTGGCGTAGTAATTCAAAGGTCCTGGGTTTGATTCCCGTGTTCAGGTGTCATTTTTCAATTTAAAGAATATTTCTCACCATTAATTTTTTTTTCTCTATTTCCATTAAGGAGATGGACCAAACGCAGGCCCTTCTGTTGATGAAGAATCGGAAGAGGAATTTGAGTGGTTCCTTGAACAAAAAATTTCAGAACCTGAACCTAATTCTCTAACTATAGATGGACCTAAATATGGCTTTGCCAACCAGAAAGCTGGGGTTTTTCGCAACTTACAAGTAGGTTTAATATTATATTTTCAAAGTGTTTGTTAAATTATTATATAAAATATGGCATGAAGAAGAAATGTCATGCTTTGACAAAACTATGTGACTAGTCAACCACCTTGTATTATATACTTTTTTAATACAAACCACCTTGTATTATATACTTTTTTAATACAATATAACAGGCTGAAAATGCAAGTGGCGCTATCAACTGATTTATAGTGAATTGTTCCAACAACTTAGCTTAATCAGTAACATGTCTACCTGTTGAAATAAGAGTCCCAGATTTGATTTCTGCCATGGCAAAAAAGTTTAGTTGGTTTAATTGGTTAAAGGCTTCCCTTTTAACCTTAGTAAATTAACAACTGGGGTATTTGTGTTGTGTCGAATCTAGTTAAAATAGGCTTAAGTCATCTGCTGATACATCCAATTAGTTCAGAAAGTACAATTTAAACCAGTAATAAATACATGGCTGTATATTGGGGTGTTTTTGAGATTCATTCCTCACCCCCCTCCCTCCAGAAAGCATTATACTTTTATTCCTAAGGTTAGTAACTTATTTTCACACCTATAACTCCAACTATGTTAAATTGAATCAATCAGGATCTAATAGTAAGAAAATTATCTTTGTATCACCTTTTGTAAGACCACCCCACAAGCTGCTGTAGGTAAACCCTGATTTTTATAAGAAACTCACTTTCGACCACAATTCATTGATTGAAGGTCACTAATATTTGGTATTGTATGAAAGTGTTTTATTTGATTTATTCATTAAAAGTTTATAGAAATCTTCCGATAATAGTTTCTTATAGATTAGCTGTGTAATTTATTTTTACATAACTAATTAAGTGGACTAAGAATATAAATACAACTTTAATATTTTTCTTTCAACATTGTGGCAACATGTGTTTCCGGTTTTCTAATAATGAGCTTCCTATGAAAATCTGACCTTAGAACCTCTGCTTCTCCCCACGGTGTACCTTGTACCTTTGAAATAGATGACTGGGGATGACCCAGAGTTGAGATATGACTTCTATTTCTCTCCTATTACCACCATCCCCTCTTGTGGCCAAGGTCTAAGATTGTTTTAAAACTGTGTGTTACACCTTTCTCAAATTGGTTTTAATCTGAGAAGGCTAAAATATTTAGCTTCAACAGATGTGAAATTAGAATCGATTTAAAATTCACTCTGTGCACAGTTTGTAAAAAAAAAAAACTCCTTTCTTTGACCCAAGGGGCTAGGTGTAAATCCCACCTCCAGAGTGTACTTTTGATGAGTTTTTTTTTCCACTTGTAGCCTTTGGATGAATGCAGTTGCATTTCCTTGAATAAAATATTACTCTCATTCTATTAAATACGTTTAATTATTTGGTTTTAGTTTTAAAGTGTACTAAAAACCACAATTCTCTTAGTTATTATTCTTGGCTACAAATACTTTTTATATTGATGTGTCAACCACAAACTTGATTTTTTTTTAGCACCGCATCTTACCACCGATTAAGGTTATTCCCATGTGTACTAATTACGCTAGTGATTTAGGGATGTGGAAGGTTGAATCTATAGGAAGTATACCCGCATTTGTATGAAGTGAAGAGTGTTTTTTTAACTGCCCTCAGTACACCCGACCAGGATTCGAACCCTGATTGCCCTGTCATCAGCAGTCTAGTCTAATATGAGAGTAATACCTTAGACCATGTGGCCACCGAAGCAGGTCTGATCCGATTACTTAAGTTGAGCAGTGGCTGCCAACCTTTTACAATTAAGAAACCTGCAAAATTATTTGTTTTGAATGAAAACCCAGCAAGGAATAAGGAATAGGCTGGGAGTGGGGTGGGGTGCTAGCCCAGAATTTTCCGCAGTTGGCCTAATTTGGGTCGAATCTAGAGAGGAAAACGGGGTGCGGAGGGGAGTGAATGTGTAAAGAGTAATGTTACTCCACAGTCCCACAGTAATGTGTGAATGAACCAAAGAAAACTTTTAATGGGAATTATTTAAAAACCATTCTCATGAAAAAGAAGTGATAGTAATTTTCCTACCCGTTCTTAAAATATAAATATAACTACAGCTAAAAGTGTATTAGTAGTCAACCCCTTTGGTGGTTAAATTGTCTAAGGCGTTTCTTTTATAATATACTGGACAACCAATGGTGGGAAGATAGGGGTTCGAATGCCGGTAATGTTTACTGAGGTTGGTTTTTCTCTAAATATTTTCCCAAACTCCTCTATGCAAATGTGGGTTTATTTTTTCTAAATTTAACCCTCCTCATACCTAAATCATTAGCATAATTAGTACATACGGGTATAACCTAACAAATTAGCTTAATTAGTACACATACATGTAACCCATAGGGGTAGTATGTCATGATGGAAAAAAAAAAACAAGCACGAGTGCAAGAACCATTGTTTGGGAAATCTTAGAGGAAACATACCAATGTTTGTTTTGTTTCATGTTTCAGTATGAATCCTCAGAGTTGCTCGATCTTCCCAGCCCTGACACAACTCCAGCCTCTTATAGGAGCTCCCTAAGGATACAAAGGGAACAAGAGGACTTCAACGAGGACCATTATCTGGCCGACCTGATGGACAACCCGGATATCCCAGCTCTACTAGCTTACAAATCACCGTGGCATGGGCAGAAGGTTGATGAGAGTGAGTGATTCTGCAAACGTATCTCCATAGCCATTTAATAGGGAAGGGTCCTTTTGAAATCCTCAAATCCTTAAGGATATTCGAAATTTGAACATTTAAATAAAAAAATAAGTTTCATTATTCAAACAAAAATAGTTCAAATTCTGAATCTAACTTTAAGATTTACTCTGATTCATATTTTTGGATTATCCCAACATAATTAGGACACACTTTACAAGCAGACCTCACACCATTAATCCAACACTTAATTGAGTGTGAATTCACATTAAAAGTAAAAATGTTTTCATCTACTTAATTTTCTATATTAACACTATTATTTATGTTAAAAACTCTATGGTATCTATATTATAACAATATGGGTATTTGTTGTGATATTGCCCTACGAATGGCCATCTCTTATTGTGATACCGCCCCGTGATTGGGCATCAATTATAGTAGTACTGGATTTTATGCTGTCGATGATGATGCGGATGTGGATGATGATGACGCGTGCATGCCTTACAACACACTTGAACACGGTTATGTGATTTGATTATATGTAATTCTTATTCTTATGAAATGAGTGAGACTTTTAATGTTGCACACAATTTATTTATATGATTACACTTTGAGTACTGTAGATTTTATATTAAAGTGATACAGTTTTAGTGTGATAATACTATTTTTCTGTGTCAAGATAACTATTTTCTGTATTCTGAGTACGATGTACTGTGTATTAATATATTACTGGGTGTATTTATACGCACAAGCTGCTTATATATGACCTACCCCTTGCTTCTTTGACCCCTTGTCACCAGTGTTAAAAACTAACTAATAGAAGAACTCCTGGCAATCTGATGTTGTGAAGGTTAGCTTCCTATTGGGTAAAGGGAGCCAGCATGTCATATGATTTTCAAAATACAACGGATTTTGTCTTTCAAAGAAAGGAAGTTTTAAAAAGTAGTGTATTGAAAGTACTTCTGAAAACATGTAATTTTCCATGGATGAAGTATTAAAAGGAAACTTTAGATACAGTTCTTTAAAGAAAAATACATTTCATCCATGGCTTTTTGAATATATGAAAAGGGTCCAAAACAGTATAATTACAATATATTAAGTCTAGTGACTATTTCAACAAAATAGTTAATGTGAACAAAATCATCATTGAATTTAAAAAAAAATCATTCCAATTTGGAATAGTTGACCTCCTACGTTTATTTTCGAATAAATTAAAAAATGACATTTGGATACAGGAATTGAACCCGTGAATCTTGGCTTAGCTTACCACTGTTCTACCACTGAGCTATTCAGGGACTGTTCTGTGTTCAGGGTCATTTTTCACTTGTAGTTTAAGGAAGATTTGATTCCCGTGTCCAGATGTATTTTTCACTTTATTTGAAAATGATTCAGATATGACTGATGTCCGTAATTTATAATCAATCATCCCCCAAGCTTCACTGTTCATATATGCTCATTTGTATGGAGTTTCTTTCTTATATTTTATGTTTATCCTTTACCTGCTTCGGTGGCCGCTTAGTCTAACGCGTTACTCTTGTAGAAAACTAGACTTTTGATGACAGGGAGATCGAGGTTCGAATCTAATATTAGGCGGGTCTACTGAGAATGTGTTTTCCAAAATGGTTTTCCATTCTCCCTACACGTAAATGCGGGTACACCCCTTTAAATATAACCTCCCTAATCCCTAAAACCATTATCGTAATTAGTACCGAAAAGGTAATAAAATACTGTGATAAAAAAAGTTTATCATATCTTGTAAGATTCGATTTCAAATTCAAGATTTGAAATTTGTAGATAAAATGAAGGTTAGAATGAGACAAAGAAAGTTTGAAATTCAATGATAGATAATATAACTTGTTCTTTTTGCAGTTAACTTCACGGTTGCCGAACAAGATACAATGAAGGAACTCCCCAATCGAGAGTTTTTATTGGACAAGGAGGTTAACAAGATGATTTACCTGGGCGTCGTGGACCTCTTGGCCGGCTACTGTTACAACCACCGCTCCACACTTGGCGAGAACACGTCAGAATCAGCCTGGACCATCAATAAGCTCAGTGCTACCCTCTGTTGGCTAGAGGTGAGACACTTAAATTTGATGGATGGGGCTGGAAATGTGTGCGCACACTTAGAAATGTAGTTACTTTTATTTGAGAAATAAGATGTATTTTATATTTATAGCCCAAATACCTCTTCTTCATAAACACACACACCTTATTTTGGTGCATTCCACTAGCTCAGAAAGCTTATTCAATGTCTGATCATAAAGCTATTTAGATATACCCATATTGGCGGACATGCAGACAAATGCATCAGTATCGTTTAATCCACTTTGCTTGTGACAGGGAGGTTAAGGTTTGAATTCCAGCCTATCAAACTAAGGTAGGTTTAAATAATTTCTCACCCTATCTCCGCCCAAATGGAGGTACACTTTCTCTACATTTTACCTTCCTCAACTTTACCCCATTAGTTTAATTATGTGGATGACCCAAACTGGTTTTTATATGCGGTCGACAAAGAACATTACAATTTGCATAATTGCTTATTTATCTGACAGTTTGTTGTGTTGTTCAGTGTTTCAGCAACCTTCGCGATGTTGTGTTGGCAGCAAGAAGGCGCAGTCTCTGTTACCCTCTACATAGGCACTGGGACCTCTCTGTCAAGGTACTAGAAGATGTCGTGCAAGTTCTCCGCCTCGGCAAGAAGCAAGTTTTGAAATGTCTTTTGGAAGTACACTCACTTTTAACAGCAGTGAACCCAGATATCTCTTGAACCAACTTTACATCAGGGACTACTGTGTGTGGATACAGCAAGCGTCCAACTATAAGTTGGCTTCGATCGCCGATGCTCTTAGTAAGGTACTAATGACTTCATAGGTGCTATTGTTTACTAACTTCTATGACCCACATGGTTGAGCTCACAGACTAAATATTATTCTAAACCAGCCTGGTTTGCCAATGACAAAGAGGTTAAAGCTCGAATCCCAGCCAAGTCTACAGAGTTTCTTTTTTGGTTTTTCCAACTGGCTTCCTACAATTGTGGTTACACTTCCTCTAAATTCCACCTTTCTCAACCTCAACCTATCAGTGTGGATAAATGTGGATAGTTGAACTGGTAGTAAAAGATGTCATTATAAAATAAATAATATGAGCTATTACACTTTAAATCCACTGTTCTGGCTATTTGTTAGCTAAAAAACTTTATTTTAGAGGTGTGAAAAGCATCAAAAACTTTACATTTGCTTTAAGTATTTGTCATTTCCGATGTCTTCAAAAAACAATCTAGCCTCGAAAATTATGAAACTTTTGAAAAATAAATATATTTAAAAACAATAGTAATATCAATATTACATATTTATTTTCAAATTTAGTCATTCTTTATTGTCACCTACTTTGGAAGACTTTGCTTAGTATACACCTACATACTAATTACTCTAAGTGTTAGGGAGGAGTAAGGTGGAGTTTGGAGGAAGTGTACCTTCATTTGCATGGAGGGAGAGTGGGAAAACCATTTAGAACCACCCTCAGTACATTGAAAATTCAAACCCAGATCCCCCTGTCATTGGCACTCTAATCTTTCACATCTTAGACTATGTGACCACCAAAACGGGTTCTTCCATAAATAGATACATAGTCTTAATATAATGATGCTCAGTATAATATTTTTTAAATATGTATGCTAATTCTGATCTCCTTTTGATCCCAGACGACCGTTGATAAGGACGACGTAGGTCTAGAGTTGTTGGAGCTGGAACATGCAGCGCAGCTCGTGTTGGGAGAAGAAACTAGCAAACATTCGGTTGCAGAGCTATCAAATACATTAACAGGACTGTGCCTTTCAAACAACCTCGCTGACAGTAGCAGTTCTGTCTCTCACAATCAGATCAGGTGAGGAGGGGAAATAGGGGCCTTTTATATGTTTCTATCCACCTTTCCTGTACCTTCTTACAAATATAATACAATTACCTCATAAAGTGATCAAATATTTTCCTTATAGATATATAATATATATTTGCATCACAAATTATTGTTACTGTAAAAAATTATTAAATATTTGGCTTTGGGAATATCTCGTATTGTTCGATTCGACCTGAAAAGGTGGACTTCACACACTCCTAGAAAACAGCATTATAAATCTTAGTTTTACCATAAGAATCAATGTTGGGTCTAGATGTTAGTTGCTAAGGCTCCCCAAAATACCTTCGAAATACCTAGATCCCTACAAGACACTTATTTTTGGGATGTGGACAGGACTAGCTCAGTGATCACTTTCACATGTCACTGTGGCAACTACGGTTCATAAAAAAATGTGGAGAGCTGACTGCTTATCTGCGAGCTTCTTTTCCTTGTAGATTTCCTGGTAACACGTAAGGCTTGACTGCGAAGAATAGAGAAAGGGGCAGGGAAAAAGGATGTGTGATGTGGCCTTAATGACACACTGCATATAACAAATGGAAATTGGGTGGTTGGCGAACAATTCAATCTTGACGCACAATTTATTTGCCTTAAAAACAACCTTGTAGCCAGTCGAGGATGACATTAAGGATAAAGAGGGTCGCAGACTATTAACAACACTATAGTAGGACTTACTGTATCTTTGTTCATCTTTCTAGTGCTTTATGTCAAGAAAATGATTCATCCTCAGATAGTGAGTCTGATTCTACTAGTGACTCATCGGATTCATCTTCACTCGACTCGGACGACTTCAGCTTCGACGAGATAGTCGCGAGTTAGTGGTTTTATCAAATCTGTTCTAATCATAATCAAACCGAAGAACATGATTTCATGCAAATAAGTGTAGTCTTGTTTGACACTCCTTATGTTATTGTAATAAATAAATCAGTATCCTCTTGATAATCGTTTTATAGAATCTCATTTTAATTGAGTTTAGGCGACTAAATCAATTGATGGTATTTTGTATATTTTCAAGAAATAAATAAATATATAGATATATATTAATCTCTCATTTTCTTGCTCAAAAAACAACAAATTTGATGCTCCTTGGTTGTGGGGTTAAACATAGGTGGTGGTAAACAGCAAATGTCGGAGCAGATAACATTTGAGTCTTATCTTGGGGAGTCATAATTTAAGTCCTAGCTCTTCAAAGATATTCGAAATTTGAGAAAATATCAGAGTCAAGACTCACATCCTTTAAAAAAAGAATCAAATTTTCATTTGAAATTTGTTTTAAAGCTCCAATATTGACTGACTTTTTGAATGGATTATAAAAGAATGTGTTAACATTTAGTTACTATTAATATTATACATTATATTTCTATTTCCTTTGAGATTCATCATTTTCTTCTAAGGTTTAGATTTGAATCCGAGATTTGGGATTTGAAAGTAAAATGAAAATTTGAATTCTCGATTCGAGTTCTAGCCAACTCTAATAATAGTAAGGCTAAGAAAGAAATACTATTTTACTTTCTTTTATTCACCCATACTACACCCCCACCACCCCTTTTTCTGTGCATTAGAGTTTAATCTCTAACATAACCAGTATTACTTTGTCAAGATGGCTTTAATCAGGGATCATATGTAAAACCTGGGGAAAAAAAAAGTTGGATGAACATAAAACTGCCAATAAAATCAAAGAAATGTCGAGGAGTTTTGTATTCAATCAGGAAAAATTGTGTATTTGGCTGTCTAAGAAAGAGAAATGTCTTAGTTGAATCCTATTGTTTTTATCATATTTATGTAATAAATAAATAAAAGGATAGAATATTAGGAAAATGGTAAAGCACAAATAAAGTAGAAACACTTAACACATATTTACACACACTTTTATATTTCAATGCTATTATAGCATCTTCCCCGGGAAGTAGTACTAATTAAACACATTACTAATTACTATTACTTCCTGAGTAAGATGCTATAATAACATTGAAATATAGAAGTGTGTGTAAATATGTGTTAAGTGTTTCTACTTTTATTTGTTCTCTACCATTTTCCTAATATTTATCGTTTTATTTATTTATTACAAATTGTTTTTGCTCACTACACAATATTTCATACATATCATATCTATGTAAATTTATTTTTTAGCGCATTTAAAGAAAATAATTATATTTAATAAATTGGGTATTTCAATTTTTCTTTTTTTTAAGTATCTTTGTAGTTGTCTAAATGAGCTTTAGTCAAGTAAATTTGGATTTGGATCAAGGAAAAGTAAAGGAATTCCTGAAATTTTGTAGCCATCCTGTTCTGTATTTTATACATGGAAGAATGTACAGGAAAGAGTGATATAAACTATTAAAAATAATGAACACAACTTGTTTTTTTACAATGAAAAGAACAACACTATTCACACTCGACACTGCTGCCGCTGGGCAAAGAGGTGATATGACTGCCTCTTGAAGGAAAATTTTGCTTGGTGAATTTCTGTAATGTGATTTTTTAATTGTCAACATTTGAACGTATCATTTTCAGTTAAGGACCTATGTTGGTATTCCCCTTATATCTGTTCTTTCAATGTTTATCGAGTCCAGCCATTTTGTTCACTTTTTCCACCATAAATTTATTTTTAAATAACATCTAATTTCATAAGCCATTAAAAAAAATACAAATTACCGTATTTCTTTGATTCTAAGACGCCAACGATTGGACATTGTGCCTTAATTTTTCTTTACCACCAACAGAAAAATAGTTTCGATTCTTATAAATTAATAAAATTAAAATGTTAACATACTTTATATCTAAGAAATATTTTTATAACAGAATTCAATTTATTAACAATAATAGTGCCTTATTTATCAGTAGGTATGTTATTCATTTCTTTCTTCTAAATCACTATTAGTTTGATTCTTCTGAGCCATTGAGAGTGTTGGTCAAAAACGAACTGCGATTATAAGATGTTATCGAGTCTAAGACGCACCCCGTTTTTACAGATGTTTTAATGGGAAAAAAAGTGTGTCTTACAATCAAAGAGATATGGTAGTAAAGTTTTCAAAGCCTCACATTGCAGCGTCACTTTTCCTATCACGTAGAAAAGAGATATGGTAGTAAAGTTTTCGAAGCCTCACATTGCACCGTCACTTTTCCTATCACGTAGAAAAAGAAACGATTGCTTGTACATAATTAATTTAGTTAAACTTGATGAAAGTCGGTGAAGGAGAATGCATCACAGAACTATGTAAGATTAACAAATAAATTTATTAAAAAATAAGAAGAAGAAATAGGATTACATATGAAGTGGGGGAGAAGGGATTATTTGAAAGTTATGCAGGAAAAACATTATTTTAGGCAATTCCATTCTGCGACTATAAAAACAAGACAAAACTGTATTTAATAAAAAAGTGTTGAAAAAATATATCATATCATTGAATTAGGAAGTATGCCTAATAGATTTTTGATTATATTTAATATTCTAAACCTGATAATTCTTGATAACTAACTGTTAATATCTATTGACTTAAGATTGGTACAGACTTCCTTTTCCATGTGACTTGTGTTTATGGAGAAAATAAATGAAGCATAATATGGATATTTCATATTTAATTTTTTGCATTTCAAATTTATCTATTATATTGTCCGACACCTTAGCTCAGTCAGTAGTGTACTGAGCTAAAGGTTCCAGGTTTGATTCCTGGCATGGCCAAAAATTTATCATTGATGAAAATATGGGTTTACCCTTTCACATTGATAAATTGACGGCTGGGGGCTAGATGTTGTGTCTGTCCTAGTCTTAAGTTTGATTATAAGGCATATGAAGCTATGACAGGGCTAGCCAGCCGGAATTGGAAAATATATGGCTCGAATAAAAAACTAACCCAGGCCATAGGCGGGAAACAGTAATGGATGTAACTAAAAAATGTATCTATTATATTGTGAACATTCTTTAATTAATTACTAGTACTGGCACTACCTGGGATTCTGTAAATCCCTTGATAGGCTTCTGTGGACCACCATGGCTCTGAGGATCCCCCTTTGAGAAACACTGCATTAATGCATCATATGAATGATGAGATGATAAATTACATCATAATATATCTGTCTGTGTCTCAGAACCAAATAAGTGGAAAGATTTTTATTTCATTCAAACATCAAAAACAGCAAATATGTACTGAGGTCATTGTTCACTTGATGACTAAGCGCCACATTCAATCGTAATAATAACTTGTGCAATTATTGCGAACCATATCATAAAGCTATAAAAAGAATCTCAAATGCTGAGTAATCATAATTGCAACCTTTAAACTTTATCTTAAGGTGGGGATGTAGCAAACAAAAAAGAAGTCAGTATTTCTGCAGTTTATATAACTAAACTTTTTTGTTCAAAATAAATCAAATATTGTTCCAATAGAAACATATAGTTTAATTTTCTCCACATGTTGACCTCATCAGTTCCAAAATTTAATGACAATTTTTTTTATCTTCATTTAAAAAGTTTCTCGTCCAATGAACTTTGCTCATGACGGATATTCAAGAACTGTTGATATCACCATGTGCAGAAAATTAAACTCTATGTTTCTACTGGAATATTATTTAATTTATTTTGACCAAAAAATTGTTTTGCTACAAAAATTGCAAAAACACTGCTCTTTACTTGTGTTACCTATATTCCACACCTTAAATGCTGTGGGTTTCAGCGTTTTAATATTGTTGTATAATTTTTTATTAGAAAATTATTTTCATTTTTTGTATATTCAGTAAATAAAATTAAGGGAATTTTTTTTTTCTGAGAATTTCTCACCATTGTTATACTTTTGTCCCTTAATTATGTATACCACTGTAATGTTACTGACTTGCCCCTAAAGAATATGTGAAAGCATTGACGATAATATCGTCCTAAATTTATAAACATATTTAATTTTATTTGAACTTTATAATATATTATGTGGCACTTAAAGCACGTCTTCTTCTAAGAAGGCACGAGCCACTGATAAGTGACATCAGAGTGCGTGACGTTAGTTGAGTCAATATGACAATTTAAGGTTTTTAATAAATAATAACTTCCTGTTCTGGAAAGATCGAATAGAAATTTTAAAAGGTAATTTGAGTCAGCTTCCTTCTCTCGGACAGTCTACTGCCATCCAGATGGTTTTTTTGTTGTTTTTTTAAATTTTTTTTAATAACACCTTCTAGAAAGTTCTTTCGAAGCGAGTTATATACTAGGCGTGGTGAAATAAATGTGCACTGGCTCACTATCCCTGACACTAGCCCCCTCACTGTGACTGTGTCTGTCACTCAGCCTTCGATACATAAGGTTGTGTTATTTATTAGTCGCATCTCGAAATTGTTAACGACATGATCAGTATTACGATCAAGACAATAGTGATATTAAAATAAAATTACATCTATTCTAATAATTGTGTATTATTTCAATGGTACTATTACCACCCAAACACGGGGCAATTATCATCAACAAAATAGCATAATGTTATACCACTTGCACTTTTAAAATCATGGTTTATTTTCATTCTTTAATTATTATTATTATTATTATTAAATATTTATTAGACTAATAAACTATGTATTTATTTTAATTTTTCACGGATTTCTTTTTTTCTTTAATCTGAGGAAACAAAAAGTATATCTAGAGTAATAGAAGTGTTCCATCTTCAACAAAGTAAAATGTATTATTTAAAAACTCATCACAAACTGGCTATAAAAATTCCTTCCTTGCTAGAATTTTTATGTATAAAAAATACTTAAATGCTCTGCTGCAAGCATTGTATCAGGGACCCTAACTGAATTGATTAAGAAGAGTGAATTTTAAGATATTGAAGAAGAAGAAGAAAAATTATATCAGAATGTCATCTCTAGTGTTTGGTTAGAATCGAACCCGGCCCTACTGGGTGAAAGCTAGGCATGTCAACCACTTGCACAGCCTTACTAGTTTTGTTGACAACATTATGGGTCAGTTTCAGTCTCAGACTTAGTACACCTCAATTGTGGTGCTCTACTAAATACAGGACAACACTTACCTAGACTTCAATAAAACTGGCCCATTCCATTCTGGTCTAGGTAAGTGTTGTCCTGTGTTTAGTATAGCGCAGCACTTGAAGCGTACTCAGTCTGACTATGAAACTGGCCCATTCCATTCTTGTCTAGGTAAGTGTTGTCTTGTATTTAGTATAGCGCTGCACTTGAAGCATACACAGTCTAACTATGAAACTGGCCCTATATTTTGTAATACATACTTCCATCTTTTCTTCACTCTTCTTCCCTCCCTCTTTCCTCACCTTTCTCCTCTACTGCTTCGCATCTTACCACCCATCAGGGGAATCCATATATTTACACTACTGAGGTAGGGATGAGAAGTATAGCTATTGTAGAGTAAATATGCCTGTATTTTCTTCAAAGGAGAGTGGAAAACCATTTATGAAAACCCCACTTTCAATATGTGGGCAAATCAGTCCAAACAAGATTGACGCTTTAGTCCACTTTTTCCATGTTTAAAGTTTATACTCTTCTGATCCACATCACACATTATGTGTTGATTGTTTTGGGGAACCCCATCATTATAATTAGAAACACATATATGTAATTATATCTACACACTACAGAAGGTATAGGAAAGATGGATAGGATCTAATAAAAGGAACAAACACATTGGGAGAAAGGAACACTGTTCTCATTCTGTCCCCGAACAAAGAGGTATGGGCAGGCTCTCCAGATGTCCTCCTTTTCACATTTCAATCCGGTGTTTGAGAGGAAAATTTCAAAATGTCTTCCATTTTGACAAAATCCCTTTGTCATTTTTTGAGGTTATTTTCTCTCAAAATGATTTTGTATTTAGAAATTATATTTTAAGATTACATTTCAGTTATCACAAGAAGTTTTTGTGTGGTTTTTTTTTCGGTAAACTTGCCACGTAGTGTTCATATGATAAAATTTAGGATTTCTATTTGCTGGATGTATGTCATCATCAACCAATCATATCGACCATCCTAATGCTTTAACGTCTTTTCTTGGAAACTTGGAAAAAATTATGAACACAAGAAGAACTATAAATATAATAGAATAATATAAAACACAAATGGTAACTAAAGGTTATATAAGTTATTTGTTTATAACATTCATACATTTATTCAAGCGTTAAATTACTGGTGTGGGCTGTGGTTGATATGTTCATCACATAATTATAATGTATTCTGAACCACCAAAAGTATTAATGGTCTAAAACAAATTTCACTTTAAAATTTAAAAAAAAAAACATTATTTTTAATGATTTGAGGGTCCCTTCCCTAATTGAAACAATACTGTAATTATCTTTATGCCTTAGACAATCTTGTTTTAAAAGTTGTATATAAACATTTAATATTACTTATAATTTACAGTGTTGCACTTAAATTTGAATCACACTCTAAACTCTTATTAAAGGACAAAGATTCTTGAAGAATGTGGATTTGGAAGGTTGATGGCATAGAAAAAATGTTCACGTTAAAAAAAAAGTTATTTTAAACATTTATTTTGTACTTAAAAAAATGTACAGGATATTTTTGTTTTCTTGCAAGTGCAGTTGTACATTTAGAATATTTCATTTGAATATGATTTGATTGTTGTTATCTTCAGTCTCTGGAATTCATCTTAAGTGATGATTTAACACAGAGCTTTCATAGGCTCAATCAAAACAACCAAATAAAGTAGATTAAATATACTACTATTATTTTAAAACATTACATTCCAGTTTTTTTTAATGTCTCAATCTTTAATATTACCATGCAAGTTTAAATTTGATACACAATAAATAATTGATCCTCGTAAATTTTATTATTTATAAATGGCATATAGTCTGATTGCCATTTAGGGCAAACAACATTAAAATAAAAATTGCAATAGTTATCCTACAGCATTCAAAATTAGCACTATATACTAAAAATAAAAGCTACCAAACACACAGAATTAAACATGAATAAATAAAACTAGATTTAATACCAATTAGGCTTGGGTTTGCCTCATGGACTATTTTTCAATCTAATGATTTTTATTCTTACTGGTACAGTGGTATATACTACTAAATGTATCTCTTGAAAATGTTATCTTCAAGTACACTCCATTTATATAAAAGGTATTATCATATTATCCTGACTGTCCACACTATATACCTTAGCTTATAAGCTATGCCATAGTGAAACTAAGCAAGCTAAGCATGTTACCTACAAGGTAAATTAATCAATCTAATGGTTTAAATAACATTTTACTTTAAAGGTATAATTGCTGCATAAGTAGAATCCCATAAAAATTGTTTTATTTTCAGTTAATTTATTTTTTAAATCTCACTTATTGGTGTTATTTCCTGTTTATTAAAAATTGCATGTTATCTGAGGTGTTTAAGTATTATTTACATATTGAGACAATGTATACAAAATTAAAATTTATTATTGAGACCTTATATAGTTGCTTCAAAATTCTTTGTCAAGATAGTCTGCATATTTCACAATTTTGTAACCTAAAGCTAGGTTACACTACAACAAAATACTAATCAAATTACAGATTGTTAAAATGTCTGCTTAATTTATTCTTAATTTTGTGTTTATTTAAAGTTTTTTTATAAAAATGATGTTATTTCATTTTATAAGAGGATTTTGTGTAACAAGACAATTTGGTTTTATTTCACTTTTCAAAAACATTGTAAATCACATCTAAAAACTATCAAAGGGAAAAATACTTGATTCCATCTTTTTATGGCACTTTTTGCTTTATCGCATCTTACCATTTTTACGGGCTCTAGGCATAAGAAAAAAACATATATATATAATATATATATATATATATAGTAGGGCTCCCATTTCAGTGGGTAATAAGTTCCTAGATCTACCGCGGTTACGTGAAATTGCGGATAACATCAAACTATTAAACAATTTGGTATTCATGTAACATACATAAATACGGTAAAGTTTAATTGATAAATTATTCACAGTAAGACATTTCCAACATAATAACGTGTACTTACTATTTTACTCTCCATTCTTCTTGCTGCGATGATCAATGTTGATTATGCTGCAGCTGATGGTGATGACAGTGATATGATAGCACAATGCCCACGATGAGGGGATGAAGTGAGGTGATGGTGTAGGCAGTGTGACTTATAAATAATGTTTTTCTTTAATTAAAAATAAGTAAAATTGGGCGGGGGGTTAGCCGCGGAATACTGAATCAGCTAATACGGGAGACCTACATTATATTATTTTCTTATGCAGCAGTTATACCTGTAAAGGAAAATGTTATTTAAAGCATTAAATTGTTTAAATGTAGCCTACATCCTTTTACCCTAATAGGTAATAGGTTTGCCTATTTTAGTTCCACTGTGATGTAGTTTAATTTACTTTATAGATCATTACTAAGCAAAGTAAATGTAGTGTGTAACTCATTATATTAAATCATTTGTTTGTCGCTAGAAAAAGTTGAGTTGCATATTAGTTGATTTCATAAAGACATCCATGCACACTTGATCACATTAATATATATAATAGGTAGTAGCGAATCAAAACTTCCCTCATTAACTTACCCTAAACCTGCTTCAAAGGCTGTATGGTCTAAGGCATCACTCTTCCTCCATGAAAATGCTAGTACATTTTCTCTAAATTCAACCTTCCTCATTACTAAACACATTGAGTAATTAGTACATAAGCATATAACCCGAAAATTTAGTAAAACTCGATGCTAAAAAAATAATCATACCATAACAACTTATCACTCTAGTTATCTACAAACTTTTCACACTAATATATTGCTAATTACCGTACTTCTTCATTCTAATACACACTTTGTTTCCATTTAAACATTTTAAAAACTGGGTGTGTCATAATTGATGGCGTCTTAGAATCTCAGTTCTTTTTCATCCAACGTTCTTGATGGCTCTGAAAACTATTCATGACCTGCCTTGGTGGTGTAGTTAGTTAACACGTTAGTTTTGTGTTGAGCTAACTGCCGAGGATGGGGAGGTTGAGGTTTGAATCTCGATCTGGTGAATTGGGGGTGGTTTTTCCTAAATGATTTTCCACTCTCCCTCCATGCAAATGCGGGTTCACTTCTTATATATTCAATCTTTCCCATTCCAACCCATTAGCTTAATTATTACATAAGCATATAACCTGAATGGGTAGTAAGACGCGGTGCTAAATAAATAAATATTATTATGAGATGGTAAAGATAAAGACG
Source organism: Timema cristinae (assembly GCA_039000515.1). Lineage (NCBI taxonomy): Eukaryota > Metazoa > Arthropoda > Insecta > Phasmatodea > Timematidae > Timema > Timema cristinae. Next base: position 107,784,274 of record JBCFYV010000012.1, read on the forward strand.
ACTCAGAAGAATCGGACTGATTTTGATTCTGAAAGAACGAATGAATAACATACCTACTCATAAATAGGTTGCCTGCTATTGTTGTTAGTGATTTGAATTCTGTAGTAAAATATTTCTTGTATACATGGTATTTTAGCATTTTATTTTTATTTATCTTCTTAGAATCAAACCTTTTTTTATTTGGTGGTGACAGAAAAATTAAGGTATGTTTTACAATTGATCTCGATGGCTTCTTAGAATCGATGAAAGACGTAATTTACAAGCACTTCTTAACCATATTTTACAACTGAAATTAAAATAGCTATCCAATAAATATGTTGGTGTGATCCCACTGTATCTGAGCACTTCAGGAAGTGTAAACTACATGTTTGTGTTACACGGAAACTTCCAAGCAGAGCTGTTCTCTGGGCACAAGATCACTAACTTTATTTAAAAGAACCACCAAATGAGTTAACTTTGGGAAATATATATGTCTCACTTTATTGCTGAAAAATAATTGTCAAGCTATCCTTAATTTACTTGTCATGAGTAACTCAAAGTATGTTTATTATTAGTTTATTCAACGCTGCTATGTGGTAGGGTACTCAACTACTTATATAGTTTATATGGATTAACTTGTTTTATTAAACATGTGTATTTAGTAGAAATAAAGATTATTTTGTCATAAAATAAGTTAACTGATCATTTCTTGCAGGAAATAAATCAGGCCACTCTGTAATAATATTAATAAACATTCTTTTTGTTTCTGAAAACCTCTATTTCTATATCTTGGTGAAATGAAGACTATCTAGGTCTCACTATCGCTGAGAGTTCCAATTGTCAGTCTTAAATGCTAACGTTCCTCCTATAACACTTAAAACACAAATCATAATGAAACAATTACATTGGATAATCTAGCCATAATAAAAGCTTGCTGTAATGATTTATAATCTGTTTCTTGTCGAGTCCAAATCTTCTTCGTTTTGGTTCTCTTGAACAATCTGTTCATTTTTTTGATCTTGTACCTTGTCACGTTCTTTTACCAAAACTTTATCCTTTTCTCCTCTGTTCTGTTGTTCTTTTCCCAACATATTTCTCTCGCTTCACTTTTATCACACTCGTAACATTCTTTGGTTGTGTTTCGCTCTGACCTAACCCTTCTTCTACCATTAGTTTATTCTTGTGATGGTGCTTCCACCACCTTCTTGTCTCTATTTTCTCCTGCCTTGTGTTCCCTTTGACTGTGTTTTTCTTCTACCTCTGTCGACACGGGTTGATAATTCTCATATGAAGGTGCATAATTAGATTGATCATCGTACATGGCCTTTGGTTCATCTTCTTGTCTTGTCTCATCATCCTCTTTGTGTTCCCTGTGACTGTGTTTATTTTCTTCCTCTGTCAATATGGGTTGATAATTCTCATATGAAGGTGCATAATTAGATTGATCATCGTACATGGCCTTCTGCTCAGCTTCTTGTTTTGTATCATCATCCTCTTTGTGTTCCCTGTGACTGTGTTGGCTTTCTTCTGTGGTCGATGTTTGTTGATCGTTTTCAATTCTGTACAGATATACATTGTTAGATTTAGTTTCGAACACTTCCTCAATGTTTTTTTCTTCGTAAAATGGTTGGCTTGGAGTAGTTGGTTTTTCGTTGGTGTTGTTGTTGTACGTAGGTGCTGACCTCTCCATTTTTGTTTCCTTTGTTCCTTACCGCTTGGTTTCTTACCATGATATATCCTATTTCTGCTTCGATCCCTCACTATTTCATTGTTTTGACTATTCAATCCAATAACTTCATCACTTTCACTGCTGCTACTGCTGCTTGTTTGCTGCTACTGCTGCTATACTACTACTACTACTATACCACTACTATCTGCTGCTGCTGCTTTCAATAAACACTGGTTTCTTAGGACGCCTCTTTTTTTGGGGGACAATTGTATTTTCCATGTGACCATGATATTTTGGGTTTCCAGTTTGAAGAACTATGTATTCACTGCGGAGGACGCTGCTGCCATGTTTGTGGGTGTGTGGGAAGTGTATGATGACCTTGATAGGAACTGTCCCATCTTCAAGCGAGAGGACGGGTAAAAGCGTACCTTGCTCTCCTCCGGTAGGGTACGTTTCAGTTGTAAGAGAGCTCTCCTGAATATTCCGCATGGTTCTTTGTGCGGTTACTTGCGCTGGCTTTTTCGAATTCTAATTGATAGTTTAGTTCAGGACGTTCAAGGCTTGTCGTTTTATTTAAGGTGATAATGGTTCTATTTGTTGTTTGTAAAGTAGTATGGTTACTTATTTTACTGTCATTTATTTCAGTTCTGTTATGTTGACTGATTTGTGTGTGATATTGACTTTGTGCTGTTCCTGGTCTATGTTGCTGATGAATATTAAACTTTAGTTTTCTAGTCGGGGTGGTTTTAGTTCTATAGATTTATTATGTTAGATTATATTTGTGTGCGATTCGACTTTGGCGTTCTGGCTATGTTGTGATGATATAAATGTTTTATCGGTGTTTTGTCTTTAGAATGTTATGTGATGATATTGTGCGATATCGACTTTGTGCTGTTCCTGGTCTATGTTGCTGATGGATATTAAACTTTAGTTTTCTAGTCGGGGCAGTTTTAGTTCTATTAGAATTAGTTATGTTAGACTTCTGTTTATTCCATGAACTCGAAGTGTAATTTCTGGTGCTATTTATTAAATTAGTTTCTGTACTATTAAATAGGAAGTGAAATACATATTTAAAGGAGTATATATATCTTTTGTTGTATTATTAATTTGTTTAATATCTGTTGTTGGTATGGTTCCATTATTACTTAAGTTCGCTGATATATTTCCTGGCGTTGTTGGGGTGGTGGCACCATAGATAAGGGAGTAGTAGGTGCCACTAATGGTGATGTTGTCCGTAGGAGCTGGTGCAATTTGGTTCGGTATTTCTGTTGTGGTGTTTTCAGGAAAACTTAGTTCTGTTTTGTTTGAAGATATGGTAGTGTTACTTGGAACAGATATCTGCAATAAACCAACATATTATATACGCTATTTCATGTCACTTAGCGGCACTAGGAATATGATCTTTTTTTAAAAAACTTAAAATAAAACCTGGATTTAACAGCTAAGAACATTACTAGAGCTACTTTCACTTATGCATACATCTTCAGCTGTCACTTTGGATAGATATTTACTATCAATACCTATAAATAAATACTAATAATATAGTAAGACATTATTTTTGGCCACAAAAATGTTTATTTATAAAAGTTTCTTCCCAACAGAATTCTAATTTAGGATGCACACACAAACACACATGCATTAGTGAATATATCTAGGACTTTCTTCTTAAAATTTCTCAGCTGGTATTCAAACACAAACCCTTTAGATGCACATATAATTGGTAGGCTTGCATGTAGAACCATCATTCAGGTGTGGACCTTAACAAAATCTTTAGAATTATCACTACCGGTAAAAGTGGTAACTCTTTCTAAGGTGTCAGTCTGGTAAAATATATTTAATTTTACTTAGTTTGTTTTCTCCCTCCATTTTCCTAAAATTGTGTTTAAATTATCTTAAATTTCAGACTACCGAGGTTTAGTCTAACAATGTTTTACTGTATTCACTTTTCAGACTATATTTAAATGTTAATAACTGTAAATGTACATAAGTAATATTAAAATAATCAACAATTATATATGTGTATAGCTCTACTTAATATGTTCCATTGATTTGAGAAGGGGGCACTTGAAATTAATTCGAATGATGTAATATTTAATGAAAGTTAAATATTATTAAATAACACTGTATCACTTACTGTAGGATGTATGCAAGGCCCACAAGGGTCCTCGTTGTAGGTTGACAAGATGGCAGCCTTGACGTAGGGATAGTTTAGAATACTCCAAGGCATAATAACTTGGTATGCCAATCGAACACATCTGAAAGCAATCGTATTGTGTGAAAACCATCTCTTGTGGGGGCTGTGTCTCGAGATTATTTAATTTACAATCACAAGGTACTTGTTAATTATCATAATTATAGCTATTAGCTGATTTTAGTAGGAAGAACAGTATCTAGTAGTTATCAAAGTTACTAAAACAATTTTAACCTACTCATATATCTAGTCGTGTTATATGAAGCTGTCACTTTTAACAGATATTATCACTACATTTAAGATAACACAAGTAATATACATAATAAAATGTTATAAATGTTGGCCGCGAAATAAATTTGTTTGAATTTTCTAAACTGTTCTTCCTACTAAAATCAGCCTATAAATATAACATTAGCCAATTTGGTGGTTACATGGTCTAAGAGTATCTCACTCATCATATGCTGAATTGATAGGCAGATTAGCATTCATATCTAGGTCGCCTGTACTGAAGAGTGTTTTTACCTGAACGGTTCCCCGCTTTTCCTCCACGCCAATGTTGTTACACTCTCTTTAATTCTTCTATCTTTCTCATCCCTAGCCCATTACCGTAAATATGCGAATAGCCCAAATTGATATTAAAACTCGATGCAAAAAAAAGTTTGCCTTAAGTGCGCAGTGAGCTATGACCACATTTAGAAACACATGTCACTTTAACTAGAGGACAAGTCAAATCTACTTCTTTTTTTAATCTGAATATATATATATTTCTTTAAATTATAACGTTGTTCATGCGATATATATATATATATATATATATATATATATATATATATATTAGCATGAACAACGTTATAATTTAAAGAATATATATATATAATATCATTTCTTTAAATTATAATGTTGTTCATGCTAATTTTACTTTGTTGTTAAAATAGAGGTAACCACTAAATGCTAACTTAATTTTTGTATTGATAGGAATCCACCTTCAGTTTAGTGTTAAAAAAGATGATTTTGAGGACTGGTTGATAGGTTTGTCCCTATTTGTATCAGGATAACATAAACAAATATTATTTACCAAACACATTGAAAAAACTTACACAAACCATAAAAGTACATATTTAATATAAAAATATTATTTATCAAACACACTCATCAAAAATTTGTCTGTAAACCCTTTTTTTAAATGTAACTTTGTTACCCACTTCAGTGCTCACATAGTCTAAGGCACTACTCTTGCACTGGACTAGACTGCCGATGATGGGAAGATCATTGTTCGATCCTGGACTTGTGGACTGAGGGTGATTTTTCCTAAATGGTTTTCCCACTCTCTCTAGATAAATTCAGATATACTTCCTCTAAATTTAACCTTCCTCATCCCTAACCCATTAGCGTAATTAGTACACAAGCATATAATCCAAACGGGTATAGTAGTAGTGAATGTAATCAAAATGACAACAAATAGCGGGAGAATTATACTGTAATAATTTTTTTTAGCACCACTTCTTGCTACCTTTTCTGATTATACACATACGTAATAATTACACTAATGTGTAAAGGATGAGGAAGGTTCAATATTATAGGAAGTATACCGCCTACATTTACATGGAGGAGGAGTGAAAAACTATTTAAGGGGAAAACACCTCCAGTACACTCAACCGGTATTTGAACCCCGACATCTCCATCATAGACAGTCCAGTCTAATGTGAGAGTGACACCTTAGTACATGCGACGATGTACTGTTTTAAAAGTGTTTTACCGTTTCTTCACCTGTCCATTATTAGAATGTGATCCACCCCGCCCTCCAGCACGTTGCCCCATATTGATCCATTGGTAGGTTCCTGATACACGGGGATCTCCCCCGCCATACTCCTCATGGTTTTTAGTCCCAGGGTTTCGCTGGCAGCTGCTGCAGAGTTGACTATGAGGAAGTTGAGGTCGGAGAATCCAGCAGAATTCAAGCGAGACCGGAGCTGATCCAGCCTATTAATCATATTATATTTTTTATGAACCAATAAATAACTCAAACTCTTACAACTGTGGATAATTAGTTTGAAATTGGTTATATTTTTACTTAAAAAAATATATTGTAAGCGCTACTGCTAATACAGAGTTCTATTAGCAACTCTTTTTTTTTTTAGTCTTAAGTATTTAATGTTCACTTTCTGAAATGACTGATTGTATCAGCTCCTGACTTACAAACTAACTTAATTCTAGATCAAACACAACACTCAATTTCATCAGCTATAATTATATTGACCATACCGAGAATCAAACCCTGGACACTTTAATTCCTAAGACACTCACACAACTGTCTGAACTAAGGTGTCTAACTCTCAATAATGTAAGCTATTCTAAGTGACTGAGGAAATAAGTGTGAATATTAGGCACTTGTTGAGGGAAGAACCGCGCCTATGCACTCAATCTGAGATGAGACCTCACGCTCTGAGGAAAGTCAAACACTAGTACACACCTAACCCCACCACTTAAATATAGAAAACATATGATACGACAGACTGTATTTAATGGTTACAAACGCTACTAAAACAACTTCTAAATATTCATACTTCAAGTAATGTGATTTGTAGCTGTTGCTATAGATGGCAAATATATATATAATTGATGTATTTACAGACACATTAATATATTTGTATTGAGGTTTTAGTATCAAATATTTTGAATAATTTATTCATATTGTTCACATATCGGACTATGCTTCAAAGCTTGAGAATCGCCAATTTTTTTCCCCCTATTTTTACTAGATTTTTCTGCTATTTTCAAAAGCTAAATTAAACTTTAAAAGTGAAAAGGAGAAAAGAATAGCATTACAAAAAACTTGCCATCTTAATATCATAATTAATGTTTGCTCAGACCAACGCAATTCAATAAATCGGAAACAACTGTTATATTGATATAATTTTATCATTATATCATAGCTTTCAATATATGCCTTGCTATATATTAAATTATAAATATATAATTATGCTATCAAAAATTGCATCCCTTGCTGACACATTTAACAGGTGGCAACAATACCTTTGTAATTAAATAGACAAAAATGTATAACTATTTATCTCATAGCCGGGAAAAAAAATATAATTATTTGAATGGCTGGTATAACGCTTTCATCACACAGGAAAGGTGGATAGAAAACAATATGCTGTTTACAACGAAAATAAAAACACAGTTTACACTTTACATTGATGCCACTGGACAAAGAGGTAATGGCTGCCTTTTAAAGAATATTGATCATCACCGCGCAATCCTTCGACCTAGGTTTCATTCTATTGAAACTCATCAGGAGGGAGTGTGAAACGCACAATGCAAACTCCTAAAATAGGTTAGAAAACAAACAAAAGGGAATTAAAACAATACTTACAAATACACATAAAGGATACCTAAAAAAAGTGAAAAGAGGTTTTCCCTAAATAAATCTTTTATCACACACTAATTTTAATAGATAAATCGTTTTTCACTTCTCAAACTGCTCTACTTACAATTCGGCCTGCTTGAAACAGAACTGTCAGGAGGCGTCTAGTACTGCCACAACTGTGACGCTTCCACTGGGAATTAGAGTCTTGCCCTCTATTGACCAGTCGGGTAACTTCTGGCAGTGCTCAAGGTAACTGTTAGCCAGGGGTATGACCATCAGGCATACCACAATGATTCTCCACATTGTAACGGGCAGGGTGTCTATCCTGTTAACACAAAAGTGAGTCACCTTCATCCGGGTCAAGTTCATATTTTGTCTCTTAGTTACATTATGAGGAATCACAAGTGTCTAAACCAGAGGTAAACAATTAATTTGGTTTGCGGGCCATATGACCATATCAAAAGATTTTACCTGTATTACAAACAATTTTTAAGGCCCGCTTTCTACCTTTTTACCTAAAACCCTAAGAAGCCATTTTTTGTGTGTTTTTTCCTTTAGTCGTGAAGATTTAAATTCATTAACATTTTGTAGTTATGTTCACCCTTCCCCCACTCATGTGACTCCCTTATCCACAGCTGCGATACCTTGCCCAGTGTTGTCAACTATACGATCTGGATACTACTTGCACCATAATTCCGCCACCTGTACAATTCCTAGCTGGATATTTTACTAAAATGATATCCTCGGGAGCTGTTGATAGAATAATTATTAATTTATTGTGAAAATAGGATGATTGATCAATGTTGTTGAAGCTTAATGCTTAGAGATGATGGTTTGAATCAAATTGTGGTAGAAATTAATCTTTATGTAGTGCTATTGAGTTTGAATTTGAATATGAATAGAATTGTGGACTTTCCCACTAGAATTGATACTTTTGTATTAAGCGCCAGTTTTTGTTGTTTTACATCGAAACAAATCAAGTATTTTTCCAGCCAAAATATAATCTCTATTTTAGGTCCTTGTACAATCGCTTGAGTCTAGACTTAGTCTGAATGAATCTTCTTTTTAATAATCTGGTAGCTTTATTCATTCATGTAGGTACTTTAGACTGCTGACAGATAGACATACATCCTTTGTTTGTCCCTGAGGCCAGAGGGAGGGCTTTGTGGGCTGGATCTAGCCTGTGGGCTGTCAATTACCGACCGCTGGCCTAGACCCTTTGCTACTCAAAATAGTGGAACTTGTATTGGTTGACGAGTTATTTAATTGTTTTATAGTTGTGTACACCATAATTCATAAGCACTCATGTCAAGTATCCCAGAAGTTTTTTAAAACTAAATATAGTAATTATTAAGTAAAAGCTTTCTAACAGTCATACCAATGTTTTTTTAAACTAAAAATCTAGCTTGGAAAGGAAGGAAGTGTACTATTTTGATCAAATACATTTCTTCAAGCATAATTTACTATTTAAAAATATAATTTAATTGTGTTTTGTTACCAGTTCAGGTTAAATGCATATGTACTAATAATCACTATTATGTGTTAGGGATGAGGAAGGTTGAATTTATAGAAAATGTACCCACATTTTTGGGGAGGGGAAGTAAAAACTTTTACTAGTTAGGCTAAAAATCAATAAGTACATATATTTTGTCTCAGTAAAAACTTTTACAAACTTGAAATATCACTTAGGTCAAACTTGCAGCTAAGACATAAAAATAGAAGAAGAAAAACTTAAATAAGAATATAAAATTTATATTTGAATGAAAATATATCAACACATTGCTAATAATAACCTATAAAAATTATAAACTGGTTTCAAAGAGCACATTTAAAAAAATATATTAGGCTCAAGTTAGGTTAACTTAAAACAAACAATGGCAGCCACTGCTAAATTGTGTTCATGTTCTCAAATACAGTGGTAAGCAAACGGTGTGCCTTGGTACACTGGTATACCTTGGAGGCGATTCAGGTGTGTCCTGTGGCCAGAGTCCAGAGTGCCCACTATTGCTGTTCAATTAAAACACAAATTAAGTTGGTATGAGTGGCAGTCGTGCATCCTCCACATTTTCTACATACTCATACTTACTAATACTTTAAATACATCTGACAAAATCAAAAGCTTTTGTGTGCACTTACAATTATTATGTGTTACCCAAATTACTAATGGTTTGAACGAAATGTTTCCAAATGTTAAAAGAAGCATAAAAAAAAACACTTAAAAACTTAAATCCTGAAACAACTGAAGCTACTTCAGCAAAAAATTAGTCTATACTTTCCTAATTCTTATTCCCAGTACTATTATTGGACTGGGTGTGTAGTCCATTTTCTGCTGCCGCTGTATGTATCAAATACAAGACAGTGTGCCTGAAAAAATGTAGGTTTTTTAAGTGTAACATGATCTAAAGATAAATATACCAAGTAATGCCATGCATCGCTGGAGGAAATAATGGACCATCTGGTGGAGACAGAGGGAAGATATGGCATGTAGATCAACATTAATAAGACAAAAGGGAGGGGGATTTCAAACAAATAAAGAGCCGCTGAGAATCAAAATTGGAAACCAGGAGTTGGAAAACATAGAACATTTCAAGTAGCTGGGAAGTCTGCTGACAAGGATGCCTTCTGCACAAAGGAAATTAGGTCGAGGATCGACATGATCAAGGAAGCTGTCCACAAGACAGTTAAGTTAGGAACTGAGGAATAAACTGATGTAACGCTAAATTTGGAGCATTGCCCTGTATGGAGCAGAAACGTGTATTCTCTGGGAGATGGAAAAGAAATAGAGAGATTTAAATGTGATGCTGGACCAGACTGAGAATATCAGGTGGACAGACAGACAAATGAAATCCTAAGAATAGTGGGTGTGAGGAGAACTATTTTGGGTGTGATTCTTCGGTACAAATCAAACTGGATCAGACATATTCTTAGGACATTCTATACAACGTCATAGAAGGTAAGTTTGAGAGAAAGAGCAGCTTAGGAAAAAGGAGGATTCAAATATTAGGTGACTTGAAGAAAAGAAGAAAATTCTGGGAGCTCAAGGAGGAGGCATAGGATGGGGGGCTTTGGCGGTCTAAGTTCACTGAAAAATTGAATGGAACTGCCCACTTTTTTATTCAAGTAGGTAATATATTTCTCCACTACCGGCTGGCTAGGCATGCCTTATAATTTAACTTAAGACTAGGAAAGGCACAACATCCAGTCCTCAACCGTTAATTTATCCATACACGCTACTGACTAATTGATGACCAAAAAAAAAAGGTCAAAGAATGGCCTTAAAAATTCTCAAAAATGAATTTAAAAAAATATATATATATATTTAAACAAAACCTTGTAATGAATGCACACAACTAAATCAAACATACACCTGCAAATTAGAAACTAAAAATTATCTATGCAATGAAAAGTCTTTACTAAACTCTTGTATACTGCTAAATATAACATTGATTTACAAATATATTCTTCATAAAATAAACTCTCACTGCCCGACGCAACTCTCTCCATCCTACTTGCATTGCCTCACCAGAAATGTGTATTTTGCAGCCGTACAATTAGAGAGGGTACAAAGTTCATTGCCTACTTTATCTTCTTATTCTGACAATCCTGTGTGAAAGAATTTATATCTGTGTGTTTATACATTTATAAAATATTGATAGTATTTAAAACTATACTTAGCCAGCATGAATGCTTAAAAGTACCTAAAAAGGAAGCAAACCAAGAAAATATGAGCTAAAAATCCAGAATGACTAAAAATGACCTACAAAAAATGTTTCCCCCAACCAGGTGATCATGAACAAAAATTTATGAACCTTGGACATCGTCTGTGGTGTACTATAAAAAAAATCGAAATCCGGGTCCTGATAGTAATAGTAATAAATTAATAATATATTCGTAAGTCCCCTTTAAGAATTAGGCTACATTGACAATAATTAAATCACCTTTAAGAATCAATAAAGTATTACTATGTAAAATAACTCACCTAACATTGGTTCCAAATATAGTCTCACTGATGACATACAAGCAACTAACAGGTCACACGCTCCACACAACCACTTGGCCACACTCCAATTGACCAGGTCAAAGGTCAAAGTCACTGTTGACTTATCATGTGTGTGAATATACAGACTCTGCATAGCTGACGGATGTGTGTGAATGTTGCAACACAGAAGAAAACAAGAACTGTTCTACTATGTAATGTAGGTTGGTGTCTACGATACTACCCTAGAAAACAAACCCTCAAATATATCATAACTTCTTCTAGTTGTTTTTTTTAAATTACCGCGTTTTACTACCTGTTCTGGTTATATACATAGCTCGTAGATACTTTAATCGGGTATAGATGAGAAAGAAAGCATTTTTTTAGAGGTAATCTAACCTCATTGGTGTGGAAGGAGAAACCATTTAGTAAAAACCATTGACAACACCAATCTCCCGATCTTCAGCAGGCCAGTCTAACATAAGAGTGACACCTTAAACCATTCGGCCACTAATGCAGCTACTCTTCTAGTTAGATGTTTACACTGTAAGTACGTGAATTGTAAAGTAAAATATCTAAAGGGTGGGGTTCGGTTTGCAACAAAAACACGTACATAATTATTTAGAACTTACTTGCACTGGTGGGCATGCACACTAATTGCCAAGTTAATCTAAACTAGTTTGCCAATGACAGGGAGGTCATGGTTTGAATGCTGGACAAGTGTTCTGAGAATGATTTTTAATTAATGGTTTCACATTCTACTTAACACACAGATGTGGTTGCATTTCCTCTAAATTTTACCTTCTTCATCCTCACTCATTTACTGAAATTAAAAGGTTTACCAAATGTATGATAAGACATGAAGCAAGAAATAATACTTAACTAATAAAAACCACTACCTCAATATTTTGATAATAATTTGTCTTAAAAACATAAATTATTTCCCTTGATTACATGTATAATGGCGGTCTAGGACAACTGGGCGCTAAAATAAAACTAAATTTTTTATTTATTTATTAACTTATGCAATTTTTTAGAATAAAAAATGCACAATTTTTTTATATTTTTTCAATTAAAATTAAAAAGTGATGGATAAAAACTAAAAATGATCTTTTTTTAATTAATCATATTTTTCAGCGCAACATCATATATTTTTCGTGGAGTATTTAAAAAAATAATCTTAGTAGAGGAAACTTAATTATTTTATAATATAAAGTTAGTCTATTTGATATTATAAAATTTCTAAAAAAAACTGCACAAAAAATGAAAAGTAAGAATTGTGCGCAAAATAAACCACTAAAGAGGAGTAATAAGTAGCATTTATGTGCATCCCCATGTAAAAATTAAAATAATATCGCTGATATTATAATACCTTCAAGCTATGACTTATTTCTGGTGCAGGTGTGATGAGATTTGGTTTGTTTATTCTTAGAAATCCCCCCCCCCCATTATTATTACTTTTCTCTTATCCAGCTCATAGATATGCGGTGCAGGTGTTACAATCTTTTATTTGCGTATTCTTAGAATTCGCCCACTCGACCCATTACCATTACTTTTTGCTTCTTCACTTCATTAGGTTTCGTCAACCAGAGTGGTTTGGACGAAATGGAACAAAAAATTGTGTCGACAAACAAAGTACGTAGACAATGGGTTTCTATATGTTTTTGATAAATTTAGTGTCGATGGACAGATCAAATTTTGGAGATGTGAAGGAAAAAACAATAATTGCAAGGCTAGATTACATACAAGAGGAGAAGAAGTGGTTAAAAGATTAAACGAACACACACATGACCCTACTTTTTTACTTTTTTGCAATGCTCTTTTTCTTTTTAATTAAAAAGTGATGAGTAAAAACAAAAAACACACCCCACTTTTTTCATTTAAAAAAATCACTTTTTTCTTTTTTAAAAAATAACTTTTTTGCAATGCATTTTTTCTTTCTAATTAAAAAGTAATGAATAAAAACAAAAAATGCACTCTTTTTTAATTATATATTTCTCAATTAAAATTAAAAAGTGATGGGTAAAAACTAGCAAAAAAAGTGATGGGTAAACACTAGCTTAATGCAAAATGATGGGTAAAAAATATCATTATGCGCAGCATTACATTTAAATAAAATATAATGCTGCACATAATAATATTTTTTACCCATCATTTTGCATTAAGCTAGTGTCTACCCATCACTTTTTTGCTAGTTTTTACCCATCACTTTTTAATTTTAATTGAGAAATATATAATTAAAAAAGAGTGCATTTTTTTGTTTTTATTCATTACTTTTTAATTAAAAAGAAAAAAATGCATTGCAAAAAAGTTATTTAAAAAAAAAAGAAAATAGTGATTTTTTTAAATGGAAAAAGTGGGGTGTGTTTTTTGTTTTTACTCATCACTTTTTAATTAAAAAGAAAAAGAGCATTGCAAAAAAGTGATTTTTTAAAAAAGGAAAAAAGTGAGGTTACTTTTGGCGCCCAGCCGTCCCGGCGCCCAGTTGTCCCGGCGCTCAGTTGTCCCGGCGCCCAGTTGTCCCGGCGCCCAGTTGTCCCGGCGCCCAGATGGCAGCGCCCAATTGTCTGGATTCGGTATAATGGGTCAGTTCGCAATGAATATTATCGCGTACCTAGCTCGGTAATAAGAACTGCACTTATTTAATGTGAAAAAAAAGGTAGGAATTAAAATATATATGTATAAAGCATTTTTAGAATAGTCGAAGATTGAATCCCAGCCTCCTGGTTTAGAGTCGCGCTCACACTTTGTTTGCTTGACCTTCCTGATATCTTCTTCTTAAACTAATCAACTGCATTATTGGTTTTTTTTTTTTAGATATGTTTCAAAAATATATATTAAATAATCAAATAATATACCAATTAAATCTCAGTATTTACTTATTTTAATGTTTTACAGAATAAAAAAAAAATCTGTCTAGCCTTTTTAATAGTCATCAAGTTGAAACAACGGAGCCAGCACTCTAGTGATGTGGGGTGTATATAAACTCCTACATGAGTAATGGGGGCAGCTGCAACTAGTAGATTACATATGTGGTGTGATATACAATCTGGCTCTCATAATAAGTAACCCTATGTTTGGTGTGTTTTTCTTCTTGCATTAATATGAGGTTTTTAGACTTGCATTGTAAGCAGCATCAGGGAAAAAAGCAAAAGGTTGTGAACAAAATAATCATAGTAATAAAGCAATTGGGGAAACGGTGTTAGGGGTCCTCAAACATAAATGAAGGCATTTAAAAAAAAAAAAAAAAAACATTGTATGGTTTTAGATTCTGTTGTCGTGAGGCTTTTAAACATTTATGAGTAGGAATTTAACTAAAAATTTATTTGTAGCAAAAATAGTATTTAGTATGCAGCTGAAGTTACTTCAAGACAATATATATCAACTTATTTTATTTATACAGTAAATAGTAATATTGTTACGAGTTTTACTTAGTTAAAAAAAAAGGTGTCAAGATAATTTAAACAATACACAAAACTAGGATGTGTATATTTGATAGTTAAATTAGAACAATCAAAAGATAATGATAACTACTCACATTTTTTAGTTTATAGAACACTTTATAAAATACATTTTGTAATTATAAAATAATAGAGATATTAGACCCGGTCTTGATATCGGTTCGATATAGTTGCAAATATCGCCACTAAAAGGTTTAAGATGATGTCCTTTTCCACAGTAGTGAGAAAAATAGATACACCTTGTCTTACTACCTGTTTAGATTGCACGCATATGTATTGTACTTATTACGGTAATGAGCCAGGGATGAGGATGGTTGAATTTAGTGTAAGTGTACCCGCACCTGTGTGAAGGGAGAGCAGAAAACCATTTAGAAAAAATCACCCTTAGTACACCCAACTGAGTTTTCAACCTAAATCTCCCTGTCATCGGCCGTCTAGTTTAACATGAGACTGATGCCTTAGACCATGCATCCACTGAATAAGGTAACACTAATCTATTATTTGCTCTATTATTTGCCTAGGATCTACACAAACTTGCAGAGAAAATCAAACAACCTAGTGGAACTGGTGGCTATCATTGAAACACAATTGACCAATTTCCTGCATTGGTGGTCGCAAAGTCTAAACCGCTACCCTGCAATATTCTGGATTGCAGGTTATGGGGAATTCAAAGTTTTAATCTCAAGGCTGTTTTACTAAGGGTGCTTTTTCCTAAATAGTTTTCCACTCTCCCTCCACACAAATGCACGTGTGTTTCTTCTGAATTCTATCTTCCTTGTCCTTACCTCAATAGTGTAAATTTATGAATATAATGCAGACCATGGCGATAAACAAGTTGACCAATTTATTTGTTCGCTAGTTAATTCGATTTCACTTTGTCATGCCACATTTTAAGATTGTCAGACACGGCGATACCATTTAACTGTGTGAACAGAACATACTTGTGGTGATGGAAAATCAAGGTAGTGGTTCAATAGCACTTTCATCTGATAAAGTGGATCTAAAACTATCAACTAAGAAAATTGATAAATCATTAGGTTCAGCATTTATTTTTATAAGTCAAAATCTAAATTAATATTATATATTATTATTATTATTATTATTATTATTATTATATTATTATTATTATTATTATTATTATTATTAGCAGTTAACGTTGAATCCGAACCACGGTGGCGGCCTGGCATTCCCCACATTCACAAGATGTCTTGTCAGAGGTGAAGGAAGAGTTTGGTAATCAGATAAATCTGTGCCGGAACGAGGATTGAACCCGGCCGCCAGCACAGAAGTCTGATACCGTACCCTAGACCACCAGGTCACCACCTAAATTAGTAAATTATAGAAAATAACTGACTCTTTAAATGGCTGAGATTCAAATAATTTATGTATATTCACTCTGAGTAATTATGGTAAACTCAAACTTCTGGGCCCGCGGATTAAATACCAGGATCATCGGTTTGCCAGTGATGGTAAGGTTGGAGTTAGAATCCTAGCAGTGTGTACCAGGGATGATTTTTAACTAAATGGTTTTCCACCCTCTCCTTATGCAAATTCAGGTACACCTACTCTAAATTCTATCTTCTTCATCCCGAACCCTCTAGTGTATTTGAAATGGGGATAGCTGGACAGGAAGTAAAATTCTGTACAAACAATTAAATATGTGCTTGTTTTTTCTTCCATAAAATTCTTATTGGAGGACAAATCTATTAATCATACCTGCATTTCTTGCTCAACTGATAGAAGTTTTTAGTTTTTAAGTTAGTAATACCACAGAATGTAGGCTTGTAATAATAATAATAATAATAATAATAATAATAATACTTCACACTGTGTTTTACTAACAATTCGGGTAATACACTTAGGTACTAATTACACTAATGGGTTAGGAATTGGGAAAGTTGAATATAGAGTAAGTGAACCCACATTTGCGTGGATGGAGAGTGTAAAACCATTTAGGAAAAACCACTCCCAGTTAGAAACCACCCCAGTCCCCGAGCGAGATTCAAACCTCGAGCTCCACGTCCTCGGCAATCTAGCTCAACACGAAACTATTGTGTTAGCTAATGCCACCGAGGGGTGTGTAAGCTCGTAGAAGTCATGTAATTGAGAAAGGTAACAAACCTAACTCCCTCCTCTAAAGATCCAAAACTGGATAAGCATTCAGTGTGCCACAACAAATTTATTTGAGAAGAGTCGCATGTTCTGAGGAAAAAAAAGTTTGAGAACCACTGAAGATTGTCTGTGTCGCTATATTATATTTATTTAGAACACATGTCATGCTTGACAATGACCCTAGAGAGGATCTTTTCTGATCTGCTGTAGCTAGGTCAGCTTTTCACATGTGTACAGTACACATGGACATTCTTACCAGGGGATGTGTTTTACTAATACTATGTCCAACAACAAGGTCGTTAATGACTTAATCTTAGGGACAAGTATTGTGATGGTTTCTTAAATGTACCTGCACTGTCGTCGATTGGGATTTAAGATAAATTGAAGAATATTACCGAGAGTCAAATACCTGCTTCGGTGGTCACATGGTCTAAGGCGTCACTCTCACAATAGATTAGATTCCCAATGACAGGGAGATTAGGGTTGGAATCCCAGTCAGGTGTACTAAGAGTGGTTTTACCGAACTCGTTTTCCACTCTCCCTTCATGCAAATTTGAGTACACTTCATCAAAATTCAACTTTCCTAATCCCTAACTCATTAGTGTAGTTAGTACAATAGTGAGGAAGGAGAATTTTTAAGAAAATATATTATCATTTGGCTATAAAAAGATCAGAAAAAAGAAATACTAGGATCAAATTTTTTGTTTTCTTACATTGGCCATTTTGTCGTTGTTTACTCTCTTTCACTATACTAGACTAATGATGATGAAATCGTGGTTCGATTCCGGTCAAATGTACTGAGGTTAGTTTTTCCTAAATGATTTTCCCGTTCTTTCTCCACACAAATGTGGGTACACTTCCTCAAAATTAAACCTTCCTTATCTCTAGTCCGTCAGCCTAATTAGTGCATAAGTGTGTAATCTTAATTAGTAATAAAACGCGCTGCTTAAAAAAAAATTCAAAAGTATTTTTCATTGATCACCCATATGTGAGAAAAAAGAGGAATGGAGTGAGGCAAGGCTTTTTTTGTAAAAGTACATTATTTTTTATAATTATAAAACTCGAAGCTTTCCATGAGGGGAAGTGAAGCTCTCTTGGTCCAACCCCTCTCCTCGTCTGCCATAACTTTTTATTTATCTCAACTGTCATATAACCACTTCTGTAAGTAATGCTACTTTTCATGGTTCTATAAGACGGTGAACAACAACAAAAAAGTATCTAAAAATATTCACAGTTTGTTCAGCAGCTGTTGTCTTCAAGCTCACATTAACATTTTTTTATTTCTTTCCCTACTCCCCTTTGAAACTAGACAAGAGTCACATTGTGCACGTGCATTTACTGGTGCCAGCAACTGAGTGATTCTCTTAACAGTGCGGTGAGATTACCATTTTATGTAGTTACTGTGGAGGAGGAAATACCGTGTTAAAAAGGTAAAAGTAGTACACTCTTTATTTTAATTTTGGATGTTTTCCTTTCAGGCACCCAACACTCTAGTTGGGTGATTATAACATATAGTTGTCTTTTTCACAAGCCTTGACCTTCAATTCACTCAGACCTCCGCTGTAGAATACTTTTCGATCTCACCGGATTCAAACCAAGAATATCCAGAGGTGGTTGTCTAAAGCTCAATGTCTTCATGGTTCTGACCATAGTAATTTATTTAGTGCAGAAAAAAAAAACACATCTCACTAGTTTGATCATAATAATAGGAGCCTTTTAGAAAATACAAATATTTAATGGTTTCCCACTCTCCTTCACAAATGCATGTACAGTTTCTTTATATTAGTATAAATATCCAGATGCCCAAACAAATATGCACATAAAAAAAAATAGTTGACTAAGGCAACACTACATTTTTTTTAAATAAGATCTCTCTCCCGGTCTTCTAGTTACATTATTTTTTTAAAGTTACTTTTCACATATTTAAAGTTGGTGCTTACAAAATAAAGTGAAACCTCCTTAGATTGAACTCAGGTAGTTGAAGTTCCGGATAATCCAAACACAATTTTGAGAAAACCCAGGGTAAAAGCCTATACTAAGTCAAATGAACATATTTTAATCATAACAAACTCAAAGTTAAAAGATAATTGTAAGAAACATTGATAGTAAATACTAAATATTTAGATTTTATAGTCAACACAATGTGTTTTCATGTAAACTTTATAAAACTTATTCTACTGTAATTTCAAAATTTAAGTGAAATATCTGTCTCCCGCTTAATTCGAATTTCTGCTAACCAAACACGCCTCAGTCCCAATTGTATAATTCAGACTAACAAGGTTCTTCTGTAGTTAAAGTTTGTCAACAATATTTATCTCCATTGTGCCATCCTTAAAATGAATTAAAATTTTTAGAAAAAAAAAACCAACATAATGGTTTGAAAGAGTAAGTAAAAATCTATACAGTTCAAATAAAGTAAAAAATATTTAAAAATAAGAGGGGATTTATCTGATAAAATATTTGAGTTTGATAAATATCACCTTATTTTAAAGAGTGAGAAGTTTTAATGTAATTTTACAAACAGTTATTATTTTAAACTTATGTGCATTGTCAATTTTTGGAAATATATTTTAAAATTATTTTTATTCAAAAATTAAAATTGAAAGTAAAACTTATCAGTTGAAAATGTGGTTTTAAGTGTGTACCATGCAGCTTACTGCTCTTGCAAGTTTCCCACAACTTACACTAACTAAACCAAGAAAACAGAGATAGGAGGGTGATTATAAGGAAGTCACCCAGCCTCAATGGTGGATGAAACATCACTCATTAATTAAACCACCTTGGTGTGAAAGGTCAAGGGCATATTGAGCCATATTAGTTACCCGACAATATTTTTTAGGCCGACTCTTCTATATTGAAATAAAGCTTGGTTAATAATAAAACCTTTATAAGTTTATCTGAGTAATTAAATTAATATTTGCATCAATGTATATTACAAACTCAAGCAATAAACTTTTAACTTGAACCACCTTCGGAACACATCAACCATAATCACCGAGAGACCATGGCGGTAGTAAAGTTGTGGCGTTGTATGATCGTTGGAGCCCTTCTGATGTGCCTGGCGCTCGACCAATCAAAGCTAGTGGACTGCAACCTGAAGGTATCGGATGCTCCCATCGGAGGGTTTTTCAACGCAGGGCAAAAAAAGAAACTGAAGGATGTGGAGTCGAAACTAGAGAACTCTGTGCTCAAATCAAAAGTGGAGATGCTAGGAGAGGCCCTAAGGAAGCACGTCAACAGCTTGAAGAAAAGTAAGAAGGTATGTTTCCTTCTTGGCTTTTAGTTTACCTCTCCTCAAAACTGCATGATTAGTAGAAACACTAAAGTTCCATAAAACCTTTTCTTATTAACTTTTACTAGGCCATTTAAATGAAGACAAACATATTTTTATTTTGATGTTCATTGTAGCATTTTTTAAATGTATTTTACACACATAAAATTAAAATAAATTTGATTTTATCATGAAATTAACTACTTTGGCTTTTATAAGTGAATAATGGTTACTTAGATCAATTTTGATGAGCAATAACACCATAAAAACTACCAGAAGTAATAGTTCCAACTACACTATTACAAATTGTTTAGTTAATATTCCTGTAACCAATCAAAGTTCTCATTCTAGAAAATGTATTGCCCTCAACCAAAGACCATTGTTACATACTTTATGCGACTAGGGACTATTGTTAAAGAAGTTGTAAATATATGTTTGATATGGCTTTAATGACAGTCATAGTTTGACCTAAGGTAAATATTTTAAACTTAAGAACAAGTACATTTGATAGCTATTTGAATAAAGAAGTAGCAGCTCTGGTCTAGAAAACTAAGATTAGCGTCCAAAGGGATTGTTGTATTGATCATATGACACCTAACCGCATATGTTGACACTATCTTCGCCAACGTGTGGTGGCCACTCTATCAGTATAGCCCACTTACAGGTTGACGCCATGGAGGTTTTTTTAGGGGGTGGGGGTAAAAGATTTTTTATATGATTGGTATACATATAATTATAATTATTTATATCGATTATTTTATATAAAATCGTTCGTATAAAGGTAAGAACCATACATTTAGTATATTATTTACTTGAGTAAATAATTCAGTTATGAAAATCTATTTTAAATTCAACCTATTTTCTTACCACACTATTCTTATCCCTACCTGGGCATTGGTCCACATCCACCTGTGTGTAAGAGAATAACAATACATTTCAATATTGTTCTGATAGGTGGAGCTTGTATTTCTGGTTGACGCCTCAGCAAGTGTCGGTGAAGGAAATTTTGCCAGTGAACTTAAATTTGTTCAGAAGCTTCTTGCAGATTTCACTGTTTCCGTCAACGACACGAGAGTTTCCGTCATCACATTTGCGTCTAAGGGTCAAGTGGTATGTCATGTAGATATTTATCTACTAGTTTACACATATATGAGTATTTATTATAGATCAATGGATGAAGACTAATTCGTCTTCAACATGAAGGTTGGAGTTAGATGTTATTATTAGCACCGCGTCTTACTACCCGTTCGGGTTATACGCACTTACGCTCATGTGTAATGGTAGGGTGATTGTGAGATGAAATGGAGGGCCTACAGTTTAACGTGGAATCCGAACCACTGGTGGGCGACCTGGCTTGGAGTTAGAATTCTTGTATAAATCACTGGAGATGGTTGTCCACATAATGTGAACTATCACTCTATTCCTCACTTTTCCACTATTATAACAGTGAGCATGTCATCATGATTTGTGGTGTTTCCATGAATAAACAGAACAAATTCCTCAAGCAGCTGTAGATCGTAGTTTACCCTCATTTGAGCCCTATTTTGTTTGATATACTGTATTTCTTTGATTTTAAGACAAACTTTTTCTCCCATTTAAATGACTCTAAAAACGGGGTGCATCTTAGAGTCAGTGGCATCTTAGCTCACAGTTCTTTTTTGACCAACGATCTCGATGTCTCAGAAGACGATTTATTATGGGATAGTAAAGATAAAGACTGCTCAGAAGAATCAGACTCTGAAATTGATTCAGAAGCCGATATCATTGGCTAAGAAGAGTCAAACTGATATTGATCAGGAATGAAGGGATGAATAACATACCTACTGGTAAATAAAATATGATTGTTGTTGTTGTAGTAAATTGAATTCTGTAATAAAAAATATTTCTTAACTAAAGGGTATTTTAGCATTTTATTTTTATTTATTTTCTTAGATTCATAGCTTTATTTTTTGTTGGTGGTACTGAAAAATGAAGGTGCGTCTTATAATTGATAGCGTCTTTGAATCGAAGAAAGACGATAACTCTTACTTGCCTTTAAAAACATTGCATAACCTGGGTAACTCATCCTTGTATAGTGAAAGGGCTGCATAAATAGCTTTGTCATATTCATTATTAAAAAACATTTTTAGATATTCCAGGCCCAAAGGGGGGGGGGGGGCACAGACTCTTTAATAATCTTATTAATATGCTCCTGTCTCATGATGAAATAAATTTGTTTGTAAAAAAAAAATAGTGATCACAAAATTTGTTCTGTGTTTAAGATCCGGCATGTGGACCACATCACTTTTCCATCGGCAGCCAATCATAAGTGTGTCTTGCTGCACCACGAGCTGCCTACTATTCATTATACGGGAGGAGGGACATATACTCTAGGCGCAGTCTTGGAGGCACAGGTGTGGGGGATCCCAATTTACTATATTTATTTTCATGTAGAGTTCATGAACACTTAATACGCACCATGTCTGTAACCATAATATTTCTAATAACTACCTGTATTTAATATTTATTTCAAAGACGTTATAGTAACGAAACAAATGATTTAGTCAGTTGTAAAAAATAATTTCAACCCACTTTGGTGGCTTAAATGGTTAAGGTGTCACACTCGCAATAGACTTGGCTGCTGATGACAGGAGATTGGGGTTCTAATCCCAGTCGAGTGTACTGAGGTTGGTTTTCCTAAATGATTTTCCACTCTACCTTCATGTAAATGCGGGTACACTTCAGACTTTTCCATCCTTAAGCATTAGAGTAATTAGTACATATACATATATTCTTAAAATTGAAAAATGACACCTGGACACGGGAATCGATCCCAGGAACTTTGGCTTAGTACATCGATTCTCTTACCACTGAGCTATCCAGGAATCGTCCCATGCCCAGGGTCATTCTTCACTCATATTTTAAGGCAGAGTCTATGATGGATGTGTGGAAATTGTCAGCTACAAATGTGTGCTTTTTTATCAAGATCACGAGCTATCAGCTAACGCAGCCACCTTCGACTCGGTAGTTGGCTTATTACTGCCACTTGTACAATTATTATAATTGTACGAGATTGCATATTAATGAATCAAATAGCCAAAGCTATTATTTATGCTAAGCACGGGATGAATCCTGGATAGCTCAGTGGTAAGAGCATTGGAGTACTAAGCCAAAGGTCCCGGGTTCAATTACTGTGTCCAGATGTCATTTTTCAATTATCATAATATGATATCTATATGGAGTAATCCTCACTAAAAAGCATAAATAATACCTATGGCTATTTGATTCACATATACATATAGTCTGAACAGGTAGTAAGACGCGATCCTTAAAAAAAAACTGTTAACACACACGAGTGTATTAATATCATTCTCCTTTCCCCATGTCAGGCCACATCGCCAGTGACAGGGAGAATAAGGTTCAAATCTCAGTCCGGTGCGCTGGAAGTGGTTTCTCATTTGTGATTCATCACTGGTTTACCTATCCCCTCTCAACACTAATGTGGGTGAACATTCTCTAAAAACAATCTGCTTCATCCTTGACCCTTAAATTAATACATTACATAAAAAAAGGTCATATTTTGATTTTAGAACTTTTAAGTTCAAAATGTGTTCCCGGTTATTTCCCTTTATTCTGAGGGTTGTTTGGAGTTGTTTATTTTGTAAATTGTGTATTCTTGTTTTTGTATTGTGGATTTTATGTTATGTGTTGTGTATTTGCCACTAAATTGTTGTTGATATTTCTTGGGGAGTTATTTTCGCACACTAATTAGTTTGTCAACTAGTTTTGGTCTTTCGATTGAGAGTGGTCTTGTATCGTTTGTTTATGCTGTCAGTCCCTGAACTTTGGTAGCTGGTAGCAATTATCTAAAAACTTTACATTGCCTAGTTCACTATACTAACCAAAATAAAGGTCAAGTCACACATTTTGACAAACGTTAAAGTAGCCACCATATCAATGGCTTTGCATATAAATTTGGCTGTTTTGTCTTGTCTCATTTGCCAGTATTGTAAAGGTAAGGGTTTGATGTAGTTTTTCTTAAACAATTTCCTTCTTTTCTTGTATAGAAATGTGGGTACATTTCTTCTATAATTCTATCTTTCCTACCCAAAAGTGTGAGTTATTAAGACAGACAAAAGGGATAGTAAAACACTGTGCATGTAACAAAAGAAGGTCTTTCAGATACATTTTTTATTTAAATAATATTAATTTAGGTATTTTGTTTACTTTATTTCTAAATATCGCATACAATTATAAAGGCCTATGACAAATTTGATTAGTCAATAACTTAAAATAATGGACCTGCCTAGAATCAAATCTGGACCTGAGAGTCAGAGCTAGGTGCAGTATTGTTCACCTATATCTACAGTTTTATACGTAAATATAATTTTAAAGTGTCTTATTTTTAAATTTTGTAATACGATTATAAAAAAATATCTGTGTGCTTGTGTTTGTCAGTCTGTGTTGGCCCACGCCCGACCTGATGCCCATCAAGCTGTATTTCTCATCACAGACGGTTTCTCAAACGGTGGTGATCCCCTCCCGGCGGCCAAACAACTCAAACAGTCAGGTGTGACAGTGTTCACCTTCGGTATTCGTAACGGCAACACCCGGGAGTTGTACGAAATGGCATCCCTCCCTGCAGAGGAACATTCCTATATTCTCGACAGCTTTGGAGAGTTTCTGCACTGGTTAGAAGAGCACTTCATCAAGGTTATTCTTTTATCTATTTTATAAAAATTCACATCTTTTAAATTTTATTTTTATGATTGAAACTATGTTTATAGCACAGCGTCTTACTACCCATTTAGATCACATGCATAGATACTAATTATGCTAATATGTTAGGGAGGAAGAAGAATTAATTTAGAGGAAATGTACCAACATTTGCATGTAAAGTGTAAAACCATTAAAGGGTGTTGAAGTGATCCAAAAAATCGTCACACGTCAGATTCACATTATGTCGACCAAATATGATAGTTTTATTTTTAATGAGCTTCCCCCACTACCTTTTTTGGACTGAATGGCCCATGTGTTAGATGTCAGGAATACCATAACCACAGACCCTTGACAAGGGAGCACTATGTCGCTCCTGCCGCAGAAATTCGTCGATAATATGCTATGTCATTGAACTCTAGTGACAGATTTTTAAGCTCTTTCTCTTAAAGAAACTCTGACAAGACATCTTGTGAATGAGTTGAATGTCAGGCCTCCACCGTGGTTCGGATTCCACGTTAAACTGTAGGTCCTTCATTTCATCTCACAATCACCCTACCATTACACATTAGCGTAAGTGCGTACAACCCGAACGCGGTGCTAATAATAATAATAATAATAATAATCTTAAAGAAAGCTAGTTTTGGAGATGGATGGAGGAAAGTAACAAGTATTCAAACTTTTCTCCCATACTTGAGCTCATTTACAACTTCAATTCTTTTTTTTTTTTTTTTTTAGCTCATTGTGTGACGGACTGATATTACAATACAAACAACTTGTCAAAAGTTAAAATGTTTTACCTTGGTCATTTCCTCAACCAATCGACCGCAACTACGAGTTCACTTTGAATCGAGCACTGAAAACAATTTGTAACAATTTAAAGATTTTTCTTAGAGGTATTCCTTTATTATTTACTAAAAAAATAGTTAGTTGAAACTGGACTGAATCTACTTGCCAAAACATACAGCTCCAGATCTGGATTTAGGGAGATGGGAGGGGGGGGTTGAATTATAACTGACATACTTTTATTTTGCTCCATATCTCACTACATATCTGTCATATATGTATTTTAAGTACACTAATGGGACAGAGCTGATTAAGGTATAATTTAGAGTAAATGTACCCATAGTTGCATAGAGGTGAGTGGGAATGAATTTTGTGAGGAGTATGTTAGTTGTCACGAGGAGAAACAAGATTAGGAATATAGTTATCTAGAAAAAAAAAATGGGGGGCACAGTAGTACAAATAAAATGATGGAAATGAAGTATGTAGGAAAGATACCGCAATGGAGGCCAAGAAAGAAACGGGATTAGCAGATAACAGAAAGTGTGCAAGTGAAAGGAGAAGAATGGAAGCACTCAAAGGAGGAAGAATGATGTAAGGACAGAGGAAGATGAAAGTATTTTACTAAACTGACTCGGCTACAGGCTGGAAACAGTTGTGTGTGATGATGATGATGATGATGTGATGATGATGATGATGATGATGTGATGATGAGATGAAATGAAGATAAGTTGCATGGAAGGAGAATGGTAAATTATTTAGAAAGAACCACTCTTGGTACACCAAATCATTATTCAAAAACATCTCCCTGTCATAAACAAACCAGACCACATGAAATTGACATTCAGTACGCATCCCCACCGGTATGGGTAAAAACACTCTTAACAACTATGAAATCTGCATTCATGGTGAGGGAGAGGGGGGAAACCATATAGGAAAAATTGCTCTCATTATAGTAACTCGGATTCAAACCCCAATCCCCCTTCATCGACAGTTCAGTCTACTGCAAGAGTGACACCTTAGGACTTAGACCATGCATCCACCGAAGCGTTTTTTGTTGTTTATAATATTTTACAAATGAAAGGTACAAAGGAAAATAATGAGAAAGTACAATTTTCACTTAACTTGAGTTAGTGCGTCCATCTGTTAGACAATTACGAGACCTTTCTAATGCACTTTAAACTATGGTTTAAGGAGGTCTTTGTCATAACAAAAACTCTATAGTGTGAGCTCGCAAGCAAGCTATACCAACCAGGTGAAAACATAGTTAAATTTTTTTTTTAATTGCTGGGGTACTTTTTGGGTTTAAGATACAGATGTTGTTGTTCTAAAAAATGTATGTAATGTGACTTTACTCCTTTTATCCTTGTACCCTTCAAATAATATAAAAGTGATTGATGCTGTTTATTGTAGATTTGAAAGCAGGTTTATACCTCCCCCTGCCTGATGCTAAGCCTTGTGACCGGCTGTGCGCTAACAGAACAAATTGTTGCGACGACCTAGCTACGTGCAGTTGCGGTACGGACACTGGCCACTATGGTTGTGTCTGTCCTCCAGGCTACTATGGCTCGGGACTCGCCGGAACTTGCAAGCGTGAGTTTTGTATCTTTGTATATTTATTACATTGCACACAGACTATTACGAGTAGTTACTTAATCTTAATTGAATTATATGGCAAGCATAACAACCAAATATAATGCTGATTTATAAAATGGTTATAGTTGACTCTTGTTTTTACATTGATATAATTAGTCCTTTACACTAATCAAACTTTAAACTCTTAGCTCATCCATTAGACACACAACTCAACATTATACCTTTTTTCTGTAACTACCTTGCTTGAAAATTATTTTTTTAAATAAGTGATGAAAATGTTTTGGAAGAAACTTCATTAACAATTTGTTCTAGTGCAGTGGTTCTCATTATTTTTCAGTCCATGCCCCAGTTTTAATTTCCAACATTGTAATATGCCCCTCTCTGCCTTTCTTCTGCTTTTCCTAACCATTTTTCACATTTTTATGCATATTATCAATTTCATCATACTCTTATTTAAATAATTTTCTATCTAATTAAATTGATTTTTTATAATCTAGTAAGAAAAAAATTATCATATAAAAACATATTCTTAATTTACATACTAAAAATATCCATGAATAAGATTATTTTAAAATAATCAACATTTTATAAATAGTTATTGTTATGTATTTACAAAGAGGATCTTTAAACTTAGAATAAAAAACACGTATTTACTATAAATTGCTTCAGTAGATTTTATATATATACATAATCTTTACTTCTTTTTTTTAAACTGGGGCTAATACAAGTAATATAGTAATATTATAAGTATTATGTTTAGTTTTACATAAAAATAAATTAATTTTTCTCATAACTTCACACCTCCCCTAGAAGTGTCACGCACACGAAGTTTTGAACCACTGCTCTAGTGACTCTTGTTAGCTTTCCTCTGTGATGTGTGTCGCAGCGTGTCCCACTGGGACGTATTCAGAAGGCTCGGTGCCAGGAGATCTGAGCTTGTGTCTTCCTTGTCCGGATGCAAATCACATCACTCCTATAACTGCCACCAGGCAGAGCCAGTGTCTCTGCAAGAAGGGCTTTGTTGCTCGGGGAGACAAGTGCCAAGGTAAAGCTACCAGGCCCTTGTAATGCAGTAGTTTTTAAATTATTAAATATAGACCTATTTCTCTTTTAAATTTAGCAGTTTTCTAGAACAACTCTATTTATGGCATAAATCCACAACACTGTATGCAAAAGGCATTTCTTTTTTTTACTAACTTTCCAAATTTTTTCTTTAAAGATGATTAGATTTGTAAAGATAAAAGTAACTTTGCTTAATAATGGAGGAAAATTTATCTTCTCTGTACAGTATTAGTTTAAATACTGTTTTAGTAAATTGAATCGAGCAAAAAAAAAAAAGAAGTGTGAAAGTGGGCCCTGACGCAAGCCTCCTTAAACCCCACGGGAAACCCTGAGATTGGACAATTTTACTATTGTTAGGTGAAGTTATCAAATCTACATACATATTAAGGAAACCAGCCCCAAATAGTTCATACTAATAACTTTGAGTAAAAGAAAAAGGTGGTCGTTGTTATTCAGGGCTGTAAACTGAGTAGATTATGTTAAATGATAAAAAAAAAAAGCTTAACAAAAGGTTGCTTCTTGTTCCATTTGTTTTTAAAGCCAACTCTGACTTTCAGGGGCTTAACTAGGGGGACAACCTCCCCCCCCCCTTGAACCCCTGCCCCCCAAAAAATCAATACTTTGGCAAGTTATTAACACAGCAATGATTAGAAAATGAATTTTTGTTGCAAGTAAAAAGTGTAAATTTTTATCATTCTAGCATTATTTATTAATAAAAATAGAGAATTATACTTTGAAGCACTATTAACTAGTGTTAACTTTTTCTAACCGAAGCAGTCGGGAATTCCGAAGGCCTTGTGGGCTGTATTATTGGCATGATGGATTGGCAACAGTGACATCCTGTACTGTGTTTGTGTGGAATGGATAAGCCAGTTAATCATTTTTGTATATTGATACTGTGACTGTTTTTAACAATTGCTATGACCTACTTTGATAACCACACGATCTAAGGTGTAACTCTTGCAATAGACTATACTTCCCAAGACAGGGAGATCGAGGTTTGAATCCTGGTCGAGTGTACTGAGAGGTTTTTTTACAAACTGGTTTTCCACTCTTCCTTCACTCAAATGCAGGTACATTTTCTCTAAATTCATCCTTCATTATCCATAACTAATTAGTGTAATTAGTACATATGCTCATAATCTGAAAAAATGAAAAAAAAATTGTTATACTAGATTAATAGTGGCTGAACAGTCGATTACGATCACGGCTACTTTTTTTGGTTGATCGCCTGGTAGATTGATTAAAAGAAATTGTGAGAAAAAAATGAAATAGAGGTTTTACAGATTTTCTCAAATCAACATTATAAAATCAAAATAACAAAAGCTGTCTGACTGATGACCAATTACAATCCTGCCTTCGTTTATTACAGAGTAATAATGAACTCTCATTCAACAAACTATCCTAAGATTATGCGTGTCATGCATAAATTTAAAAGTCAAGTGTTTAATATGAATATACTTTTTTTCAGTGAAATAATTTTTATGTAATTTGATGAAAAACTAAGTTTCAATGTGAAAAAGGACTATAAGTCTTTATATGCAATATATTTTACTATTGAAACCCAAAATGTGTTATTAATTTTTTAACAATGAAACAAACAATATAAGCCTATGGTTCCATAGTAGTCTATAGTAGATTGCAAAGGATTTTCCTTCTCTCGAGTAGATCTCTAGATTAAGAAATCCGGCCACTCCTGTGCTATATGATCTTTCCTAGTTTATTGCATTGTGAACTAAAGGACACAAATCAAATAATCATCACATTAATGGAACAACCAAAGAGTTTCAAAATATAATTATTTTAGTTGAATTTCAAATATTCTTTAGGTATTTTAAAGTATAGTGTGTTTAGTTGGTGATTCTAATTCTCATTTGAATAAATATAAGCCTGTGCAAATCCATAATTTTCAATTTTCAATAGAATTTGCATCTTGGTTAACGGTCTTTAATCGAATCCAATTCAAATCTCTTGCTTAAAAAAATTTTCAAAATTGAATTGCCTATTTTATTTTTAAAAGATGTTCAAATTGAAATCGAATCATTTTGTTGGTTTACTATGATAATGTCTCAAATCAAATCTGTATTGAATATTTTACTATGTTAAGTACACTTTGTTTACTCTAAAAGGTAGAAATCTTACCTGTGAAGAATAACACTACGGCCCTATAATAACGTTATACCTTATTGAAATAATACAAAGTAAGCATGCTACCTTACAAGGTAATTAGTGAAGAGTACTTATAACAATTTTACCTTTTTACCATTTTACCATTTCCCAGTTTAAGTTATTTACCTTTCCCCACCCCACATCCCTCGTAAGCCTCTGACAAGTTAAGAGGTGTTATAAGAAGAATTTCACATCTTGGTTCTTCTCTAAAGAAAGTATTTATTGAGAGGAGATCATTAAATAATTTTTACTAAACAGACATAATTGAGAAGTTGAAGAGTACACATCAATTTTGGTAGTGTTTCTAATGTTTGTTTTTATTTATTTATTTATTTACTGTATAAGGGTACTTTGGTGGATGTAGTGGTATACGAGTTGTAAAAGGACTAGGACCATGCACTTCCAGCTGGAATTCTCTACGTGATGACAACCAGCCAATCTGATTACAAATAAAATAAAACATAAAATATAAATGACTAACAAATGGATAAACGCATGTAAATAAGTTATCTACTTAGTAGGGTAACTAGTTTTTGAATCTAACTCTTCTTGAATTGAAAATAGTTGCCTTCTCAAACAAATATAATAGTCTGCGGGTTCTTAAATGTCCCAAAGATTTAGTGTAAAAATGACATAGGCCTATGACTATTGGTAGTTTTTAGTCGATAGTTACATATGCGTTTATTTGTACACACTGGTCACACTGTCCGAGACATCAAGCTAGCAATAAACTGGATTTGCCGATAATGATCAGATAGAAGTTTGAATCTCGGCTGGATTTACTCAAGATGATTTTCCACATGTTACTAATCATTTTTGTTTTACCCTTTCCTTTTCATGCCACACTAATGAGGTAAGGATAAGTAAGGTAAGATTTAGAATAAATTTACCCACATTAGCACGGCAAACAATCTAGGAAAACCCATCCTCACTACACTTGGCCGTATTCGAACCCTAGCTTCTCTGTTACCAACAAAATAGGAAAGATGAGACGTGACGCCTTTGTCCACATTCCCAATGATACGGGTCCTTGTTGTTGAACATAGTCCTACTATTTAATAAAAAAGGGTGCATGCGCATACACGTTTATTGATAGGAATAAAATTTAATTCAGGACATGTGATAAAATAGAAGTGAAAAAGCAAATCATCTTGAGCTGTGCTAGCTTGATAAGGCTTGATAACAGTTATGAAGACAGAAACACTCCTAATACTTACCTCGCCACATGTTGTCTCCGGAAATGGCTTCACTGATCTGTCATCTTGCTTCTCTCTTGTGACTGGTACCTTGTCGTTAGTAATATCGGCATCAGTTTCCTCATCAGTCGGCATTTTATTACACACTTGGCCTAATTTCTCTTTCATTTGTCTGCAATAAATCCCTATTATTGTATGCTTAGTTATATATTACATATACTTATTTTTTTAGAGGATTTGGGAGTATTTCTTGTAGGATTAACTTTCAGAGAATGGGAGTTGGTGGGGGTGCTCATAACATTTAGGCCTTTCCCCCACAAAGATACTCAACTATGATTAGACTGGTTAGTGGTTTAAGTCACAAATGAATCAGTAACTGGTTGTTACTTGTGTTTTGCACATAATACTATGCAAAAGTGGCGGAATTTCTATCAGTTTCATACTATCTAGCTGCAAGCATCTTCCTCAGGCTTCTATAATATTTAATATTTATTAATAGGACTGTATAATGTCAGTGACTTGAGTGTCGAGGAGAATTTGGTTGTATTATATTATTATTGTTATTGTTGTGGTTATTATTATTATATTATTATTATTATTATTATTATTATTATTATTATTATTATTCTACAGTTTATATTATTTTAATTGTAAGGATGAATTCAAAATCTTCTTTGTTGTTGTAATAATAATAATAAATAATAAATAATAATAATAATAATAATAATAATATAATGTAAATAATGATAACAACAATAATGACAATAATAATTATAACAATAATAACAATTAATAACAACAACAATAATAACAATATAATAATAACAATAACAATAATATTAATAAAATAACAATAACAACAATAATAACAATAATAATAAAACTATTTTTCACAGCAAAGGGACTGCAAAAAACCGATGCAAAATGTATAGTGCAGAACATAATATAAAAATAAAGCTACCTTGAATAGAACATTAAAGGTTCAATAATTATTCATTCACGATGATAGCGTTTGTAACTGAGGTAACCCCACAAGTAGCATGTTGAGTTTCCATTGAGTTGAGTTTCAAACTACTGGTCGTAATTTTTTAAGTTTCACTCGTGTTACTTTTGAGTATTATTTGAGTAGCTCCTTGGGTAAAAGACCTGTGGCTCCAGTTTTTTCTTTGAAGTAAATGTTACCTGAACGGGTGGTCACACAGTCTAGGTGTCATGCTTGCAATATATTGAATTATTAGTGAGGGGCAGGTCAAAGTTTGAAGCTTAGCCATGTGTACTAGGTGTAGTTCTCCACATTTTAGTTATCAGCGTAGTTTTTCCATACTCACCTCTTGTTACATATTGTAAGTTTGTACCCTCTAACTACCTTTTACTCTGTCAATCGTAAGCATCCATATTGGTCAGGAATCAAACTACAGTTATGTAGTGAATAAGGAGAAAGTTTCATCTACAGTATTTAGGTAGTAAGCCCACCAGCCTAGCTCAGTCGGTAGCGTGTATGTCTACTAAACTAAGCATCCTACATCAATTCACGTTATGGCTGAAAAATGTATCTTTAGTGAAGGATCTGTGCCTTCCACAGAGTATGTCCAGGGGTTTGGGTTGTGTGTATGTTTAAGCTATTTTTTTAAGTAGTGTGCTGATATAATCAGTAATTTCAAAATAATGCACATTAAATACTTCTAATCAAAAAGTTAAATTGAAAATTAAGTGGTAAAATAATTATGTCCGACCTCAGCTTTGGTCAATATTTTATAGGCGCTATGTTTCAAACACTGACCAATCCCCTATGAGATTCTTTTAGAGTTTGAATCCTAGTAAGGTAGAAAATAAAGTTTTAGGTGGTGCCAAAGTTTTCTAAGGTAGTGAGTGGTCACATGTCAAACTAACTTGTATTCCTGTAACATCCATCCCCACGTCTGGTTCCAAGTCTCGGCTGATGTTTCCTCACTCTCCACCTGAACGCGCCATGTCAAGTCCTGGTGTACCATGTTAAAATTCCTACGATTTTTACCCTCCATGCCATAATTTTGTTCTCTGACTTCAACCAAAAAGTTTCCTTGGAAACAATAACAATGCTTTGTAATTTAGTGTTGCTATTTGGAATTTAGCATGTTTGAAAACAAGTTGCTCAGGAAGATATAGTGTCCAAAAAGAGATTAAGATACAGGGGAGTGGTGGAGCCTACATAATGATGAACTACATGCCCTGCAATTACCAAATACATTATTAGTATAGTAAAAATCTCGCAGATTACGGTGGGAGGAATGGGATAGTTTGAAACTCTGTTCAGGGTGCCGACACATTGGGAAGACCTTGATGAGTTGGAAGATAACATTAGAATGGACTTGAAAGAGATGGTATAATGAGGTGGACTGGATATTACTAACTAAAAGAATAGGGGGCATACTTTTTAAAGTGCGCAATTAATTTTTGAGTTAGAGAGTTGCCATGGAGAAAGTAATTAGGAATTGTAATTTTAATAAACAAGGGTGGTTTTAGAATCAATGTGTCAATTTTTGATATTTTCGAAACAATTTATTATTTAGAATAAAATAACGGAAATCGACACACATTATTGTTCAAAATGGTTTTACCTATAAGTAAATGGCTATGAAATTTAATCAATTCATTCAATTCATAGAATATACCAATAATAGAGTTTACTTGGAATATATTTGGTCCCAGTAAGATTGCCATGCACAAAATTGGTCACAACTACCTCAATCAATATTAAGCGTGTGTATCTGACCTTAAGAGCACAACAAAATAAATGAGGAGTGGCATGGAGTTAGTAATGTTTATTTGGAATTGTATTCCTAGTGGTTGGTCGCTTATTACTTATAATAGTGGCCTGTCGTGTAAGATTATATTATAATGAAATCTGTAAAACAGTGAGTCCCGCTTCAGTTAGGGACGGCTACCACCATAAGCAGGTTTACCCGAGGACCTAAAGTGGTAGCCCCACTACCCTCGTGTAGGCTACGATAGGCTTAGTAAGCCGATGGCAGAAACAAACTAAAATATTTTAACTGAATTGTAATTTTAAAGTGATTCAAAAAATTAGATACAGGTATACTAAGGATTGAGATTTTTGGTCTTGTTTCCAGTGATCTCTTGCCGTAAACTGTCGCCTCCTGTGAATGGCTACTTTGTGAAAAGCTCATGTGGAAACGTGCTGAACGCTGCCTGTGGTGTAAGGTGCCACGTGGGGTATCGTTTGAGTGGTTCCAGCATACGTTTATGTCAGGAGGATGGGACATGGTCAGGGGAGGATGCAGAGTGTGTCGGTGAGGAAATTGTCACCTTTTAAATTCCTGGGCAGAAATTAAGTAATAATAATTTTTTTCTCTTAGTACAATGCATACATTAACTTATACTGTATTATTTTACCTTCTAGACTGTGGGTACATAACATATTTACTAAGGATAGGATCCTCGAATCTCTCAAATTTGTAAGGATATTTGAGATTCAATGATTTAAGAAAATATCAGAAAATGATTGTAAAATAAATATTCAAAATTTTGAAATGAAATTTTGTTTTAAACTCTAATACTGCTTATTGGTAGTTTAACCTTAACATAATTACTGTGAAAATTTAGCCAGACCCCAGACCAATAATTTAACACTTAACTGAATGTATGAATGTTATAAAGAATTCATCTTAGCAAAAATATGAGCTACTATTCTTGATTATTCTATTTTATTTTTTTATGTTCAAATTTTTTTTTCCAAAATCCGGATTCGAATCAATATTTGGGATTCACAGGTAAAATGAAGATTTGTATTTGAGATTCCAATGTGAAAACCAGTGGACTATTAAAAACCTATTAAATCATGAATTTCCTTCAGGATTCAAAATTTCTTGTTTGATAAGTATAAAAAATGTCCAGAATATTACTTTCTTTGCAGTTAAGACATGCTCCCCTCCACCAACACCTCTCAACGGTGATATGAACTGTTCCTCTCCTGACCTTGTAGTTGACACAGAGTGCAAGTTTTCGTGCGAGCAGGGTCATTTGTTGGTAGGATCGAGGACCAGAAGCTGTCTGCCAGTTTCCCGCTGGGATGGCCTCAAGACAATTTGCAAGCGTAAGTCATTATTATTTGATATAGTGTTATATTAAGGAATATATGAAAATTGTTTCTTTGGTTGGAAATGATGATTTGTATGAAAACTGACATTTTTATTTAAAAATTAAAAGAAAGATTATTTAGTTTTGTGCGCCACGTCTCATTTCCTGTCTGGGATATTTGCGTATTTACACTAAAGGGGCAAGGATGATAAATATAAAATTAAATTAAATGTACCCACATTTGCATGTAGGATGAGGGAAAAACCATTTAGGAAAAACTCTCCTCAGCGAGATTTAATTCCCGACCCCTAAACCATGTGCTAGACATTCAGTCTGCATGCCCACAGATGTGTTATTCTTTTGACTTTTACTTTGAGAATGAATTAATTTGTTTTTAAACTCATTTGATAGGATTTTGTTTTATTCAACTCAGTGTCATAAAACTTTATGTGATATAAACGATCCCGTCTCCCTGCCCAAAAAAAGAAAAGAACAAATAATGAATTTAAATATATATTTGATTCTGGTTTTGAAGTTATTGAAAATAAAGCTCACATTTTATTTTTATTTCATCCATTTTTCACCCCATTAATACTTTGTAGTCAAGTAATAATATTTAGGAAGGTTGCTAAATCTCACAGTCTTATTGTATTGTCATTTGATAATTAGTTTTGCCATACTTAGTATGCCATGATTGTAAAATGCACCTTTCATAAAGATTCTTGTGATGATACAAACATGTAATTTCAACAATCACGTAAATCTCAAACTAATCCAATAACAAAGGTGGGAAAATATATATATAAAGGTTTATGTTTTTCCAGATCAAATATTTAAACTGTATTTCCAGCCTTGCACTGCCCTCCGCTCCCCAAATTAAACCACGGCTTGATCACGCCTGGGGAATGCACTACAACAAAACAGTTGTATGGGACACAATGTAACGTTAGCTGTCTGGACGGGTTTGCACTGAGAGGGCCGAGAACTAGAAACTGCGGGGGCAAAGCTGGCACATGGAGTGGTCGTAACTCCATCAATAAATGTGTTGGTAAGTCTTGAATTCATGTTAATATAATGACTGGTTGCCTAATCAAAGAGAATAGGGGTATACACACATTTAACTAACACGCAAAAGATGAATATCAAACTAATTTAATGACATAAGTATTACACAATTACCTATTTACAAAATGCTGTATTTTGAGCAGGGAAACTGTTTGGGGTAAAATACCCCTTCTATATAATGCAGAAGTTAAATTTTAAGCTCTTGTGAAGTAGAACACAACAATTTTGTCCCCAGATGAACTCTTGAGTCATGAACCAGCCGTTCATCCCTATATGGATGAATATTCACAGAACAGAAGACAATATCTCGGTATAGGAACATCATCGTAAGCTGGACGGCCACCCTATGACCTCCAATAATTCCTAGTTGCAACTATATATTATTATTGTTATTCATTCCTTTTACATGTTCTTATTCAAGTGTCTGATAATTCTTTTTCATTTTTCTTTTTTGTGTGTGATTTTTGGTTCCCTCCTTTAGAAAGTTGCATTGCACGTTTCACGCTCCTTTCTGATGAGCTCCAATAGAAACTTAGGTCAGGGGATTGGGTGATAACGAAATATTTTCTTCGAGAGGCAGCCGTTATCTCTTTTTCCAATGGCAAACAATGTAAAATGTGAACTGTGTTCTTCTTTTCATTGTAAAAATAATATTGTATGTGTCCTCTTTTATATGTTTCTATCCACCTATCTTGTACCTTCTTCTAAATTTAATATTTTGTACAACTAATTTTTGGGTATTCGAAGTGTTTTTACTAGGTTCTATAGGCCTACATTTGTGTACTCTTATTCTACTACTTATTTAATTATCCTAGTACTGTGTATATATGAAAGAAAAAATAATAAAGAATGAGCCTTTGAAAGGACAAACATAAGAAATGGATTGTTGAACTAAAAGACAGCTCAATCCAGATGATCAAATCTCAATAATCAATAGAGACTTTCCTCAAGTAGTTGACTCAAAACTTTATTACTATATGCTGGTTATATTTGTGCAAATATTTTAATCAGTTATTTTAGTAATCTTACTATGTTTGATTTACTATTAGAACATGCTTTATAAATCTAAATAATTTTGTGCAGATGTGACTCCTCCAGTCTTAAAATGCCCCAGCGACATCACAATTAGTAATGACCTTAATGAAGACTACGCTACTGTCAGCTGGACTGTACCAAACTCTACTGGTGAGTTCATAAACCTGAGTGAAATTTTTTGTGTGCCTCACTAACTAAGAAATTGGATACATGACTACTTTTGATCCAGAAAATTATCAAAGCACGATTTTATGCATTATTCATTTGACAACATCAAAATTGTAATCAATTTATAGGTTGTTGTTTTTCAATACCAATGACAACACTATTTGGTATCAGCCTATTTTAATGTTTTAACTTTATGTTTCTACAAATCTGAATTTTCATTTTAATGATTGTAGAACTCAAAATTTGCCATCCCTAGCTAACTTTCATATTTTCAAAAAAATATTATTTAATATAGCGGTTGATATTTAAAATATTGTTTGTAAAATATTAAATCGATATTGAACTTGCAAACAAGTATGTTACCATTCTATCTGTTCCCGCCATTCAGACAACTCTGGCCATGCCTCTTCATTGCGGAGTGAGCCTTCAGTGTTGCCACCACTCAAGATAAAAGTTGGCATCACCACCATCAAATATACAGCGACGGATGCTTCTAAAAATAAAGCCCAGTGCAACTTTACAATAAAAGTCGAAGGTAAGCTTGTAATCCGATTGGGTAGTAGGACATGGTACTTAAAAAAAAAAGAGTCAAAGCTAATACTTTTAATACCTATTTTTTTTATTACTATTGCAATATAAAATATTAAAATAAAAATAGTACTTATATGGTATTGTTTTTAGATATAATTTGTAACTACATTGTTTTGAAGTTAAAATATTCATTCATTTTAAAAATGCTAAATGGAATGGAACAAGCTACTAATAA
Source organism: Timema cristinae (assembly GCA_039000515.1). Classification (NCBI taxonomy): domain Eukaryota; kingdom Metazoa; phylum Arthropoda; class Insecta; order Phasmatodea; family Timematidae; genus Timema; species Timema cristinae. The sequence goes on from JBCFYV010000012.1 coordinate 107,822,915, forward strand.
ATAGCATGCTAACTTTTAATATATGACAACGAGGAGTCCCAATGAATAAATGACTATACAATAGTGGAAATTGAAAAATAATATAAGATAAACTAATTAAGTGACAATTGAGTGAAGCGAGCCCACTTAGGGAAAGAAGAAAAAATATAGGACGAATCCAATGCATATATGTAACATCATCTTCTTTTCTACTATAGAAGCCAGAAGAAAAAGATGTCACATATGTGACTGGATTCTTCCCACATATTTTACACTAACTTTTAAAAAAATTATTCATATTTAATTTCAAAATTTTTGAATCTTTACATCTCATTCCAGAATTAAATATTCACAGATTCTAAGGAATCATCTTTAGTGTGTATAGATTATTTGTATTACCCAGATAATAAATTGTTTGCGCTATAATAGTGTAACTCGGTTTTCTCTTATTCAACATTTTCTCCTCTTTATCAAATCTAGCTGTTGTCTAGCCTAAAATAAGTTAGTTTTTAAGTTTTTTCAGATGGCCACAAAAGTCCTCAAGATAAAAACTATTCATAAATATTATTTTTTGCCGATGAAGAACTTGTCAATAAAACCCAAACCATTGCTTCATTACTGAATTATCCTTCCTACTGGTGTTCAAAGTCCACTTTTTCAGTTTGAAGCGAAGTCTAATGGAATAACATGAGATATCCCCAAAGCCAAATCAAAGTTTGAATATTAAAATAAAAATTAATGTTAAGTAAATCTATTATACTTTGTATAAAAATGTAAATTAGGCATTAAAGTTTAATTTAGAAACCCGCCCCGGTGGCATAGTTGGCTAACGCGCTAGACGTGTTGAGCTCGACTGTTGAGGACGGGGAGATCGAGGTTCGAATCTCGGCCAGGTGAACTGGGGGTGGTTTTTCCTAAATGGTTTTCCACTCTACCCCAATGCAAATGCAGGTTCACTTCCTCTAATTCGACCTTCCCAATTCCTAATCCATTATCGTAATTAGTACTTAAAGCGTATAACCCGAACGGGTAGTAAGACACGGTGTTAATATTATTATTATTATTATTTAATTTAGAAACTGCTACATTTCAAAAATAACTAATATATTTTATCTTAAAATTATAAATTAAGCTATTACCACAAAATGTAATTTAATAATGTTAGATTTTTTAATTTAAATACTAATTTGTGGTTGAAATAACAAAATTACAGTAGAAATTGAAAACACTTACCATAAATGCATTTTGACCTTAATTTTTTTTTTTAAGCTTTGTAATTGTCAAATACAAAAATGTATTTTGGAATCGAAGTCAAACTGAACAAATATTTAAAATGAAGTCACAGTTTCTGAAGCTTTGCACACCCCTAATCCCTTCTACTTCAATTATATTATATTTGGCAGAAGGTATAGGAAAGGTGGATAGAAACATATAAAACGAACAACACAATATGGCTTTTACAATGAAAAGAAGAACACAGTTAACATTTTACATTGCTGCCATTGGACAAAGAGGTACTGGTTGCCTCTTAGAAAATCGATCGTTACCGCCCGTTCCCCCGACCTAGGTTTCATTCTATCGGAACTCATCAAGGAGGAGTGTGAAATGCGCAACGCAACTTCCTAAAAGAGGAAACCAAAAAAACACCAATGGAAGAAAATGGAAAATTGTAAAGAATGATAGGACACATAGATAGATAGGTTTCCTCTTTTAGGAAGTTGCATTGCGCGTTTCACACTCCTCCCTGATGAGTTTCAATAGAATGAAACCTAGGTTGGGGGATTGGGCGGTGACGATAGATTTTCTTCAAGAGTCAATCATTACCTCTTTGTCCAATGACAGCAATGTAAAGTGTGAACTGTGTTCTTCTTTCATTGTAAAAGCCATATTGTGCTGTCCCTTTTATATGTTTCTATCCACTTTTCCTATACCATTTTCCATATATAATATTATTACCTCATAAAGTGAAAAGAGGTTTTCCTTATAGAAATTATACTTCAATTAGAAATATCTTAACTCTCTACTTTAATTAGAAATATTTAAGTAATAAATGTTTATGCCCACAAAAACACATACTTGATTTAGTTTAGTTATAATGGTTAAACTCCCAACAAGGGTTTTTTAACTCCTAAATTTAAACTTCTTTTTACTTTTGAGGTACACTATTTTTCATATGAACAAAGTTACAGGAAAGAGTAAAAAGAGATTTTTCTTTAAGAATTATATTATGTTCAATTCCTTTCTGTTATAGTTCTTGTTTTTGCCCTATATTTTAATCTTTGTGTGTCTTATCATGCTTAAAAAGTTTCATGGTTCAGTTTTGCAATTTCTCCTGATGAATTCTTACAGAGTGAAACCTAGTTGGAGAGAATCAGGCCATAATGATCGCTTTTCTCCGTGAGTCAACCTCCTTGGTCAGTGGCAACGGTGTAAAGTGTAAACTATGTTCCTACCTCGTTTTATCTATACCTTCCTACATTTAATATATACCTTATAACTAATGGTGTGTTTATAGATCGAGAACCTCCTGAAGTGGATCATTGCGAAGCCCCACCTCCCTTCCTCTCAGGTACAGAGATTACGCAATTGAGCTGGGACCCTCCACTATTCCATGACAATTCAGGACAACCTGTTAAGGTAAACTCGAGCGAGTAAGAAATGATGGGGAATTGTAAAGGTAGAAATCCAGCTTGCCTTTGAGTATCTTACACAATAAATAGTATCTGGTTTAAATTAGGAGGGATTACCAGCATGCTTATCTGGGTAGAAATAGTTTAGATAAAACACTTCTTAATCTTGCCCCATTGGCGCTCCATGCATTCTCACTAACGCCATCAATGGTTAATCATGGTGCCTAATGGAGTCCACACCCGGAAAAAAAAAAGTGGATCTATTCTAGATGATTTATAGAGGTTAAAAAGTATTTAGGTCAGCAAGAAAGGCCCCCAATGTTTTAGTAGTGTTGGTTCAGAACCTGGAGATTTAAAAAGCCTAATCTGTGTTTAGGCAAAGCTTCTCGTGTGTGTGTGTGTGCGTGTGCGTGTGTGTGCGTGTGTGCACGTGTGCGCGTGTGCGCGTGTGCGCATGTGTGCGTGTGCGCATGTGTGCGTGTGCGTGTGTGTTTTTTTTCTACAAGTCTTCTACTAACGAACCTTAGAAAAGTGAAGTTTGTTTATCTTATTATATTTATGATGACTTTAAACCTTAAGATTGTGTCATCTTGTTTTAGCTTTTTATTTGCTAATGCTAATATCTTGTGTGTTTTTTGATAGGTGACTCGTGTTCCCGACACAGACATGTTTCCGTATGGAGACACAGAGGTGTTGTATGTAGCCACAGATGAGTGGCTTAATAACAGCACCTGTGTCTTCAACGTCACAGTGGAAGGTGAGTGTTCTTATTCAACCAACTGGTCACTTTCAGATAAAACTTTTCACTGGTGTAACTACAGTGGGGGCAGGGAGTTTAGGGAGAGAAAGTTAGGTGGAGGCATGTCTCTGGCTACATTTAATTACTGAACCTTTATTGGGCGAGAGAAAATGTGAAGGTACTGGGGGAGAGGGGGTTTAAGGTGCCATAAGGAGGATAGATTATTTAAAACATCAAATAATGAAGGTTTATGAGGGTTCAAAAAATTATCAGATAACAACTTAAGAATTACTCTGAACAAATTGAAATTGAATAAAAAATATCAAACCCTTGTGGGAAAGTTAACATCATAAAATCACTTTATTTTTTAAAATTAAATTTTAAATTTGGGATCCAGTATTTGAAAGCAAAAAAGAATATTCAGATTTGAGATTTGTATTTTTTTTTTTTTAATATCCAACACCCACTAACCATATTTTTATTAATTAAACTATTTTACTTTTATATTCATTTACAGATAATGGCACAATGGCTAAATAATTTTATAATAATGTAACTTGATAAAAATAAATAAAAAGGAAAAATAAACTAGAAAGTGCAAATTTAATTATGAACGCCCACTTAGGGATAGAGGAAAAATCCATTGTACAAAGATGACATCTTCTTTCTTTCTTCTGTCTTCTATAGTATAAATAGTCACACACACATTTAAACATAAAATTTAACACAAATTGAGTAATATTTCAGCATTGTTGACTTTATCAAACAAAAAGAAAAGAAGGAATACACTTTACACAAACACTAAATTACTCCATTTTGAATTTTCTAACAGTTTCCTATAGAATTCAAAATAGAATAATTTTGTGTTTATGTAAGAGTGTATTCCCTCTTCTCTTTTTATTTGATAAAGGCAACAATGCCAAAATACATAACTCAATTTGTGTTAAAATTGGTGTCTAAATGTGTGTTAATTATTTCTACCTTAAAGATAGTAGAAAGAAAGAAGATGTCACCTTTGTGCATTGGACTTTCCCCACATTTTTCCTCTTTCTCCAGGTGGACTTTCTTCATTAAATTTGGAGTTTTTAGTTTATTTTCCTTGTTAATTTTTGTCAATTTCCATTGTATATAATATAATGTATTTCTCTTGCCATTAAGATGTTTTAGCTAATATTGTGATCATAATTCGATATTTTGTTCTAAGGCTAACATATATTATTCCTAGAGAATGTTTGCCAAGAGCCATCGGACCCTATCCATGGTCATTCCAACTGCACCTTGCATCCTGATTCCCTTCATTGCATACTCACTTGCCAGGAGGGGTACGCATTTGCTGTCCAGCCAAGAGATTTCTTCTGTACTTACGACGAGACTGGGAGTGTCCTCACGCCAGACAAAGATGTCGATCCATTTCCTGACTGCTCAGGTATTGTTATGGAATGGTCCTGTTTGTAGTTCTAATTAATATAAACTAAAATTATACAAGTATTTTCACTTGAATTGGTGAGCACACGGACTTACCTTCAGTCTAACATAATCTGGTTTATTAGTGATGAGGGAGTTGATGTTCGAATCCAGGCCGGATATTTTAAGGGTTGTTTTCCCCAAATGGTTTCTCCATCGACCCTATTACATTAGCATAATTAAATGTGATCATCCTGTATAGGTAGTTAAATGCAGTTAAAAAATGAAATAATAGTTTTATATTATATAGCCCCACGGCTTAAACTGGAAGGCGTGTTTGTGTAATATTGTATGTTATAGATTTCGAATGACAAAACAAGTGTTGCAGGTTGTTGTGATTAGTCTGTAAGCAAATAGAATAGAGTAGCTGACCACATAAACATTGTTGGCATTACTCACGTGGAAATCAATCCAAAAGGCAGGGTGAAAAGTAGTGTAGCCTACCATCAGAGCTGACTAATCAACATCGCAGTCTAGGGGTCACTCTGCCTGATTCGGGACTACAATGGTTAGGATGCCGGTTCATCAGTATTTGTGGTAGAGGGATACCGCCCGAGCCCATGGTACCGGAGTTTGAGAACCGTGTAAGGATCACCTAGGAGTCAGACAGGCCATTGGTTATTCCTAGCAACACCTCATTTAGTCGCCAGCTCCCGAATAGTCTTCATGTTCTTTCATCGATATATCCCTACCAACACCAAATTTGTACAAGAGATAGAAGCACTAATAAAAACCTTAAAAATCAAGTAGTCATCAATCACAAACCCACACAGTCATATACACAATCAAATCCCCCTGTCCTCGGTCATAACACATACTGACAAATTTTAGACCCACGATTTATGTGTAAAGAAGAGGAGGGTGACAAGGGGTGACAATTACATATTATAATATGCACTGGTGGTTTTGCAGTCTTAGGTATTAAACCCTTAGTTATTAACAGTTTAAACAAAGCAGCAATGATGCAGATGATAATTTAGAGTTCCTACACCCACATTAGTAAGGAGAGAGCATGGAAAAACAACAGTAATAAATACATGTGTGAAACTACTCGGCCGAGATTTTGACCTTTACTTCCCAGTCACTGGCAATCAAGTAAATTGCAAGCCAGGTACAAAAGATTGTGTAACCACCTATGTAATTTTACTATTAATCAGCACTTTCAGTGACCGAACGGTTTAAGGCGTCACTCTTGTGTTAGTCTGTTTTGATGATGACGGGTTGATCAATGTTTTAACTCTGGTAAATTCAACTGAGGTTAAATTTTCCTAAATATTTACCTACTCGCCTCACATGCAAATGCTGATGGATTACTTTTAAAATGCTTCCTTCCTCATTCCTACCCCCACTAGAGTAATTATCATATATGTGTATAATTTGAACAGGCAGTAAGAAGTGGTAGTAGAAAAAATGATTAATCATAATAATATATGTATATACAGTAATTATTATGGTTTGTTTTTACATTTTGCTGTACAATTTTAACCAGTTCATTATTAAAATGCAAGATCTTTTTTTTTTAGTCAATCTCAAGCGAGCTTCTCAAAAGTCTCCCGAGTATTAAATCAAATAAAGCTTAGGTTGAATAAATATATCATTTTAAAACTTAATCATAAAAATAAAAAATAAATATGTATTAAATATCATTTACTGTTTATTTAATTAACTAAGAGATTTTAAAACAAAATTTTCATTTGAAATGACAGTCATCTTAATATCTTAACATTGATAATATCATAAGTTTTAATATCTCAAATAACTTGTTTTTAAATAGTTTTATTAACTAAGTACAATAATAATTATAGGAGCTATTTTTAAATATACTTGTCTTTTGCTCAAAGTTAACTCTCAGATCCTTGGTTAGTGTTTATCATGCATTTTCTTGTGTTCCCTCTTAAATCTTTGCATGATTTTGATCTGACCCGCCTTGGTAGCGTAGTTAGCTAATGCACTAGTCGTGATGAGCTAGACTGCTGAGGATGGGGAGATCGAGGTTCGAATCTCAGTTGGGTGAACTGGGGGTCGTTTTCCCTAAATGGTTTTCCACTCTACCTCCACGAAAGTGCGGGCTCACTTCCTTTAGATTCAACCATCCCAATTCCTAACGTTTTAGCGTAATTAGTACTTAAGTGTATAACCCGAATGGGTAAAAATACGTGGTGCTAATAATAATAATAATAATAATAATAATAATAATAATAATAATAATAATAATAATAATAATAATAATAATAATAATAATAATAATAATAATAATAATAATAATAATGATGATGATGATGATGATTATAATGATAATGATAATGATAATGATAATGATAATGATAATGATACACTTTGATTTGATGTGCAGTGACAGTTCTCCCGAACACAATCACACAGGACAGTATCATCACCCTTGATGGGGAAGAGACGTTGTGTCAAGACCCTGGTTTTCTTAGTCAGGTACAGCCATCATATTAAATATATTTGGCTTACAAACGATCATGAATAAGTTAATATAAAGCCAGAAATCAATATAAAATGTTAATAAGAAACCTCAAATGGAGCCCGCACATTTATAAAATAAATACACAGAAACTGAAAATGTTTATTTATAAGTTTGTTTGGAAGTGTTGAATCATTGTTTGGATTAAATTATATCTTCCTCATCCTTACGCTCATTAGTGTTAATATGTGGTCAGTGTACGACCCGAACAGGTAGTAAGATGCGGTGCAAAAAAAAAAAGTAATCATTAAGGACCTCGAATCCTCAAATCCCTCGAATACCTAAGAACATTCAAGATTAGATTATTGGAGAAAATTTTGGATTCGAGACACAAATTCTTGAATTAATCAAATAATTTAAAAAAATTGAATTTTTCAAGTGAAACTTGTTTTAGAGTTTTAATACTGCTTATTGTTGGTTCAAAACCACTTACAATTTTAAGATTAACTTAACAACCAGGCCCAGATGAGTAATTTAACACTCAACTGAATGTATTAATGTTATAATGAATGGATTGTAAATAAAAATGTTAACATTTAGTTACTTATTCAATTCTATTATTATATTATATTTCCTCCTATGTTCATAATTTTTTTCAGGACTCAGATTTGTATTCAAGATTCAGGATTCATATTTAAATTGGAGATTAAATTTGTAAATTAGTGGATTCGATCATCATCATCTTCATAATCTTCATCATTTTCATCATCAATATCATTCCTCTATCCTTCCACCATTTTTCCTCCTTTAATCATTCCAGTTCTTCTCCTCACACTTTCACATTTCTCTTTCTTGGTCTCCCTTGCAGCCTTCTTCCTACATATTTCATCTCTATCATTCTCTTGGGTTTTTCTCTCGTTTTCCATCCTCATTATATGACCATAATATGTTAATACGTGTAGGCCCACTACCCTAACTGATAGTAGGATGTTGTGCATGAAAGTAAACTAGTTTGAATTCAAAAACTGAAGAATCTACATTTGGTAGTAAAAGTTAGTTTTTAAATTTTGTTTTTCTGTTTATTAGTGTTTAATTTGGTAATTTCTACCCCGTGATCACTATTACTTTAAACCGTGACTCTTCTTTTATTTCACTTTTATGGAGTTGCAATGCATGTTTTGCACTCCATCCTTAAGAGTTTTGATAAAATGAAACATAGTTTGAAGGATTGATTGGTAACAATCTACTTCCTTTAAGAGGCAGCTATCAACTCTTTACTCATTGGTAGCAGTTTAAAGTATGAACCTTGTTCTTCTCTAAACTCTAAAATCCAAACTGTGTTTTTTTTTCTCTTTTATTAGTTCCCGTCCATCTTTCTTGTACCTTCGTTGACATAATATACTCAAAAAGTGAAAAGAGATTTAAAGATCTACAAACCATAATTTTAAGCTGAAAAATTATATAACAGGAACTTGTTTATTAATTTGTGCCCTGGAGGCATATATTATAATTTGAAATTCAAAACTGTCGTTATCCACTTTGTTGTTCAAATGCTCTAATAAATTGTACCGTACTGACAAATACAGGAAGATTAGGGTTCGAATCATGGTTGGGAGGGCTAAATGTGTTTTTTCTTCTTCTTCAAAATGCATTCTCCCTCTATGCAAATGTGGGGACACAACCTTTAAATTTGATCTTCCTCATCTCTAATATAATTAGTACATATGCATATAAACCGAACTAGTAGTAAGCTTGCTAAATAATGAGGTGGCTCAGTGGCTAAATAATTATAATAATAGAAATTGATAAAAATAAAGAAAAACTTAAGGAATAAGTGTAAATCTAATGAATAAAGCCCACATAGGGAAAAGGGGAAAAATTTGGGAAGAATCCAATGCATAAAGGTGGCATATTCTTTCTTTCTTTCTTCTACCTTCAGTAGTAGAAATAGTCACATACACATTTAAACACAAATTAAGTAAAACTTCAGCATTTTTGCCATTTTCAAACAAAAAGAGGAGGGACTACACTTTACACAAACACTAAATTACTCCATTTTGACTAAATATACACTTATTAGTTTATTTTTACTTTCTCTTTATTTTTATTAATTTCTATTACTATAAAATTGAAATAGTAGTAAGATATAATAATAATAATAATATAATAATAATTATTATTATTATTATTATTATTATTATTATTATTATTATTATTATTATATTATTATTATTTAATGATAAAGTAATCATTAAAGATGGGATGAATTCAAATCTTGAGTAAACATCAAACAGTTTATTTTGAATCCTCAAAGTACAATGTTAATGTAAATTAAAACTATTAAAAAATTAAATTAGATTTAATGAAAATGGGTTCTCTTTCAACAAAACCAATTTCTTAGTAAAGGTTTATAAAATGAATAATTGCTTAGTAAATAAAGGTTTTAGAGTTATATTGAATATGGATTTATTTTTGTTTAATTTTTTTATTGAAATAAACTAAAATTCTCTCATTTCTTAAGTACACAAACTTGTGTTCAACCAAATGCATACAATTGTGACTTTATTTGAAGTCCTTCAGGTTTAGATTCGTGATATATTTTTAGGGATGTGTGTACTTGAAAATTTGAGCTGAATTTGATTTTTAGTAGCTGTTCGAACTCGCCGATTTTTACAATACTCGAAAAATTTAGTAATGGTACTTGGAGTTTTCAATTTATCTCATAAATTCTGAGTTTAATCAATTTGATTCAAATAGAATCTGTCAATAATTTATTTTATAAAATTTTTTTTAAATGTGTACAGTTCTATTAAATTTATTTAAATTTTCGAATTTATATGGTCATAATTTTTTTTCACAAGTAAATTATATTCTTAAAATTGAACGTTTATGTTTAATTCTTATGCATGGGTTTACTATAAAAATTTGACTTTGAAATATTACTCTTGATGTTTTCATTCAAATTTGAATTGAACTCAACTCATGGCTACTTGCAGATCCTTAATATTTTTAGAATTATTTTGAATCTTAAAATCTCTCAAATAAGTAGAAATGGAATGCCAAAATCCTCTAATCACTCGAATCCTTTGGTATTTGAGAGATTTGAGATTTGTAATAATCTCAAAAAGATATCTCTAATACATCTCTAATTAAGATCTTATGAATTCAAGGAGTCAAAAACTTGACCATCCCAGTTTTAATAATGACTATCCCATTCCTACTTTAAAATAAAATATATTCGATTTCTAAGTTCCAAACAGTTGAAATCAACTCTGTGTTTGTAGCTTGAAGCACACATGAAGGCCCACATTGTGAAGAAGTTGTCAGAGATATGTGGGAATGGAGACCTCGTGTGTCAAGTGGGGGACATGAAAGCGGCTTGCGACCAAATACTGTCTTCTCTAGAAGAGGAATCTAACAGCGTAGCCAGGAGACGTCGCAGGCAGATAAACAACAGCCGAGAGGTACGTTTGAGACACTTCTTCTTCATCTGCTGTTTATCCATTTCACCTCCTAGAGTGAATGTATTTAATTATTATGAGAAGCGGTATCATCACACTGATCATTGCTCTTTGTCTACTTGCCTTGAGGTCAGGGATAGAATTCTGGCAAAAGGAACTTTGGGTGGCATTTCCACGTATGATTTTGTCCGTGTTGAAACTTTTGATAAGTAACTTTGGAAATCCTGTGCGAATCCGAGATTTTCCATATCAAATATAAATCTTTGCCTTACTAACTTGAATTGAATCTTTTAAAATGAAAAAGTTTCAAATCGAATCTGAACTAAGTTTATATGATCAAGTGCTGGCTAATTGCTTGTAAAAATTATTGCTAACTTATTTTAAAAGTTAGATTAATCAAATGTTAGATTTTTAGATTTTAAAATAACTCATTCAAATGTCAAGATATGGAATTTTTACTCTTATACAGAGCCTAAAGATTTAAATTTGAATTCAAAATTTTGAATCTTTGCACAGACTTACATTTTTTGCCTACTTTTTTAATGTATATAATTTAAACACCTATAACTCAATCTTATATTTTTTTAAACTATTTACATTTATCAGCAAAGTTATTAACAATTTAAAATAAGGGGGAGGGATAAAAAGTACTGACACCTTAGTTCAGTCGGTAGCGTGTCTGTCTACTGAACTAAGGGTCCTGGGTTTGATTCCTGGCATGGCGGAAAAATTTATCATTGATGAAATATTGATTTACCCTTTAATAATGATAAATTAACGGCCTCATACTGGATGTTGTGCTTGTCATAATCTTAAGTTAGATTATTTAGCAAATGCCACTACGACAGGCCTAGCAAGCCGGTAGTGGAAAATATATCGCCTATGGCTGGAAACAGTAATGGATGTAAAGTAAAGGGAGGGAAAAAAAGTGTACATTAGATTAAATGCACCGTCATTTGCTTGGAGAGATGAAGAGAGGATGGGGAAAATCACCCTTCAGTGCACTGAGAAAGTATTTGAACATCAACCTCTCAGTCACCAGCAATCCACTTTTTGGAAGGTTGACGCCTTAGACTGTGAGAGCGCATAACTCGAATGGGTAGAAAGATGCAGTACTAAATAAAATAAAAATTAGACCGTGAGACCACTGGTCCAGGTTAGTTCATTCCTTAAAAAATTACGTTTACAAATTATATTTAATAGTTTGAATTTATTTCTTGTTTATTACTCCATTTAACTTATTTATAAGTTGATTCAGTCTTTGTTTGATATGCAAAACCTATGTTATTCTTATTACTATACATTAAAATAAAGCTATTTTGAAATACTTTGCTTCTCGATTCAACGTAGACATCTTTAAATGCTAGTACTGATATGGCGACCACAGACAGTGCTACCAACTTCACTGAAGACAGTAGAAACTCCACTGACATACAAGTTCCCACCACCGAGTCCAATACTAACAACCTGACAAATTCTATCAATGTTAATTTCCAATTGATTGGTGAGTATACATTAACTAAGATAACTTCTGATAAGTTAGGCTGGCATAATACTTGAAAATTTTACTTTGGCAGGAATTTAAACCCTGGACCTTTGACTTTGTCTTAGATAAAAAAAACAAAAATTATAGAATGTCTGTAATACCTCAGGATAAAAACTGTAATCACCCAAGCCAAATTTCCAGGTTTAAATCCTTGTCCTTGCTATATTTATTTAAATTTGTATGTTTAAAAGCAAAAGCTTATAACGACTTTAATTTTAAAATAAACCAGGGCTGGCAATATTTTTCAAACAAATGAAAAAAGCCTTAAGAGCTAAGAGCCACATCTACAAACATATTCAGATGTATAATTATAGCCTTTAACTTATAAATTAATATATAATTATTTTTATGTGTTTGTATTCACTTAAAGCTTAGTAAAATATATAAAAAAATCTATTCTATAATTAAAAAATTAGCTTGAGGTATAACATATACAAAGTTGAGTTCCAAAGTGCTCTCACAGATTCATACCTCTCCATTAAAGTTATTTATTGCCGATCTATATTCTACTAATATAATATGTATAAATGAATTAGGGACGTACAAAATTTCAAGATGTTGAAATCAAAGTTCAAATCTCCTTCCCTTTGACCTCGACACCCACAATAACCTTTGCATCTTTAAAATATTTTGAAGAAAGAAGAAAACTTTTATATATCATGAATCGATTTGAAATATCTCAATAATATAACATTAATCATGTAATTATTTTTACACCAATTGAGTGACATTTATACCACAAGACATGCATGGCATACAAACTTTGTAAAGTAATTTTATCTTCCAACTTTAAAAGCAGTATTAGATAAAATCAAATTTCAATTCGATATTTAAAAAAAATTATAATATGGAATTTGATATTTTCTTGAATCTCTTAAAGTAATAAAGGGATTCAAAGATCCTATCCCTAATATATATGTAATATTTTATACATGTTTATATTATTTTGCAGGTCAAGTGAGAGAGGATATTGTAGGAGATCCCACCACATTTCTACAGTCAGGAATGCACCGAATAAAAGAAGGCTTGGATCGCGCCACCAAGAACTCCCTCACAGGGGAAGTGGGTCCTCACAGGAAGAAGCTCAGAATAAGGCACTACAAAGCACTCAAGGACCCTCACATAGTGTGTCAGCAAGGCACAGTATACAAGCGAAACACGTGTGGTGAGTTTTCAGACATTTCTAGTATTTTTGCATGAAAGGGAAAGGATGTAGCTACTTGTCTCATCTGGGGCAATTGTCGTTATTGTGTAAATGTTCGCAGAATGACCAACTACTTTGAGAAATATATATTTCATATATTGGTAAAATTAAGTTAGTTTGTAAATCAAATTAAAACCAATAGTTTCAAGGCTAAGCCACGTTGAAAGAATGATAATTTCAAGGGGTATGTGAGTAGGCATTTTTCCCTTTGAATTGAGTTTTATAAAAAACTTTTTTTTTTCGATTGTACAGATAGTACAGAGCAATATTTGTGCAAGAAATATTTCAAGTTGAATTTTGGTAATAAATCCATGAACAAACCTTAAATAAGTACAATACAATATTTTTATAATTACATATTTTTTGCGAAAAAATGTATACCACGCAAATTCGAACTTTTAAATAAATTTAATATAATTGTAGAATTTTTTTAATCAGACAAAAGTAAATATGGAGGAACTATTTTCGATGAAATTATTTATTAAAATTGATTAAAAATAATTAAACTATGAATTTTCGAGAAAAGAATCGAAAATTCTGAGCACTAAAATTTTTCAAGTTTTGAAAAAGCTTTGGTTCGAGTTCAAGTAGCTACTAAATCTTGACTCGAACTCATATTTTTTAGTACTCCCCTAATATCCGACATTTTGACTGTTATAACTATCACCAAAACATCAGAAATTATTATTCCCTCAGCATTTCTCAAGCTTGAAATCATTAATTTTAATTAAAACACTGACCTGCTTAGGTGGCCGCATCATTTAAGGTGCTACTCTTGCAATAGACTAGACTGGTGATGACGGGGAGATCGTGATTTGATCCTTGTTGGGTCTTCTGAGGGAGTGGGGGTCCTAATTGGTTTCTCACTCTCTCACTATGCAAATGCAAGTATATTTCTTGTAAATTCAACATTCCTCAACCCTAACTTATTAGAATAATTAGTACATAGGCGTATAGCCTGAACAATTATTAAAACACACTGCTTAAGAAAATGTAAACACCGGCCATGACAACCTTAAAAACAAATAGTTTGTAAGTCATTTACATATATTGGTTGGTCTAGAAGGGCATGTTAAATGCCCCTAATATTAAAAATATGTCATACAACTCATTTAAATTTTCTATATGTATAGTAATAAATCTGCTTAACCGAAACTTTACTGACTCAAGCTATGAGCAATGTTCATAATACCTGCTTCAGTGGCCATATAGTCTAAGGTACCACTCTTGCAGTAGACTAGATGGTATATGACGGGACATTGAGTTTCAAGTTTCAATAGGGTGTACTGAGTGTGGTTTTTCCAAAATGGTTTTCTACTCGACCTCCACACAAATGCAGGTGCATTTACTCTAAATATAATCTTCCTAATTCCTAAAACCATTAGTGTAATTATTATATAAATGTATAAGCTGAACGGGTAGTAAATGTGGTGCTAGAAAAAAAATGTTCCTAATGTTTTATATTAATCATTTCTATAAAAGGTGTTTAAAAAAGTGAAAAATTGTATTATATTTTTAGTGTCTCATGTTAATAGTAAAACAGTTATTAGACAAGAAAAGACAATTTGTCATAATTTTTTGTCAGTCCTGTAGTGATTTTCACAATAAGTTTGTTAGTTTTAAAACTTACTTTTTATTTTTAACTCTTTGATATTTAACTTTTTGGTATTACGAACTCGAAAGTTCATTGCCAAATTTACAAAAATATGCCAGCCATCTCCATCTTGAGATAGTTCCATCCAGTACACCTCATTACATTCTATCTAATTTTAAAACACAAAACACAATACTAATGTTATATTAAAAAAAAGTGTTTGTTTAGACCTGTTTTTTTAAACTTTATGTTAAATTTAGATCAAGATTTTCTATATGTGTTTGATTTTTATTATCAAACAATTAAATTTACGAATGGCCTAATCTTACAATATTTTAGGGTTTTATAAAAGTAAAATAAATGTAAAATAATTATTTTTCAAGGATTATTATACTGATTGCATGAATTGGCTTGTGTCTATACATGAACGCTTCAAATTTCTGTGTGAACAATTATTTTGTGATTATTTATGACCACAAAAGAAATATTTTTTTAACTGTTGAAAATATTTTTTTAGATAGTCTTTTGAGTTTGGCCCTCTTGATATGTTACATTCTAAAAAAATATGCTATAATAAATAGTTACTTTTTAATAAGGTGCATTTATTAAATTATCTCGAGGAATTTCTTTCTATATTTTCTGGTAGTTTATCAACATGTAATAAAAAATACTTTAATTAATTCTTGGTTTTTTCTTTTAGAACACTGCATTGCATGTTTCACACTCCCTTTTAAAAAAATTTTGATAGAATTAAACCTAGGTCAGGGGATTGGGTAGTAACTAATGATTTTATTTAATAGGTAGCATGCATGACCAGTCAGCTAGTGACGTTATGCATCTGTTTTGGGGTGTTCATTTTACATAAATGCCTTTTTAACGACATTGCTGAAGACATCATCATAGTGATTCTTCATTTTTTCCCTTTTTTTTTTTTTTTTTCCGCATTACCTCGATGTCTATTGTAAAGTGTCGGCTGTGTTCTTTTCATTGTAAAAACCATATTGTGTTTTTTTCCCCTTACAATCTCTCTTTCCTGTGTCTTCATCTGTGTCTAAGATTATGAAAGTGATATCAGAAATAAGGACTTTTCTACAAATAACCTTGATTGAAGCTGAGTGCATGAAAATAAATTTTAAATTATTTCAAGCCTGTACAAAGATTTAAAATTTGATTCTGAATCTTGAGTTTCAAAAGTCTAAATCTTAATATCTGAAAGATTTGAATCAGACTCAAAATTTCAGAACAAATAAATCCGAAATTTTGTATTTAACAGAATTATTTTCATTTAAAAAAATATTCTATTTGAACCCTTATTCAATTCAAAAATGTTCCAAAACATAATACTCAATTCAGAATCGATTTAGGTTAATAATTAGTAATGTGCAAGGCTTTAAAATATCTTGCTCAGGCAAGAAAAAGATTTCTCGATCTTGTCTTAAAAGTTGAAAAATGAATAAAAAATTTGGAAATTTGAAATAAAAAAAAAAATTGGAAAAGCTATAACTTCCCTAAGAAATTTACAAACCAAACAGAGAATTTATTATTTCAAATAATATTCTACAGACCCAAAAATAGGCATCACCTTTTCCCCGAAAACAACCTCCATAAAGGAATGTTTTAGTTATAAATATTGTTTTTCAACATAAAACTTTGACATTATAAACTGTTTCAATACAAAATTACATTATAAATAGTATACATTGAGCCATCATTATTTTACTAATTGCATTTAAAAAGTATATGAGTTATATTTTAAGTGTTTGAATGAACTATAAAATAATCAAAACAAGCGCCAGCCCAAATGTCAAAAGGATCTTTAGCACTCTATAAACTACATAATTACTTTGTTAAACATTATTTGCATTTTTGTGCTTTCAAAGGATGTTTTTTCGCCTCGTTCACGCATATATATATTTTTCATATCCTCGTCTAGAAATCTTCTTGAATTGAAAAATTGGTTCTTGCACATTAGTATTAGCAAACAAAGATTTATATTTGATTCAACATTTAAAATCTTGGATTCACACATGCTTAGACTATTTATATTTTCAGGTTACTAATACAATATGTGTTAGTTTTTTGTGGTTGCCCATTAGAACTTCGTTAATACAAGATTCCTGAATATCTAGAAACCAATGGATGGTTGAGTGAACTATTAATTGTTTCATTAACAGGCAAATCTCTTACTAATTGGTAATATACATATGAGTATTTCATCATTGACCATAAAATGGTTTACTACTAAATTAAGCCATTTGGTATAGTCACAAAACAAACATACAGTTAACTCCCGATTATCTGCAGTAATGGAGGGGACGGGTGCCACGGATAAGACAAAACCACAGAAAATTCGACTATTTAGTAAAACAAGAGATTGGAGCATACTCAATTCAAACTAGTTCTCACCTATAATGATTGCATTTGTGAACTTATTAAGATAATAAAAAAACCTTTAAATCAATGTACAGTTTATTCAAAATGGACACATCACTTAAAAAGTTTTTATTAGTCTTTAGCTTAATTGGAGCGGCTTCCTTTTTCTTTGTTCGTCTATGTGTTTTCCATAATATCAGCTTATCAGATATTAGCGTTTCATCTTCCTGTTCCAAGATAGTGAAGTAGATTATGGGTCTATTCCAGTGCAGTCCCCCTCGCATAAACTTTTTGCCTCTTCCTTAGGGATTTACCAAGTACAACAATCAGTAGCCCTGTATTCTCCATCAACACAGTATTTTTTTTAAACTTATTTCCTGCTGTTGGTGATGCCGTGGATAATCCGCCTGCGGATAATCGAGAGTTTATTGTAAATAACTTATTTCAGAAAAATTGCAAATTATGGACCAACTCAAAACATTTGTTTAAAAACCACAATATTTCACTTGTTTTATAAATCATGAGAATTGATTGATTAATTTGAATTAATTACATAATATTTTTAATGATATAATATTTACGAAGTTTTTTTTTTTTTTTTTTTTTTTTTTTGCATTCTACATTGTGCACCAATTCTCTCAACTCTGTCGTGAAAAAGCTTTCCATATAGTCTATAACTCTATGAGTAGCCTATGAATCCCTTGGGGTGACTCTTGTGTTATTCAAAAGCTTTATAAGCAAGTTAATATGTTAACTACTTTATCGTTACATGCATCTCTTGGGGTGACTCTTGTGTTATTCAAAAGCTTTATAAGCAAGTTAATATGTTAGCTACTTTATCGTTACATGCATTTTATAAATCTTTAACCTTATTATTTATCGAATAATTACTTCAATTTATGGTTTAAATGTTTATGTTAAGAAGGGGTGTACAAAGCTTCAAAATGTCAGAAGCAAAGGTCAAATTGCCTTTGCTTCAACATCCACAATGACCTTTGCATCTTTGAAACATTTTGAAGGAAGAAGTTAAACTTTCATATATTACAAACATATTTAAAATTTAGCACTAAATATGACATACCTCAACTTATAATCATTTTAGAACAATTACAAAACTGTTTTTTTACACCTACTTGTGATAAAATGACATATAAAACTAGAGATGGGTCGAATCAAAATCTTGAATTTTAAATCTCTATTTCACGTTCTAATCCTGATTCTCAATCTGACTCATGGAAAAAATTATGAACCTAAGAGTAAATATAGTAGAATAATGTAAAATACAAATAGTAACTAAAGGTTAACATTCTTAGAATCCATTCTTGATAATGTTTGCACATTCAGTTAAGGGTTAAATTACTGGTCTGAGGTTTGGTTGTTGAATTTGTCATATAATTATGTTGGTTATGAACACCAACAGGCAGTAATTAAAGCTCTAAGACAAATTTTACTTGTAAATTGATTTTTTTTTTTTAGTATAAAATCTGTAATTTTATCAAATTCTTGAATCTCGAATACCCTTAAGGATTCGATAGATTCGAGGGTTCTATCCCTATATAAAACATAAATATAGATATACTTAGATTTTTCTTCAATTCAACCCTTTTTTCTACTTAGATGCCCTTAATGTATGACTTAAAATATTTTTAAAGGAATGCTATGAGGCAACACCATGACAAACCCTATTTTCATCTTCGGCTTCATGTTTCAAACTTTGCTTTTCATTTAAAAAGTAGCACACACATAGGGCCAGTTTCATAGTCAAATTTAGTACGCCTCAAGTGCGGCGCTACACTAAAACAAGACGACACCTACCTAAACTCGAATAGAATGGGCCGTTCTCGCATAGGAAAACTGGCCCATTCCATTCTGGTTTAGGTAGGTGTCGTCATGTACTTAGTGTAGCGCCGCACTTGAGGCGTACTAAATTTGACTATGAAACTGGCCATAGTGTAAAGTTTATTTAGTTGAAACTTATTTGTATAGTTTGATTACATGTGAGTGATTTCCATTGTGTTGAAGGAACATGAAGGAGTTTCATTCTCAGGAACTGAAGGAGCATTTAGCATTTGTTCTCTTATGGTGACAATACCAGACACACTTTTATTTTCAATTGTTGGAAACTTATCACTCATGTTATCCTTTAAATTTTCTATGGGAAATGCTGGAACATTAAGAACTTTGGTAAAGTTTTGAGTTTCATAAATGTTTTTAATTCTAATTGAATCCTGAATACTAGGTAAACTCTCCGTTTCAGTGGTATTTGAGTTTACCGATCCTAAACTCTTATTTTTAATTTTTGCGCCATACAGTTGGTAGAATTGTGTGCGTATTTTGACGCTCATTAGCAATATTATGATAGAATTCAAGCAGAAGTTTAGGTTGAAAGGGAAGAGAGTCACCTTGTAAAAAGCATGAAATTGAGCCAAAGACCGTGGCGCAGAAAAGTTTACCGACCCATCAATTAACAACCATATATTTCTTGGAATGTGACAAAGGAAAAATGTAACGATTATTCCAATGAATAGTTTATTAATTTTCTCTCGGGACTTAATCTCACTTTGGTTGCTTCTAGATTCATTTGCAACAAGTTTACTGGTCGTCCTCAGATTGAAGAATGTGATGATATAAAAAACTGCTATAGTTGAAAATGGTATAATGAATAGGGTAAATAATTGGGTATTATGATTATAATGGCGATATATTACACCATGCTTCTTATCGTGGAAATAAAAGCAAGTTTTGCTATCTCTGCAAACATAACCTGTCACTAGAGCAGGTACACTCCACAACATTCCGAACAACCACACGCAAATGTTAACAATAATTGTTCGCCTCTTGGTTCTGGATGATGATGACCTACCTCGACTTTGGAAACAATTCACTATTATAATAAATCTTTCAACACTGATAGCAGTTGCTGTGTATGCAGCAACCGTGTAACACATAAAGAAAGTGCCATGCCAAAGCTTACATATCGTTTCTCCAAATGTCCAATAGTAAGATTTATACCAATTCATTATTTGAATTGGAATGACAAAGAAAACCATTATCTGGTCGGCCAGCAAGGTGCTCACAATATATAAGTTGAGAGGCTGCCAAAGGGAACGATTCCAACATAAGACCATCAGCACCGAACAGTTAAATATTGAACCAACCACAAACACCAAGCCATTGATGACTGCACCGATGGCAGCAATCAGGCTCATACTTCTCAAAGTATCATCATAGCATGGTTTTTGAGACACATTTAAGATTTCATTGAAATATTCTGAAATATTACTTGCATTACTGTTGCACGTGATAAATGGTGAACCGGCCGTAGGCACTTCGAATTCTTGTTGAGTCTTGTTGCTTAGTGTATTCTCTAGAAATATTCTTGTAACCGACTCCCAATAACAGCAGGTGCTGATAGTTTTTGTATCTCGGCACTCTGTATATTGACTATCCGAGTGAAATGGATAGCAATCAAACAATACATTTGTGTTGTTAGACATTTTATTACCTATTCCATAATTATACTTAATTTAAAGTGGTTCTTTCTAATTTTTCTGAGTGATAGCTAAAAACTCCTCATTCAAACCTTGTTGAGGTATTTCTTCTGACTGAATTGTAAAGAAGATGATACCGGTGTTGTAAACTTGTTTTTTTTTTGTTTTTTTTACTCCATTCTCAACTGGTTAGCAATGACCTTTAAACAAGATTCAGTATTGACCTTAGAGAAATTGTTAGGTTGGGTATGGACTTTGGTATTTAGGTCTCGCTAGGCATTTTATCATAATAAAAATGTGGTTGTGTAGGTTCTAGGGTTCATAGAGGTTAGCAACAGGCCCGAGGGATCCTGGTTTACTTCCTGCTTGGTGCAAGGAACCTATAATATAATTATTGGTTATGTACAGTCTGTGTTTTTCTATACCCAAAAAATCCATTTAAATGTTAGGGTCTTGTTTGAAGTATTAGGTCTCTGCTACGCTAGGTTAAGTAGTGTCCTAATATGAGCCATTTAAAAATAATTAACACAAGATCTTTTATTATCATTATTATCACAATATAATTATTAGTAGTTCTTATCCAATTTTCTATTCTTTTTTCCATGAGTAATAATTTTCGTTAACAGCTTCACTATTATCTTTATTGGTATCACCATTATTATCACCATTATCATCATCATCATCCATTATAATAATAATAATCATCATCATCATCATCATAATTATTAATACAGGTCTTTGAGGTCTTGGTTTGACACCAGCAGCCATAATCTGCTAATAGTATGTATTTATGTTCCTCTTAACATCGCGCGCTGTATTACAATTTTTGTGACTGTTTGACACTGTGAAGGGCCAATAACTAGATAATTATGCAATAATGGAAATTTATAAAAATAAAGAAAAATAAACTAACAAATGAAAGTGAGTGAAGAAAGTCTACATAGAGAAATAGGAACAATTCAGGAAAAATCCAATGCACAAAGGTGAAATCTTCTTCACTTAATCTGGCTTCTTTAGTAGAAAGTCACACACACACATTTAAACATAAACATAGTTTTTATATCTAGGCTTTTTTTTAGCACTACTCATTTGTGTTATACACATGTGTATAACCATACTACTGTGTTAGGGATTAGAAAGGTTGAATTTGCAGGAAGTGTTCCTACATCTGTGTGAAGGGAGAGTGTAAAACCATTTAGGAAAAACCACCATTAATACACCCGACTGGGATCGAACCTTGATCTCCCCATCTTTGACAGTCTAGTCCAGAGGTCACCAACCTTTTTGCACCTTTGAGCACATTCTAAACTAATGGTAGTGTGGCAGGCACCAATCACGTTTTCAAGGTAAATTTATAGCCAAACATAATTCATAATGCAAATAACACACATAAACACAAAAATACATATTTAAAAAAATTGTGAGTTTAAAATTTAAAAAAAAGAATTAAAATTCGCATATAAAATAACGCAGATGTTACTCATGCAAAGTTAGTCCAAAACCAGTCCAAACAATTGAATTTTTTTTTTTACCAATCCAAAAGTTAATGTCAATAAATAAAAAAAATACTACTTTGTTTACGGTTTTAACTAGACCAAAATAAATACACAAGGAAATAATTTCACTGCTCACAACCATTTCGGTGCTTAGGTACATTTTAAAAATATATATTTATTCTGTGTTTATTCAAGCAACAAAGCTGGGAGATTCATATTAAGATATTTACAAAGTAAATGTTAAGTATTAGCATGGTATTAGTGAATAGAATGATAGTTCCGAGTAATAAAGTACACTTTGAAAATGAGCCGGCAAAGAAAGAGGAATGAGGGGGAGGGATTGGAAAGAGGGGGGCTTTCAATCACCAACTTCTTGAGAACAGCATACCTGGAGATAAGCACAAACTTGATTTTTGTCGGAAAAGTGACAGATTAAAATTATTTGTCAAGAACTTTCTAGCTGTGGTCAAAAAGTGGCGGGCAGGCGCAAAAGGCTTGGTGGGCAACATGGTATAGTCTATTGCGAGTGTAGCGCCTTAGACCAAACGGCCACCAAAGTGAGTTTTAGTATTATTGCCTTTATCCAAAAAAATATAGAGGAAAATTCCAAAATATAAAAATTATGTTTGTGTTTAAATATGTGTGTGTGATTATTTCTACTATAGAAGATAGAAGAAAGAAAGAAGATTTCACCTTTTGTGCAATGGAGTCTTCACACATTTTTTTCCTCTTTCCTTGGGTGGGCTTTCTTCAATCAATTTTTAATTTCTATTATTGTAAAAAAAAATTGTGACTAAGGTTTGATATTTATTATGAAGTGTGTTGGTAAGTTTTAGTTTAGTTTAATTAGAATAACTTATTCTTAATGAGCAATATTTAAATAAAATTCTATACTTGTTAAAGTCCTCATAGTTGAAACTCGCCATACTACTTGTTTAAGTAATGCAATAATGTGCTACTTTTGTAAATGGTGCCAGCTGGTATAGATAGTTGGACTATAATTAGTTACGACATGAAGATATTGATATGATTGATAAAAATACCAAAAGTTTTATAATCGGACGAACACAATTGTTCTACCAGCATCTTTACCAAAAAGTTTTTGCTAATTACAGTCCAATTTTCCTAGGAAAAGCCTTATCTAACAGTTTAAAAAGCTACTAGATCTTATTTCATATATTCATGTCAGGCCATGTAAATCTGCATTGGTCACTTTTGATAGAAATTACAAATACCTATAAAATAACACTAATAATATGGTAAAATATGATAAATGTTGGCCACAATAAATTTTTTATATCTTATAAAAGGCCTTTCTTATGAAAACTGGACTTTTTTTTTTACATTAGTCTGACCAACATTTTATCATAATAACCATGTTGGATAATTATTGATCTGAAATAGTAATGACAGAAGGAATGAGAAGGAATAGAATTAAATTATGCATAAGAAAAACTTACAAAAACTAATAATGACAGTACTGATTCATCTCTAAATTGAATGCAAACTCATTATGAAATATTTACAAAAAATATTTAAAAAAATACAGGCTGTTTAAAGAGGTGTGTGTCACAAACCAGGTACAATAGATAAATAAAAAAAGGTACAAGTTGATTCCTGCAATTTTAAGAACATAGAGTCCTACAGTTGATAGTGGGTCTGTCTACAGAGTTAAGGGTTTCGTGTTCGATTCCTGTCATCGGCAAAAAACTTATCATTGGTGAAACGAGGTTTTCCCCTTTCAGAGTTATGAATTAACTGGCAGATAGCTAGGTGCTGTGTATGTTTTAGATTTAAGTTAGTTTGTAAGTCACGTGCTGATATAATCAATCGGTTAGTAAAAATGCATGTTAAATACTTCAAATATATAAATAAAAATCATACTTAAGGTCATACAGTTAGAAATGCAAAAATCGGATATAATATCAAAAGTTATGATACCTAACCATGTTGAAAACAGGTTGAAATATTTAAAACCAATTGTTAAATTAGTTATAAATAATTAAGTTAACCAAGCAAAATGTAATTACCCCTTGTTTATCCTGTAAGGTAGTAAGCTTACCTTACACTATCCCACCATGGTAATAGCTTATAAGACAGGCTCATAGTGTAATCCGTCAAGGTAAGACTTCTAACTTTCAGGGTAAGTATTATGGTAGATAGCAATGTCTAACACTTATATAAAACTTTTATTAGTACTGCTATTTACTACTCATTCAGATTGTATGCTATCAGAATGGGTAGCATGATATTGTGCTAAAAAAAAGTGTATACATGTTGATTGAAGGGAGATATACTATATTTTACTATAGCACAGTGAACATAACTACAGTAACCCCATGGCTTCTTTGGTGCTGACTGACAGCTCACAGCTGACAGCTAAAAGTTTTGAAAAGTTACCAGACCAAATTATGTATCCCTACGCCGAACCATATAATCTGCAAAAACATTTGTTTAGCAGCTGTCACATCTGATGGTCAAAATTTAAGTATATACCTAAATGTTGACTGTCAGAAGTAAGCTGTGAACTGTCAGTCAGCACCAAAGAAGCCATGGGACTACTGTATGTTTGTTGAAGGGAATATACTTTATTTTATTATAACACAGTGTACATATGTTGGTTGCAGTGAAGTGTCCTATCGGCACAGCCCATAACATCACATCTGGTTTGTGCGAGTCGTGTGGGTTTGGTCGGTTCCAGCCACTTGAAGGTCAGACTTCATGTGAACTCTGCCCTCCAGGCACCTCCACCAGAAGAATACATGCCAAGAATATACAGGAGTGTAGACGTAAGTATGGCTAGACTTTCTTTGCACTCCAGGGCATTAACGGTGACATTGGTCTTTTTATTTTTTTATTTTTTTTACACACATTCACAAAACCT
Source organism: Timema cristinae (assembly GCA_039000515.1). Classification (NCBI taxonomy): domain Eukaryota; kingdom Metazoa; phylum Arthropoda; class Insecta; order Phasmatodea; family Timematidae; genus Timema; species Timema cristinae. The sequence goes on from JBCFYV010000012.1 coordinate 107,848,204, forward strand.
AGTACTCCACACTCCTCTGCATGCTCTCTAGCCATCTGTCCTTTGGTCTTTATCTTGGTCTTCCTGTCTCTCAATTCATTATCCAACATCTTCTTTGATATCTTATCCTCCATTCGCCTCAGATGGCCGTACCAACTTAGTCGTGACTTTTATATCCCTGGCTTCTCCTTTACAATTCCTCTCATTTCTCATCTTATTCATTCTTGTCACTCCTATTGTAGGTACTTTTAGATATTTAATTTACTACCTTGAGCTCTGCTTTTATCCTGTTCCTTCATTACCCACCTTTCTGTGATATATGTCGATATTTCTACATAGTACATCTTGTAGATCACTCCTTTATTACCATCTTACTCTTCCTTATTTATAAATTTATAGCTAAACAACAAAATAAATTATTAATTGGAGACAAAAAAAAAAAAACCAACAATTCAATAAAGAATAGCATATATAATAATTAATAAACAGTAACATTATTTAAATAAAACCCAATAAAGCAGAATAATGTATGTTTAAATATTTGATACTAAAACATACAATTAAAGTACTTAATCAGGTGGGGGCTCCTTAAATAACTTTCTGAGATAGGCTCTATTTTTGTGATATAAATCAAATTCATAAAATCTATAATTTGCTATGAAGATACAATGGCCAAAAGGGCTGGACTTGTGAAAGTTACAGATAAAAAACAAGTTTTGATTTAGAGGTACCCCAAAAGAGACATGAATCCCCTTATGTACAAGGGAAAATGTACAAGAAATATTTCTATTGGATATAATAAAAACAAGAAAGGTAGTTATGAAGATAGTTAAGTTGAAAATATGGGAAAGAGTGGGGGTACAGGGAGTAAAAGAGATAGTAGATGAAACAAGACTGAGATGGTAGGGACATTGGATGAGTATGGAAAGGAAAGAATACTAAAGAGAATGAAGAAGATGACGTATGAAGGGAATAAACCCGTAAGGGAGACCAAGAAAGAGATGGGAAGAGCATTTAACAGGAAGTGTTCACATGAGGGGAGAAGAATGAAAGTGATTAAAGGAGGAAGAGTGGTGGAAGAATAGAGGAAGATGGAGGCATTTTACTAAACTGACCCAGCCACAGAATAGAAACAGTTGATGATTATGATGATGATGATGATGAGTTTAGTTGAAAAGTTAAAAAAATCCAAAGTAAAGTAATGTAATGCTGTCTATGTTTGTAGCACTGTGTCCCCCGGGGTGTTTTGGCCGCAAAAGGAGGCCAACTTTGGAGATCCCGGGTTTGAAGCCCTGCACAACATGTGAAGTGGGCAGCTATCAGACACTTCAAGGACAGACGAAATGTCTTAGTTGCCCGAGCAATACCACGACAAGGAGAAGAGGAGCTAAGGGAGCCAATGATTGTAAAGGTTGGGTCTACCATAAACAAACATTTTTATTAAATGTATTTGTAGCTAGAATTTAATATTCGCAAATTAATATAATGTGTGTGTGATGTGTCAGAATCAAACTAGTTAGATCTTTTTACAAGGTGCAAGGGTGAGCTTTACCACCCTGTTAGAGTCTCAAATATCAGTCTTAGAAGTATATAACTCGAACAGATAGTGAGATACAGTGCTAAAAAAAAAAATCTTAGAGTTTTCATTTTTTATTTAGCGCCACGTCTTACTACCTGTTCAGGTTATACGCTTAAGAACTAATTAAGCTAATGGATTAGGGATTAGGAAGGTTGAATATAAAGGAAGTGAACCCGCATTTGCGTGGAGGGATAGTATGAAACCATTTAGGATAAACAACCCCCAGTTCACTCGAGTGAGATTCGAACCTCGATCTTCCCAACCTCGGCAGTCTGGCTCAACACAAAACCAGTGCATTATCCAACTACGCCACCATGGTGGGTAATGGTACTTAGATATTCCAGATTTCAGAAAATACCATTCTATAAATATTTATACAATACAGTAGGAACCTGTTTGTATGGCGGGTTAGGTTCAAAAGCCCCGCTGTAAAGAGGAACAAAGCTTTTTTGACTTTAAAATAGTATTTATTTATTTATTTAGCATTGTGTCTTAACACACTACATTAATTAAATAAATGTGAAACTAAAATACTTTTTCAAATCAAGAACTCAACATTCACTAACACAGTCGGTAAAACCTCCAGCAATGAATATAATTAATAATTATTTATCTGTGTTTATATTTGCCGTGTGTTTGTATTTCAAGGCGCAGGGAAGTGGAAAAATACCTGTCATCGTCATTTTGAGTAGTTAGCTTTGTTATGTGATGATTGGAGATAATGATATACACATACAGCATAGTAAATAAATCATTCATTCGAATAGAAACAATTTAAAACATTCAAAGAAAATTATTGAATAATCATTTGATAGTTTTAATAATTCAATAATTGATTGTTAAAATCATTCAATTAGTGGCCAAAGCTATTCACAATGCGCATCACGCCGAAAAACGCAGAGAAACCGAGACAAGCACCAAACTTAGGGAAATTTATAACATTGACAACTGTCTTATTAGCGGAACACTGTTCAGCGGTGCCCCATTATGGAAATTAATTAAGAAAACTAAACTAATTAAATGAAAATTGAGTTAATAAATCCCACCTAGAGAAAGAGAATAAAATGTTTCCCACATTTTTTCAGTTTATCCTTCTTTATTTTTATCAATTTCCATTATTGTACAATCATTTAACCACTGGGCTACCTCATTGTTAAACATTTCTCTATAAATATTGTTATATGGAATAATGTTTAAAAATGAGGTGGCCCAGTGGCTAAATAATTTTATAATAATGAAAATTGATAAAAATAAAGAAAAGGGAAAAATAAACTAATAAGAGTAAATTTATTGAAGAAAACCCACCTAGAGAATGGGGGGAAATGTGGGAAGAATCCAATGCACAAAAGTGACATCTTCTTCCTTTCTTCTGTCTTCTATAGTAGAAGTAGTGTCACAACACACACACACACACACACCACTTATTTGTTTTAGAGTATGAATCTCAAATTTTAATCTCAATTTTTCCTGTGACTCTCCCGAGACTCCTAAATCTCACATACAAGGTTATCATTAGAGGTTTACGTACTCACATTAATTCTTAAGTTACTGGTACTTTAGAAAGTGAGATTAAAGTTTTAAATCTTTTGTTAAAATATTTATCCACATCCAATAAAGCAGTAAATTAATAGTTTGGAATTGGATTGTTTTCGTAAAGTTATTTTGGGCTAAACCACTCCTGTAATAAGCTAGCTCTGAAAAATAATCCAATTATGAATTTTAAGATTTTTTTTTTAAATCTGTGTTTTTTTTTAATTCTCAAAACTCAAATGTATTACAAAGGTCAAGGACTTAAAAGGACTTATTCATGGTTGGTATGAATAGTAGTGAACATGTGTATATTATGTTGTCAGCCCTGTGCCAGCCAGACACTGTCTCCTACACAGGTCTGAATCCTTGCCTGCCTTGTCCCGAGGGCTACCAACAGCCGCTGCCCGGTCGGAGAGTGTGCTACGGGTCCCACAACGAACTTCTACGCGTTAATGAGTGTTTCTCTAGCCCTTGCCTTAATGATGGATTGTGCCAGCCTTTGGGCAGGCAATACTTTGTCTGTGACTGTGCTCCAGGATTTGCCGGTTTGTAACCATATTAAAAATAACTCTTTCTCTATAAAGTGCTAGCTTTGGCAGTCACTTGTTGTATAATGGCTGAATTATACATGTTGGAATCTATTTATGTACATTCTTAAAGTGCATATTGATTAAATTTATTTAATATCCATTCATCAAATGGTATTAACTAACAATGGGTATAAAAATTATGTGGTATTTTACTTTTAGCAATAAGGAAATTAAATAAATTAGGTAAAGAGTGATTTCATTTTGCCACTAATTGCTGCCTGTAATTATATATTTAGCTGTTAGTAGTGCACCCAAGGGGGAGTATTCCCATGACTGCAAATATCTTTAGCAAAAATTGAAAAAAATATATATATATATATATATATAATGAAGTATAACTATAATATAGACTATTATATTTGGAAGAAGGTATAGGAAAGGTTACCTCTTTGTCCAATGGCAGCAATTTAAAGTGTGGACTGTGTTCTTCTTTTCATTGTAAAAGCCTATTGTGTTTGTCCCCTTTTATATGTTTCTATCCACCTTTCCATTACCTTCGAAATATAATACATTTACCTCATAAAGCGAAAAGAGGTTTTCCTTAAAGATATATATAATATAGATTAATGATATTCAACCTTTTTTGTTCGTGTATCCTCATATAATTTCTCTTCAACTTTGAAACCCCCAAACAAGCTGGTGTATAATGCAAGCTATACATATTATATAATCAAAATCTAAAATAAATTTCATTCAAAATATGTATTAAAAATGTCCATACATCCAGGTCTCTTGTGGTTACCCTAGATCTTGCTCTGACTTTTCAGTGTTTATCATTAAATAAGTTAATATATAATCTTTAAATTTTACATTCCCCCTAAGTTGTCTTCGCATACCTCACATTGAAAATCACTGAAGATGTGTTGATTGCATATTCTATATTTTAAGACCAGGCTTACAACACAATATTATAAAGGTATACCATTACTTACATTAAAATTACCCCTTAAAATTCTCCATAGGTAAAAAGTACAAAAACAGTAGCTTCAGTACATACATTATATACCAGTAGTCCTGATTATCTCATTCAGTAAAGCTGTGGCACATTCATCCAACTTAATAGGGCTCAAATCCCTTAGCCAGGACATATTTTACAAATAAATACATTTTGATCTTATCCGAAGCTAGTTGAAGGAACTGTAACACATGAATGTAAATACAAAAAGTATCTCTTAACTAATCAACTTATATTGAGCATGTATCCTTTTAATTCTAATTTTGTGCAGGCAACCTTTGCGAGATAGTATTGGACTCTTGTGACTCTGCCCCATGTCTTCACGGAGGCTCATGTCTTAGAGATGGACTGAACTACAAGTGTGTTTGCAGTGAGGGATATACAGGAGCTTCATGTGAGGTAACAAACATTTTACTAGTATACCACGCTAATACAGAGCGCTGGGTTTCAGACCACCGCCGTAAAGCGAATAGTGCCTTTAATCGAATCACAGACTTTTTTTAAAAAGTTGCCTGTCCATATCAAACCCTACACTATAATCTACTAAGTGTGCAATAGCTCTAGGCCTAAATAAACAATGCAAAAATAAAAAATACTACTACATTAATGTATTTCTAAACTTAAAACTTCCAAAAACACCCTTAAGAGCAAGGCAAGTAAGAGCGCAAACACTAATTGAAAAGTGCAATTTTATTGAAGCGCTCTAAAACAAAGTGTTTTAAAGTGAGGTACACCTGTTTCGAAAGTTATGTCTTGGACATAAATTCCAACTCAGGATCTTTAGTTTAATACGCCATTGCTCTATCGACTAAACTATTCAGGTTACTACTTGCTCCAAGACACATTTTTCACTTCCTTGTAAGAAATTACATGGTTATAACTGAAATGTCTGAAGAGTTTAATGTTGGATTCACAATAAAGTTATCATTCATGTAACATAAAGTTACTCCTAATAAAAAAAAATATTAAATGTAAGCCATCACAATACACTTAACTTAATGTTGATGGGACGTTCACTTGATGTAAGAGTTGCCCTGAGGAGAACTTTCACATAACATAATATAGTGACGTGTACCACATATTCCTGTCAACCAATCATGTTGCAAACAATGTCTATCCAATTACTTAACATTAGTTATGAAAAAATTTACAAGAAAGATAGATAAACACATAAAAAGGAACAACTGTTCCAATGAAAAGTGGAACATATCTCACAATTTACATTACATGAACATTATAAGAGAAAGTTAAGTAAAATTATGTTACATGTGATCTCAGCAATAAGATTATTATTATTATTATTAGCCCGCGTCTTACTACCCGTTCGGGTTATACGCACTTACGCTAATGTGTAATGGTAGGGTGATTGCGAGATGAAATGAAGGACCTACAGTTTAACGTGGAATCCGAACCACGGTGGAGGCCTGGCATTCCCCACATTCACAAGATGTCTTGTCAGAGGTGAAGGAACGGTTTGGTAATCAGATAAATCTGTGCCGGGACCGAGGATTGAACCCCGGCCGCCAGCACAGAAGTCTGACACCTTACCCCTAGACCGCCAGGTCACCTCTCTCAGCAATAAGAGTTAACATCTCTGAAAAATAAATATTAATGTTAATATACAGAGTTTTTTTTCACTTTCATCCAAATTCTCAAAGTTTTTTTTTTTTTCAAACAAATAGTTTTGAATTTACCTATCGTACTTAAGATAATAAAACATAGACATATTTTGACATCAGTAACTGTATCTTTTTAGGTAGAAATAGACGAGTGTTCGTCCAATCCTTGCTTGAATGGGGCTATCTGTATCGACTCCATCAATGAATTCATCTGTCTCTGCTCTGAAGGATTTCAAGGTGTGTAACGTATCAAAAGTAGAGAGAGATGGGATGCTCAAATCCTTGATTCCCTCAAATCCTATGGTATTCAAGATTTGCACACATCTCAATAGAGTTTCTCAAATAAAATTATTAACACCTCAACTTGATATAATCATTTTTAGCAAATTGTTAAAAGGGATAATATAGACTTGTGAAGTTGGAAGAGTAACAAAATAAAAAATAAATAAAAAAAAGATAAAGCTGTATTAATATAGTAATTAATTTACTAAAAAAAGTGTTATTTTTGTTATTTATAATGTATCAGACATGATAAACAAAATACCATTTGTCACTGGCACCAAGCCTTGAACAACTTTTTTTTAAATTCAATTTTAAATATTTTCAATTTCACTTTAACTTAAATTGTACATTTGTAAAGATGTGAGGCTCAAATCTGGATTCTAGATTCAAAGGAAGTTTAAAGATTTGAATTCAAGACTCAGATTTATTACTAGGATTCGAGACTTAGATTCAAGAACTAGAAGATTTGACCCATCCCTAATTAAAAGTTTCATTCAAATATTGTGTGCTACTTTACATATTACCAACACATCATCTGTGTGTCCTTAGTTCTCGTTCAATCAATAAAAAAATTGCTTCAGCGAATGTTAGTGACTTGAAAATTTCATCTTAGAAAAAGCATTTAATTCTTTTGTGTCCTTGTATTTATTTCCCCTTCTGTTAGTGATTTTTTTTTCAACTAACAATTATTTGCTTGTGCGATACAGGTGACACGTGTGAAGAGGATATTTATGAGTGTGCCGTATCACCGTGTCTAAACAACGCGACCTGTGTCGACGGTGTAGCCAATTACACTTGCGAGTGTCAGGTTGGTTTCACTGGCCAGCATTGTGAGGAGGAGGAGTTGGACCTCTGCAGTTTCCAGCCTTGCAACAATGGTGGGAGCTGTCTCAGTCATTTGCAAAACTACAGGTCTATTATGTTTGAGTCTAGTAAATCAACACTAATTTGAAAAATATATACTACAAAATGGTTTAAACTTAAATATAAACACTAACTCCTAATGTTACCCACACAAGAGGTCATCAGACTTGCAATAAACTGACTAAGAAGTTGAGGTTCGAATCTTGGCTGGGTGCAATGTGAGACGGTTTTCCATGTTTGATGTATTTATCACTTGGCTTTTCCCATTCCCTCTTCATACTAATGTGGATGGGTTTCCCGTAACTATACTCGGCCTTTTAATTTGTGTAAAATAAAATAACCTATTTCGGTGACAGCATGGTCTAAGGTGTCACTCTTGTGTTGGACTAGACTGCTGGTGACAAGGAGATTGGCTTTTGAATCCCAGTCGGGTGTACTGAGGGTGGTTTTTAAAAATTGTTTTCCACTCTCACCCAATGAAAATATGGCTACACTTCCTTTAAATTCAACCTTCTTCATCCCCAATTCATTAGTGTAATTTATAGATATGTGTATAACTTGAATAGGTAGTAAGTCATGGTGATATATATAAGGGATGGATGGTCCCTCGAATCCTCTGAGTCTTCAAGGATATTCCAGATTCAAGGTTGTGAGAAAATTTTGGATTTGAGACTCAAACCCTTAAAAAAAAGTATTTTTTTCTTTCAAATTCTCAAGTTAAATTTGTTTTAGAGGTCTAATACTGCTTATTTGTAGTTCAGTACCAATTATGATAATTATTATAAGATGAACTTACAACCAGGCCCCAGAGCAATAATTTACACTCAACTGAATGTATGAATGTTATAATGAATGGATTATAAGAGAATAATTTTAACATTTACTTATTATTTGAATTTTCTATTATACTATTATATTTAGATTTCCTCTTATGTTCATATTTTATTCCCGGGATTTGGATTTGGATTCGGATTCGATATTCGGGATTCTAATTTAAATTGTAGATTCAGATTTGTTAAATTGTGGATTCAACCCATCTCTAGTGTAAGATCAAATATAAACTTCTCCTATTCAAAAATCTTGGCGACTTTCTAAATCCCGCGCCTATTCTATCAATTGGTTCAGCTTTGTGAAACTTAGGTAGTCGTCGTGTTTTTTTAGCTGCGATTGTGCCCCAGGCTACACAGGAGGGAATTGTGAGGTTGACATTGACGACTGTGCATCATCCCCATGCTCTAATGATGGACGGTGTGAGGACTTGTCGGACGGGTTCAAGTGTCACTGTCAGCCGCCGTTCTTGGGCACAAACTGTGAGACAAGTGAGTATTAATGTTATCATTATTTAGAAAATAAAACTATTTAAAATATAAAATTATTGCAGAACGCAAGCAAGTGAAATGAGATTTTTGAGAAACAGGATCGGTGTGACAAAATTTGACAGAATGAGAAATGAGAGAATAAGAAGAATAGTTAAGGAAGAATTGGTCCAGCACAGGGTAGAGAAAGCACGACTAAGGTGATATGGTCATGTGAGAAGAATGGAGAAGCCTATGAAGATGTAGAATATGGAGGTGAGGGGTAGGAGGCCCAGAGGAATGAATACCATGGGACAGATGGTTGAAGGGGGTGATTCATTTTGATTTCTTCTCCCCCGCCTCCCTCTCCACCCACCCTCAATTAATACTTTAAGAACTGTACAGATTATTGTTTTATCACTTAAACCTTTTATATATTATGATGTTAGCCATAAAAGTACATTTTTATAAGATATGTGAGCACTTCGTTTTACTAAAACACATGAACAAAGTCCGTTCTTAAGTCACAGCTCTAGCACCAAATAGTATGGGCTGTAAAAATGTATTCGACCAACAAATCACCTTGCAACATGCACTTTCTTAAAGTCTTCTTCACACATCCCAAAACACAGAATGCGTCCCTCATATTTTTCAAACAAAACCCCCCATAGCTCCCGGTCCAATACATAAGAAGAAAAGATGTTCATGCAAACTAAATTTGATTTTTTTTTAGCCTACTCTCTTTGGTTTGTATGGAATATACTGATTTTAGCCATAATTTGTCTACATGTTACTCAATAACACCCAAGTAAAAATTGATTTGTCACCATTTTTAATCAAAAAGAAATTGTCTATTTACCAGTTTTGTATACTGAAATACAACTTTTTATTTAACAAAATCCAATTAATTTATTTCTCACAAATCAGAATCTCTATTAATATCTTCATTTGATGTATAATAGTTCTACATTTAAGCTCTAAGAAACCTCTTCCATTAAATGGAAATTTATTATTTTATTATTTGATTTCTAATGGCTTTCTCTGTTTCTTCAATTTTTGACCTATAATAGCTCTGTGGACTTTTGGCAGCTCCTTATTAAACTAAAATGAAATTGTTAACATCATCATTAAAATTAGTGGTAATGGTATTTATGGATGTGGAGAAGGCATATGATAGTGTAGATAGGAATAAGGTTTGGAAAGTGACAGAGGGAAGTGGAAGGAGTTGTTGCAATGAGAGTTAAAAAAGCATTTATGAGGATAACAGGGGTTGTGTTAAGATGGTGAGTGGGAGAACAGAGTGGTTCCAAATAAAAAGTGGAGTGAAGCAGGGGAGGGCCTTCTCACCACTATTGTTTGTAATGTTAATGGAAATGGTCCTGAATAAAGTGGCAGGAAAACGTGGGGAGGAGAGAATGAAAGCTATGATGTTTGCTGATAACTTGATAGTATGGGAGGAAAAGGAAAAAGAAGTCCAGGAACAACTACAGGAATGGAATGAGGAAATGAAAGAGTGTGGAATGGAATTTAGCACGGCAAAGTGTGAAGTGATGGTAATAACAAGGAAGAGGATAAGACCTAGAAAATATATAAAGTTGGATGGAGTAGAGCTGAGAAAAGCACAAAACGTAAAATATCTTGGAAGTGTGATTGAGGAGAAAGGTGGGAGTAGAGAGGATCTAATGAAAAGAAGACAGCGGGATAGTTGCTTGACAGGTGTATAAGAGACCTTCAATGGAGAAGAGAAGTGTCCTTGAAGTGTAAGGAAGTGTTGTACATGGCATGCTTTGTTTCCCTTGTCACACATCCAGAAGAAGCATGCACGTTGAATGTAAGAGAGACTAGGAAAGTGGAGGCCATGACAATGAAGTTTATGAGGAGCATATTAGCTGTCACAAGGAGAAACAGGATAAGGAATGAAGTTAATCAGGAAAGAGTGGGGTTACAGGAAGTACATCAGATAATAGTGGAAACAAGATGGTATGGTCATGTAATGAGAATGGTAAAGGAGATAATACCAAATACTTAAGAGAATAATGAAGGGAAACGAAGTATGTTGAAAAAAACCCACAAGGGAGGCAAAGAAAGAGATAGTAGGAGCAGATGACAGAAAGTGTGCAAGTGAGAGGAGAAGAATGGGGGAAGGATAGAGGAATATGGAGGCATTTTACTAAACTGACCTGGTCACAGGCTGGAAACAGTTATTAACGATGAGGATGATAATTAACATTATTATTAAAGATTGAGCATAAATGACCAATATTATAAGATATTTTGAAATATGAACTTTGTTTTGAGTGTGTTTGTGTGTGTGTGTGTGCACATGTTTTTCATTAAGTGTGTAAACTCTCTTTCCCTATTATCTATTATTCATCATCATCATCAATTGTTTTCAACATGTTCCTATTATTATTTGTTATCAGCCTTTTATATTCAAAATTTAATCGATCTATATTTGATATGTTTTTGTTTCTAGAGTTACAAACTGAGGTGTTCCTAAGATTCCCTTCATCCAGCACCACAGACTACATTATTCTGAATGGTCCAGATATAAAACTAAATGAGGTAGGTACAGTAAACTTAACAGTTTTTTTAGTTAACTCTGTGATGCTTTACCAAATTTTCTGTCTATCGTTTTGTTTAATTTTGCATGCATTATGTCTTACTACCTTAATACCTACATTTGAACAAAGAGAGAGGGTAAAACCACATAGGAAAAAAAACACTTCAGCGCACCTGGCTTCGTTGTAACCGCAAAATAAGACTTTACAAGACAGGTGCCTTGATCCATGTACTCCTCAAGAGCTAACTGTAGAAGAACTAAACTAATATTCATTCATCAATTGTTTTACCAGGTAACTGTGTGTTTATGGCTCAGATCGGCCGACAAGTTTAATTATGGCACCATCTTTTCTTATGCAACAAAACTTCAGGACAACAGTTTCACCCTAACTGACTACAATGGGTAAGTTTTTCTCATACTACAGCTAGGAATGATAGACGGCGCAGTAGTGCCTCAAAATTTCAAGGTTTCACTAAATCCAAACCTGTCAACAGAAAAAATATGTTTGGAATATAGTTGCTTGTTGTGACCTATGATGAGGGGCTAATTGATAATTGGTTTCCGTGAATTATTCCCCCCTCCTGACCCTTTGGGGTTCTGAAAATATAATACTAATATAAAACCTTGGCAGGGCCGGCTTTAGGGACAGGGGAGGGGATGTTTGGAGGAGTGAAGGGAACAGGGGGAGGCAGTTGCCTAGGGCGGCAGTTTTGGAAAGGCAGCAAAAATGAGATATATTAAATATATATATATTTTTTAAATTTAATTTATAATTACTTATGAAATAAGGATGTAGGTAATGTCAAAAAAATATGTAATTCCTTTAAAAAAATGTATTTAGAATAGCAATAATATTTCTATTAATAACAGCGCTCAGAGATGTTTTACCCTATTTAAAACTTATAAAAAGCTACATTCGAAGCAAATTCAGCAAGAGGGTTAAGCGGACTTGTACTTCCCTCTATTAAATCTAAAATAGTTCAAACATTTGAGCTCATTAGTAGAACAGTTTACCAAGGTATAAGAACGAAAAATTAATTTTTAAGCTGTTTCTTCCGCACATTTTTCCTAATGTAAGAGAGACTATGAAAGTGGGCCATGAAAATTAAGTTTTCAATGCGCGTGTTAGCTGTCATGAGGAGAAACAGGATGAGGAACGAAGTTATCCTGGAAAGAGTGGGAGTACATGTGATAGTAGAGGAAGCAAGGCTTTGATGGTAAGGGCACATAATGAGGATGGAAAAGGAGAGAATACCAAAAATAATGATGGAAAGACCGCAAAGAGGGGGATTGGTGGAAGGATGGAGGAAGATGGAGGCATTTTACCAAAATGACCCGGCTAGAGTCTGGAAACAGTTGTTTTTGTTGATGATGGTGATTATTATAGTTGTTATTGTTATTATTATTATAGTTATTGTTATTATTATTCTTGATATTGTTGTTTGTTGTTGTTGTTACCTCTATATGTAAGTAACTTACTTCACATAAATAGCTAATTGATACTGGCACTGTCAAGTCATGTATTTCCATTGAGGGTTTACACATTTTACTTTTTTTTATATAGATTTGTGCTGTACGTGAACGGTCAACGAGTTATCACAGATATTGTGGCTAATGACGGATGGTGGCACTTTGTGTGTGTCACCTGGAGCTCCACAAAGGGAGAATGGGGACTGTATATTGATGGCAGACTCGGGGACCAGGGATCAGGCTTGGCCAATGGCACACACATACCAGGTATAGCAGAATAATATTTATAAAACTGTCATTAACACTTGACAAAAAGTATAAACATTAATATTAAAACCCAGAGAAGCCAGTAACAGTTCCATTCGAGTACGGGAGAAGAAACAGAAGACGAGAAGGTGGGACACATTATTTTTGCCTAGTGTTAATTAACATAACCTAATGCTAGTGATCATTCAAATCAGAATCTAAAACTTTATTTCGGTTATGTGGAATAGAGCACTAGGCTAAATCATGGTTTAAATTAGGAGGGATAGCCAGCACACTTACCTAGGTGATACTGGAGTAGAAATTGTTTAGATATAACATTAAAAAACACACAAACACATATTTAAGGACAAGCTTTCATTGCCACAGACAGCTTCAATCAGGTCAAGAGAGTAGACTTATGAAGCTGTCTGTGACAGTGAAAGCTTGTCCTTAAAAATGTGTTTGTGTGTTTTTTAATGTTATATCTAAACAATTTCTACTCCAGTGTCACCTAGGTAAGTGTGCTGGCTATCCCTCCTAATTTAAACCATAAAACTTTATTTCGAATCTTTAAAAGTTGACAATTTTTGTTAAAGTAAAAATATTGAAAAATTTGTCTTTTTTTTATTATTAAATTTCTGCATCACTCACAGTTTCCATTTTTTATTATTTGTCATATATATTACTTTATTAATAAAAAAAAAGTTTGTGGGTAAATTGTATATTTTCATACTGTTATTTTATTTTTATATAATATAAAGGAAGCTAATGAGTTTTCCCAATTACATGAGTCTAAATAAATCCTTTTACTATTTGCATAAAATTGTGATTTCATGTCAATAATTTTATATTTTGACTCATGATATTTATGCGACTTTTGTGAATCTTGAATCTCTTGAATATCATAAATTTCAAGGAATTGATTATTTGAGCATCTGTACCTCAAACACTTGGATCTAAGACTGTGTTTAATAGAAAAATGATTATAATATGTAACTGTCTTGCAAAGTTTGAATTATTTTCATTAAAATATATTATTAAAAATATGATAGAATTGAAGAAAATGAAGTAGAAATAAAAACGAAAATGCCAGCATGTATTTACAAACACTATTGTAATCAATACAATATGGTATTTAATAATAAAGTCTTTGTAAATTTTTGTTGCTATAGCTACTTTTATTTGTGCTTCATTCTCTATAATTCTATCATATTTATTTAAGGACATATTATAACTGTCGACCTTGATGGTCTTGGGGTAAGTGCTTGTCTTAGGACCCAATGTTCATGGGTTCGAACCCAGTCAAGGTCGTCGGATTTTTCTTGAGCAATAAAAATCTTTAGCTCAGCTTAATTCAGAGGGGGGAATAAAGCTGTCAGTCCCATGTCAAAATTGTGATATGTAAAATAACCTTGAAGGTATGTAAAAATACCTTTCCCGGGAAAATTGGTAGGCCGTTTTGCGCTCGCTCATAGAGAAGGCAACAAGAAACCACCACACTTTCTGAACTCTGCTGGTACATGGGATTTATACCAGATGGTGCAGGCAGCACTAACCAGCCAAAGGGCTGAGTGCATCCCCAGCTCCGGATGGATAGAAATCACATCAGACCAACCTTCGGGATGTTGACTTAAGAATAAGATATTATAACTAGGGATGGGATCTTCAAACTCTCAAATCTGATTTGAGGATTCGAAAAAATATTAAATTCAAGATTAATATGATATGTATAATTTTTTTCATCAAAATTTTGAATTAGAATCTGTTTCAGAGTTTACTGCTTATTGGTGGCTCATCCCCCAACAAATTAATACGACAAACTCAACAACCAGGCCCCAGGCCATTAATTTAACACTTTAACATTGTATGTATTATTGTTATAATGAATGAATTATAGCAAATATTGTTATTTTAGTTATTATTTTTTTACTTTTTATTATCCTGTTACATTGCTATTTCCTCTTATATTTATAATTTTTCCAAGATTCATATTTGAATTTGAGATTAGGGATTCGGAGACAAAATGAAGTTTCAGATTCAAGATCCAGATTCGTAAAGTAGTGGATTTTACCCATATTATAACGTGTTTAAGATTATTTAATACATATGACTTTCCTTACAATATATTCTTAAATAAACAGGATAGAATTACTGCATTAAGTAAATAGTTCAGAGTTTGTTTGGGCACATTTTATTGAGTTTTTTTTTTTCCACAATTTTCAAAAAATATCTACAGTAAAAAAAAAAAACTATAGCCATTTGTAATGTAAATGTGAATCCTCTTCGTAAGTGTGTCACCGTGGCTAGAATTGATGATTGTGTTGTGCAGCCAATGGCACCCTAGTTCTGGGGCAAGAACAGGACCGCCCGGGAGGGGGTTTCAGCCAAGCCGAGTCCTTCATGGGCCTCATGTCCAGCGTTGCGATTTGGGACTATGTGGTCACCAGTCAACAGGTGGTGGAGCTGGCAACACTGTGCCCTCACAACCAAAAGGGCAGCTTGCTCTCCTGGGCGCACTTTCTTGTTGGAATCAGGGGGAACTTACAAGTAAAACTGTAAACTTATACATTTAATTTGTTTTAATTTATTTTAGGTATTTAGAAAACACTATCAGAACCGACTGATTATAACAGCACACAACTTATAAACTTATTTAAATCTACAACAGACAAAACATCCAGCCTATGGCTGTTAATTCCTCACTGTGAAAAGAAAACACACACATCACCAATGATCAATTTTTTGGTCATGCCAGGAATCGAACTTGGAACACTTAGATTAGCAGACAGACATGCTACCAACTGAGCTAAGGTGTCGGACTTAAACTTATACAAATTTATGTTTCCAGAATAGAGACTTGACTCAACAACGCAAAGCTTTTTAAAAAGTATAGCTCTCATAATATTTTTCATCCTTTCTTTCAATAAATGTTGGTGAAAGTACAAAATAAAGACTGACTAGAGAGAGAATGGGAAAACCACTTTTAACATACAATATTTACTAGCATACGAGACTTCCTGCCTCCCCCAATTTTTAATGTCCTTTAAATATTAGGGAGAGTCTTATTTGCGAGTAAATACAGTATCTAACTGAAATTCAAACTCTAATCCTCTTGTCAACAATTTCAAAAGTGCATTGTGATTCTAATTCCAAAAATCATCCAGCCACCATCCTTAAAGTTGCTTAAAGATGTAGGTGACAACTACACCAATTTTTTTTATCTACTTTGGTGGCTGCATTGTCTAAGGTGTCACTCTGGCAGTAGACTAGACTGCCGATGACAGAGAGATTAGGGTTTGAATCCTAGTCGAGTGTACTTAGGGCAGTTTATCCTAAATGAGTTTCCACTTTTACTCCACACAAATGCTATTACACTTCCTCTAAATTAAACCTACCTCATATCTAGCTCATTAGCATAGTTATTACAAATGTATAACCTAAACAGGTAGTCACGATGAAATGCTAAGAAATAGATATATATGTATATATTATTAATTAATTATTTTTGTTGTTTGTTCGCAGCTGGAGAACTCTACATTCTGTATGTCCTGTCCCGCCCCTCCTGTTCCCTTACAGGGCTCGGTGCATGTGGTGGAGGGGGCAGAGAACAAGTCCAGTGTTGCCACATATAGCTGTGATGATGGTTTCAACCTGCGTTGGGAGGGCGACAATGTGGCAACGCTGAGTAGGAGGTGTCTGAAACAGGGTCACTGGGAGGGGGAGGAGCCAACTTGCCACCGTGAGGCCCTAATATATTTACAATATCATATCATGAGTTCCACTATGGCTTAGAGCGCTAAGTGTTCAATCTTTCCTAGGTGATGTAGATCTACTGCAATCTTTGGAGTTTTTTCAAAGGTGTTGTGTTCGAATCCTGGTCAGAAACATGTCGTGAAAGTTAATAGGGAAGAATAACAGGATACAGATTCTATTTCAATCAACTTAGATATATTTTAAAACAGCAGCAAATAAAAATAAAAAATTGCTAAATTAAAATACTGTACCATACCTATCTTTTTTTCTTTTCTTTTTTTGCACAGTCTCTTACTACCCATTTGGTTTGTATGCTAATAATGTTTGTTATCTTAGCCTTCTAAGAATAGTTATAATTTGGCTTTGTTTCCGTATGCGCGTTGTTCACATCAGTGGTCACGCAGACTAAACATCAAGCTACTATAGTTTAGTTTGCTGCTGGTGAGTATATTGGAGTTTGAATCCAGATGCGCTGATGGTGTTTAACACTAATTGGTTTCCCATTCTTCCTCCATGTGAATATTATTTTCCTCATGCCTCTCCATTAATGTACAGGGAGTAAGATGGGGTGTGAAAAAAAACATATGTGTGCTATTATTTTTACCATACATAGATAATAAATGTGTTCTTTGTAGGTAGACATAATTTAAACTATTTTAAATATGTTGAAAAATGACACTGATACTTGGGAATCAATCCCAGGAACTTTGGCTTATTGCGTCAATGTTCTACCACTGAGTTATCCAGGATTCATCCCATGCTATGACTCACTCATATTTTAAGGAATGAAGAAGTTATTTATTTATTTATTTATTTGAGATATTTAAAGTGAACTTTCAGGCCCAATTGTTTAAATCAGCACACAAGAATTTCTATGAGCGAGAGCAAAAGGCCCTATCAATTTTTCCGAGAAAGCTATTTTCACATACCTTCCAGGGTTCTTTTACATGCCACAATTGACATGGGACCGTCAGCTTTACTTACTCTCCAAAGGAGATTGTGCAACTGATTTTGATCACCCAAGAAATATCTGTCGACCCTGGCTGGGTTTGAACCTATGAATATCGGGTCCTGAGGCTGGCACTTTACCCCAATACCACAGAGGTTGACAAATAAAGGATGACACTGAACACGCGACGAATTCTGGATAGCTCTGTTTTAGAGTACTGGCATGCTAATACAAAGGTCTTGTGTTCAAGTGTGATTTCTTAGCTCATTTAAAATAATTTAATTTACTTGATATCTAAATCATTATCAAACATACATTACCATTACTGTAAGAGTAAATGTTTATTTTATTTGCCTTCAGGTGTCAGCTGTGGTTTTCCTGGTTATTTTCCTAAAGGTTTTATCTTGGGGAGGTCTTACCTTTATTGGGACATTGTACGCTACCGATGTCGTGTTGGCTACATTATGGTTGGTACTCCTTCACGAGTTTGTAGAGCTACGGGGGAATGGAGCGGAGATGCGCCGCGCTGCCAAGGTGAGCAAATTGATGACATTAAGGGACAAAAAAAAGGGGAGGTAAACTGTTTAGATGAATGTCAAGTTTTTTTATTTTGTAGATTACTATGTAGTATTAGATATCATCAATTTAAAACTAATTAATTTACTCAAGAATGAGTGTGAATTTTAAAAGATTGCACTTTATGGAAGAAAGTACTGAATAGGGATAGAAACACATAAAAGGGAACAAACACAATTCACACTTAACATTGTTGCCACTGGACAAAGAAATAATTATTGCCTATTGAAGAACATTGATTGTTACCACCCAATCCCCTGATCTAAGTTTCATTCTATCTAAACTCATTGAGAGGGAGTGTGAAAAGTAACTTCCTAAATGAGGAAACCAAAAATCGCAAAAGAAAGAAAATGGAAATTGTTAAAGAATAATAGTACACTTAGATATTAACATGTAAAAGGAATAAATAGCATTAAGGACAAACAAAGGAAATAAAACATTGGATGCAGATAAGAGGTTTTCATTTAAAGAGCTATACTAAACATTCACATCCTCTGTCCAATTCCTGTGTTTGTATTTTATTTGTTCCTTTTACATGTTTCTCTCTTAACTGTCCTATCATTCTTAGCAAATTTTCATTTTCTTCCTTCCCCATCCCCGCTCATCTAGGAAGTTGCGTTGTACATTTCACACTCGCTCCTGATGAGCTCCCACAGAATGAAACCTCGCTTGAGTGATTGGGTGCTAACAATCGATTTTCTTCAAGAGTCAGCCATTACCTCTTGGTTCAGTAAGTGGCAGAAATGCAAAGTGTGAATTGTGTTATTTTCATTGTAATGTGTGTGTGTTTTTTTTTTCCCCAGGTAAAACATGCGAGATGCCGATCCCTCCTGCAAATGGTCTCTTGCGACTGCTGGCAGCTGACCAAGAACTCCCCTCCAACACAACGATTACTCCTCAATATGGTGATGAGGTAGAGATAGAGTGTGAGGCAGGCCACCGTCTGGTAGGTCCCAATATGCTCAATTGTCTCAGGGACGGCCTGTGGGACAGTGCACTGCCGGTCTGCCAGCCGTCAATGTGCAAGCCTCCGCCCAGGTAATTATCCTTGAAAGTTCTTCCCTTGGTCAGAAGCAGTGGTGAACAATCTGGTAGCCATTATGTTCGAGATGTGGACTGTATGGAAATTAGAACACTGAAGACTCACTTTAAGAATGTTGTGTTATTAAAAATACAGGTCCTAGGTTATTTTAATCAAGGCCTTAGCCAGGGGGAGGATTTTGGGGGTTCAAACCCCCCCACGAAATTTTATGAACAAAATATATATGGCTTTATTTATGGTGCAAACAATATCAACATTAAGATACAAATACTAATTAGAGGGCTGTGTTACCATAAAAAGCACTTCAGAGAGCTTCTGGAGGTGTTAAATATTTAGAAATTTTCGTAGCCTTCGGCATTTTAGGGGTTATTTTACCATAAAAAACACTTCACAGAGCTTCAAAAAGTGTTTAATGTTTAGAAATTTTCCAAGCAAAAACCCACTTCAGAGAGCGTCTAGAACTGTTTATCATTTAGAATTTGTTCTAGCTTCCAGCAATTGGGGGATGTGCCCACAACCCCCCCCCCCCCCTGAAATTATTGGCTGGCTACGGCCTTGCTTGTGTGATACACCCCCTTCTCCTCAACAGGACAAGGGCAGGTGAACACGTACAATAAGGTAAAGAGGGCATGAAAACAACAAGAAAATGAGTTAATTGCAGAAGAGCGTTAGGACCGCATATTTGTTGATAGGCCTATACTTGGACCTATTCAATAATCTGCCGCCATGAACCCTTCTCAATCACCATCCATTACTATACCTAAAGACTCAAAAGGAACGGTACGAGAGTCTTTTGTTTGATCAGCCAAAATTACTTTGAACTTGTCGATGTAAATTAAAGATTGCGAGTCTATTAAATAATTATTTATTTGAGAATAGATTAACAATAATTATATATGTATATATGTGACTATATATATATATGTAACAACAGATAGTTACAAGAGAATTACATAAAATAAAAAAGGGTTATGCCCATAACAATACTGAGGCGCTGTATCCATAGCAACCTTGTCCTAACGGTTACTTTTACAATGTAGCCATTACATAAACAAAAAAAAGGTAAAGGGGTTATGCCCATAACTATACTGAGGCGCTGTATCCATAGCAACCTTATCCTAACAATTACATTCACTACGTAGCTTACAGCCCCTTAACAGGCCTCAGCGGCAACCCGCAGTGCGCGCTTCATAGTTACAAAACATTGGCGTATTACTTAAATGCCAACCCAAAAAAGAAAATAATATACTTATATTATTCTTAGCCCAAATTAATCCAGGCATTCGCCTTGTAAAGGTAAGTTAAATATAAAAGGTCCCTCATAGTTTCAATCACGGGACAACAAGCCGGAAGGGCAAAACCCTAGCAATATATTTAACAAATTATATATAGCATTACGCCATATTAATCTACGTACTTAGCCATTCTTACAATATTACAAAAAATGACAGATGAAAGTCGAAAGGAAATTTAGAATGTACTGGCCAAAAAGAGAATTTAGACCTAACCTATAGTCTATTTAAAATATTCTTTAAATATTTTCCAAACAGTAAATTTTGAGTAGTACGGCCGAAATTTGAATTTATACCTTTGGGAATAATCCCATCCCGTGATGTGTGTCCAAGACACGGGCAAACCAAGAAGTGCTGCTTAAGGCAAACGACATCAGATTATAAGCAATTTTTCTCTGAGAGGAGGGGAACATAGGGGAAGCAAAAGAACATAGTAGAACATTCACATGAAACAGCGGGATTGGTGGTAAAGAACAAATAGGTCATTGGAGAGCCGTCGAGAACATCACGTGATCACTGTCTGACCACTTCCCATGGGGCAACGTGAGAAATGCCACGCTCACCACGCCACACCTCCACAGTCTATCAGTTACGCTTTTTCACTCGGGGCGAGAACAATGTACACGGGCCGGGATGTTTGTTGATGAGACTTCACACACGGAGACCGAGAAACGGGGCAGTTTTTTGGTGAGTCTTGTTAGGTCCACTCTTCGTGGTTGTAGACTTGGTGTTATTTAACTCATATTTGCTTCTTGCTTGTAACGTTGATCTCAAGCAACGTTACACTTGTAAGCCAGCTTTATTGAGGTTCTATTTTACTCGTGATTAATGTCTACCACCAATCTCAACCTTCCACACTATTTAACCATTGGACATAATATACACTGTTACTTACTCTATGGCATTAGGAACTAGGAACGCTATTACAGAAAAATTGAAAAAAGAGAACAAATATTGTTCTTTGTCCACGAAAGAGCATAAAAATCAAATTCATTTTCAAAGACCTTCGTTAAAAAGTATACAAGGTGTGGCTACTAAATAACCAGACTCATTTTTTTGAAACTTACCTTAGGTCTCAGCAACAACCAGCAGGTAAAATATTGATCTATGTTCTTTTCTCCCTCTACCTTCCAAATTTCAAGGTCGTGTGACCGACAGTTCAGTCATAGCCTTTGTTCAAAGTGGACCGTGTACCTGAGCTCCATCAGAATTATGTTGAGTGTAAATGGTGAGCAGCGTATCAACGTGAAGTTTTTTTTTTGTAAAACTTTGGAAATATACAGAAATATACAATTTGCTAAAGGATGCTTATGGTGATCAGTGCTTATCTTGTACTCAATTGTTCAATTGGTTTTAAAAAAAATTAAGGAGAGGAGGAGAGAAATCAAAGACGATCCGTGCCCTGGCCGTGCCCTGGCCGTCCTCGCACATCAAAATCAGATGTTAATATTGAAAAAGTGAGTGAAATTGTTCAAAAAAATCGATGCCTGAGCATTCGAGCAATTGCTGACTCAGGTAATATTGATAAGGAAACTGTAATACAAATTTTACATGAAAATTTACACACGAAAAAAGTTTGCTCTAAAATGGTGCCAAACCTGACCACTCCTGAGCAAAAGGAAACTCGAATGAACATTTCTGCTGACATCCTTCATAACATCGAAAATGATTCAAACTTTTTTTAGAAAATGTGATAAATTGTGACAAATCATGGTTTTTTTCAATTCGACCCTGAAACTAAGCACCAATCCATGCATTGGAAGAGTCCCAGTTCATTGAAATGAAAGAAAGCACGAATGAGCAAGTCAAAATTCAAAGCAATGATAGTTTTTTTTATATATATCCGAGGGATTGTTCACATTGATTGGGTACCTGAGGGTCAGACTGTTAACCAGGTTTACTACAAGGAGGTTTTTACAACCTTTCGTGAAGGAATAAGAAGAAGACTTTAAATGTGGAGGAACGGCTCTTGGATTCTTCATCAGGACAATGCATCAGCACATAAAGCGCTGTCCATCCAGAGGTTTTTGGTGAAGCACAAGATTTCGGTGTTGGAACATCCACCTTACCTGATCTAGCCCTGTGTGACTTTTTTCTGTTCCCGAAGATCAAGTCTGCACTGAAAAGAACCTGTTTCGAGTATGTTGATGCTGTGAAGGAAAAAGCGACGAAGCTAATGCACAGCTTCTCAGAAAAGGACCTGAAACATTGCTTCCAACAGTGGAAGATTTATGTGGTAAGGGTTCGGGGAAGGGACTACATTGAAGGTCCATTGAGTAATTTTGTAGATACAATTTTTTATAGCATCAATTCGGTTATTTAAACCGCGTATATATTTGATTATATATCAGAAACTATTTGTTTTATAAAAATATATTTCAAATAAAGATATGTATCTTTAATATTACTACAAATTCACAATGATAAGATATTTTGTATCTTAAATAGTTGCAGAGAAAATAATGATGAAAATTGGAGAGTTTCACTTATGTAAAGTAGGTAGGCCTACTCTCAAAGCTATTTTCATGAGAAAATTAGGATTTCCATCTTGTTTATAGTAATAAATAGTGTCCAAATATAGCATTTATTCAAAATCGATAGAGCGAATTTCAAGAAAATCGATTTTTTCTCTTTTTGGCCTTCAGTAAACTACCCTTAAATTTAGGTTTAAACATATAATTCCCAAAACCCTTTGGGACAACCTTATGAACACCCCAGATACAAAGTCATAACCCAATCTGTTAAATAGTTTCGGCTCTAGCCCAAGGTACAGACAGACAGCATCGCGAAAACTACTTTTTGGTTCCAAGAGGTTATAAAACGTCAACATTTATCAAAATCTCAAGTTTGAATTTTTTAACCATCACAATACTTTTTCTCCAAGTTGTTGAGAGAAAGTAAATATGAGTGATCATTTACACACGGTGACAAAACCTGTAGTTCCAACTTTGTGTGGCAACACTTCCTCTAAGCTAACTCTTTATTCTTATTTCTTAAATTTTAAACTATTATCAACCCTATAAGTCTTAAATGAGCTCATTAATACATCTGGGCAGCAGAAAAACTTACACAAATTATTAGTCAATCACCAGTAACACAAAAATATTGCATTTTAATTTCTTCATTTTTTTTTTTTTTTTCCTAGAATACCTAATGGGTACGTCTTATTTGGAGGTCACAGCAATGTAATCCCAAGAAATAACAACTTCAACAACCAAACTAATTTGGCAACCACTACTGAGTTGGGGCTCACAGACTACAGTACTGGTAACAAGATGACTGCCGATTTCAACTTAACCTTTAGTGGCAGCAACAACAACGTTTTGAGGGACAAAGCTCGCACTAGAAGATATGGCAAGGCATTGTTGCTGCTCTATGATGTTGGTGACACAATTCACTATAATTGTGATGCAGGGTATTTGTTTATATACATGTATTTAATTGTTTTTCTTTGTACTAAGTTTTGAGACTGTATGCTATAGTTCAGATTACTCATCATCATTATCATCATCATCATCAACTGTTTCCAGTCGGGGCCCAGTCAGTTTAATAAAATGCTTCTATCTTCCTCCTCCTTTAATTGCTTCCACATCATCATCATCATCATCATCATCATCAACTGTTTCCAGTTGGCGCCCAGTCATGTTAATAAGATGCTTGTATCTTCCTCCTCCTTTAATTGCTTCCATTCTTCTCCTCTCACTTGTACACTTTCTGTTATATGTTCCCGCCATCTCTTTCTAGTTCTCCCTTGTGGTCTTTTTTCTTCATTCTTCATCTTCATCATTCTATTTAGTGTTCTCTCCTTTTCTATCCTCATTACATGTCCATACCATCTCACTCTTGCTTCCTCTGTAATTCATGTACCCCAACATCCTCATTGCATGCCCATACCATCTCACTCTTGCTTCCTCTGCTAATTCATGTACCCCAACATCCTCATTGCATGCCCATACCATCTCACTCTTGCTTCCTCTGCTAATTCATGTACCCCAACATCCTCATTGCATGCCCATACCATCTCCCTCTTGCTTCCCCTACTATTTCACAGTGGCGGCTCATAACTTTAGAAGCTGGAGGGCGCAGCCTGTTTAATTCATAAATTATTTCTAAATAATATATTTAAAAGAAGACACAAATTTCGGAATATGTTTTGCTAAATATTCATTTAGTTAAACTCAAAAATTAATATCACAAACAACATGGAAATATAAAAAAAAATCCCCCAAAGGACATGGATGTGTTGTAGAAAAACTGCAGCTGTGTAATGTGGATAAATATATAGGTATGTATGTTTTCACTTTGTTCCATACAAAATTCAGGATATGGCCTACCTAATGAATTCAATTGTCTTTTTTGATCAAGAGTTAATCTTGCAATATTCGTTGTCTTAAGCGCCTGAATTGAACTATTCATATTAAGCCTAGTTACAAAAAATATTAAAACATATAACTCAAATAAACATTATCCTAAAATAACCCTACATAGTGTTATTATAAACGCATACGCCACACACATCCTCAAGATGCAGGAGCACGCAGGATGATGACAACAATTAATGCTAGTTCACGCTATACACATTTCACAAACTTTCAACCTTAGGGCGCGGCGCATAAGGGAGTGCACCTTCAAAAGAAGAATAAGAAATGCTAGCTAGCTAGCTATAGCAGGAGGAGGACAATGGGTTAAAGGGAGGGAAGGTTTGGTTTCACTATGTCAGGCGCTGATTGTCGCGTGCCTGACTGCATGCCATTTGAAGACAAGATGTGAAGGGGTGGGAAGGTTTGGTTTTACAATATCAGGCGCTGACCGCCTCGCGCCCGACCGCATGCCATTTTAAAAACATTGCCTGTTATCACTTAAACCAAAAAACATATTTTTCTTGAAACTATTATGGCAAGATAAAATTGTCGTGAGAGTGCGAATAATAACTTTAAAAGGAACTGGGGATTCGTGGGGTTGGGGGGCGCGCGCCTCCACGCCTTAGGGATGAGCCGCCCCTGTTATCTCATGTACCCCAACATCCTCATTGCATGCCCATACCATCTCACTCTTGCTTCCCCTACTATCTCATGCACTCCAACATCCTCATTGCATGCCCATACCATCTCACTCTTGCTTCCCCTGCTATCTCATTCACTCCAACATCCTCATTGCATGCCCATACCATCTCACTCTTGCTTCCCCTACTATCTCATGCACCCCAACATCCTCATTGCATGCCCATACCATCTCACTCTTGCTTCCCCTACTATCTCATGCACCCCAACATCCTCATTGCATGCCCATACCATCTCACTCTTGCTTCCCCTACTATCTCATGCACTCCAACATCCTCATTACATGTCCATACCATCTCAGTCTTGCTTCCTTTACTATCTCATGCACTCCAACATCCTCATTACATGTCCATACCATCTCAGTCTTGCTTCCTTTACTATCTCATGCACTCCAACATCCTCATTGCATGCCCATACCATCTCAGTCTTGCTTCCTCTGCTAATTCATGTACCCCTACTCTTTCCGGATTAATTTAATTCCTAATCCTCATTCTCCTTATGACAGCTAACATGATCTCCACATATCAGATTACTATTTTCATTAATATCAGGCTTAAATTTTACATAAACTAAAAATATCACAAAACAACTATCAACATATACAATGTTGGCAAAGGAAAAAATTTGTGCCAAATGCATAATTCCCACCTCTTAAATTTTCTGTAAAATGTATATACATATAATTAGTTCTACGGTTCTTTGACCCCTTGATTTGATTTTATAGATATTAATTTGACAAATACACCTAATAATATTATTTTCTAGTTTAGATTTGTCATCGTAATAGGATCTAACGAGGTTAAACGTAAAGCACCAGTTGTGTAATAAGTTTTGTGAAATTTGGTGTGTTCTATTTACATTATGAATATGGAATATTTTTCATTATGAATAAATATAACTTTTAAATTTATTCACTTGCTTTAATTTGTATTTGTATGCTTTTAATAGGGTATGTTACTGTGTTCATAAAGTTTGTATGAAAAATCCATATCATAGTACATAATGTACATTATAGCATATAGGATGAAAATTTTACTTATTTCTACAAATATTTTCGAATATTTTTATTAATATTTATCTTTGGTGTTTAACATCTATGCAAACAGTTGGATTCAAAAAATGTTGAAATGAGGGTTGCAGGGCTAGACTTATTTTACACACTTACAGAACATCATAGTCCAAAAGTTCACACATCACAGTCATTTTCAAGACACAAGACCTCTTCTTTATTAGAATTGAGTAGAACATTGTCTGAACAATTATAATATAATTTTAATTGTGATTTAAAATCACAATTTTGGTAATTAATTCGTCATGAAACATATTAAAACTAGATCTATTGTATTTCACTAGAATGCATATTTTTTTAAATCATATAATTTATATTTTTATATCAAATAAGAAACATGTTATTATTGTGCATTATTATGTAGTACTAGCAGAAGAACAGACAAAAAAAACTCTTCATTTTATTTCTTCTGACCCGTTTTTTTTATTAACTTTAAAAAATCTAATCCAAATTTTAAAATTCCAGTTTTGAGGCGCACATGTTAGTGCAAAGAGGCTACTAATTTTAAAATTTCAAACCTCTGCGTGTAATATATATTGTGCAATGCTCATGGCAAGACACACGAATACACAAACTCTTAGTTTTATTATTATAGATTTCAGTCTAGTTATATTGTGTCTTCATTTGTTGGTAGGTACTTGCTTCATATCCAGGATGGGGCAAGCTCAGAGCTAACTTGTGTTGAGAATGGCTTGTGGAAAGGAATTGTTCCTAATTGCTTGCCTGTGGCGTGTCCTAAACTTACTAAGCTGGATTATGGTGTTGTAAAATTAAGGAACGGACATTTAAATCAACGAGAAAGAACAAACTCAACTGATGATTTCGATAAACAAGTCACTAATTCCACTTTGAAAGGTGTTGTTGATGCTAGCATCAACTCTAGCCATGTAGAAAATGTTGATAGTCTTCATAATATGACAAAATATGAAAAAGATAAAACAATTTTAAGCCATGCTCATTTTCATCAGAACATAATCAACATATCAAGAAATGTTGATTCTCTAAATAATTCAAGTGCTGAAACCTTTGACTATGATAAAAGTTACGTATTTGGCACAGAAGTAGAGATCAGCTGTGACGTAGGATTCCAATTAATGGGTGCCAAATTTCGTGTTTGCTTGAAGACCGGTGTTTGGTCGTCAACAATTACACTGTGCAAGCCTGTCACATGTGAGCCAGATCAAATTCCATTTTTTAAAAACTCGTTGACAGGGGGAAGTGTCACCAATATCACTACGAATGGTGTGTTCCACATCCTGGGAAATAGTTTCGGTGATATGGTGGTGTTCAGGTGTAGCTCAGGCTATAAACTCTTTGAAAAGTTGGCAAACGTGACAGCAGGGAACAGCACTGATGAGATAGTTTGGAGATGCGGCTCTAACGGCACCTGGGAGATGTGCAGTGTTGATGATCACAACGATTGGATCCCAAATATTGATCATCCTCTTTGTGAAGTGAAATTATCAGGCTGCCCAATCCCAAAAGTGAGTATCATTAAGATATACAATATACAGTGTGTTCAGTAATGGTGTCCCGATATAGACAGGGTAGGTCCAACTGAATCGAAAGTAGAGGGGAGAAATATCCGTTTGGCTTTTGTTTCCAAGTTATACTCATTTACAACATAGCACAAAAGGAGGGGTTGAATAAGGCAGGATGTGCTAGATCTTAGTATCAGCGTATAAATAAAATAACAGATTCAAGCAGTTGCAAGAACAAACATGTCAGCATGTCTGCACATTGGGACAGTCTTGCCAAAGCTGTTTGGAATAACCACAAACCATTTATTATTAAGGTATTGTACAATAATGTAAAGTAAGTGATATGAAGAAAGGCAATCTGAAAGGATAGTTAGGTTAGGCCTGGACAGGAAAAAACACACTTCTCTCTTCATTTCTTCTTAAACCTTTACACATCCCACTTCTTCAAACTTCCACAGTTAAACATTGTTGTGAATTTTCGGAATTAATCCTTCTCGTACGTTATGTGAGTTTTTAATGTGTCTCTTCATATGAAAAAAGGCATATTTCTGAAAATTTAAAACAATGTGTGGAAGTAGAAATGGGAGTGTAAAAGTGTAAGAAAAAATGAAGAGAAGAGTCAGTTACATTATTGTACATTGTTTCTACACTGTCTTACTATACATTTCCAAGCCATTAGGCAATAATTCATTTTATTATATGAAGGTATTGCCGCAGAACACAATGGAGGAACATGCTGTATCTTGTATTGGCACACAACTCGGTAGCAAATACCAAATGGACATTTTGTTTTTGATACACTTTTGATTCAGTTTGATTCTCTGCAGCAACATTGTCGGTATTGTGCAACTATTACAAGATACTGTGGTTTTATTTGTGTGTTTTTTAACTATAACAAGTGACAAGGCTAATTAAGAGACCTTAGTTCTGAGGTCAAATTATATAGCTGTGACATTGTGTGTTATGGTGACTGATGACCTTAAGGCTAAGTTAATATCAACCTTATGTTATGGTAAAAAGTAAGAGGTATAACCGGACCACTTTGTTTGCTAAAAAAAAAGGACTGTATTAAAGTTTGGATTTGGGTGTCACGTTGAAAATATACATAGAGATTTGTTTGTTTGTTGGTAATTTAAGACACACACACTCAAATACATAAAAATTGCGTGTTTAGCACTGTATAGTTGTTCAAAGCCAATACTAGCATAATTCAGCCAATAACCGATGCTTTTGGATCCAACAACAACATGAGCTTTATGAGAACCGCTTGCAAACCAAGATAACAATGAACTGGTCTAAACAGCACTATGAAAGCGCACACACATAAAAGAACCAGTAAAATCACTGTTTTGAAGCCAATATACTAAACAGTACATTCAGTTAAAAATACACACACTAAACAATATACCAATATACAAGCCCCAAACACACTTACCTGTGTAATGATGGAGAAGAAATGGTTGAGACAAAACAGACAAAGAATTGTTGGTTTATTATTGCCACTTCATACTTTCAGTTTGGCACTTAGGTCCTAAGAAACTTTTCTTATTAGTTGATCGTTTTTGTTTCTAGACACTATTAACTCCAGGGAAGCTTAGAAGAATCTAGAGACAACCCCTAGCCAATTTTTTTTTTATAAGTTGTCTAATTTTCACAAGAAGAACCTTATCTTACAGCTAAAAAAGCCACTATATTTACTTTAAAGGATTCTTATGTTAGGTCATGTTATCTGCAGCAATCACTTTTGATAGATATTTATCAATATTAGTTGAACTCTTTAGTCTGGCATTTTGTGTTCCGGCAACATCTATGATCCGGCACATTTTGAATTTGCCACGATAAGTTTGCCGGGCAGCCACCAAGATGGTCTTATTGGCAGTATAAAGGTGCCAAAGTTGTTTACATCTGCAGCCGAGTACATGACCTAAAGCCAACCGACTTTTGGTGAACATATCAACCTCAATTTTTTATTTTTTTTACTCTTGATTCATTTTAGGTCGAATGACTTTTGATGAAATTAATTTTTAGGACAAATCACTTTAGATCTACTGCTGCACCGTCCCCCCAAAATATATAACAAATCATCAAAGTCCGAATCTTTTTTATTAGTTTTTACCACAAAAATTTATGTATTAATTAACCAAGTTATTATAGTTGTAAAGTATGGGTATAGTCGCATCTAAATATCATATTCTTTAAATTGAAAAATGACACCTGGACATGGGAATCAAACCTAGGACCTAAAAAAGAATATGTTTGTATTTTCTAAAAGTTTATTCCTACCAAAATCCTAATAATGGGTTTGTTATTCCTCCTATTTTTAACCATGGTCCAGCCTCGTGCTCTATCCAAATAACCATTATGAAAAAACTTGTATGTGTCCTCTTAAGGTTCCAGAGCAAGCTTACCTAGCCACGGAGCTTCCAGGATCAGGGGGTGTCGTGGATATTGGGGCAAATATAACTCTCAAGTGTATTATAGGCTACAAGCTCAATGGCACGGCCCAATGGACGTGCCAAGGAGATGGGAAATGGAGTGACGCCAACACCACATGTCAACGTATGTACCACACTATGGTAATGGTATCCACATAGCTCTCTCTTAGGTCATTCTTAATGATACTATTTGTTTTAATTTTTTTTTTGTCTTGGTTCATGTTACTTGATCAAGAGTACCAAGTTGTTTTTAATTATTTTTTTTTAATTCACAAGTTTATCATAAAGGTTTTACTATTATAAATAATGTAGAATAAACATTTAAGGAGAGGATGTGCATGTGTTTGTTCTTCAACCTACCAGGCTGAAGTTCAATTCCAACAGCCTATACACAATATGCAAACTCTAGGACAGGCCCTTAAAATTTTCCCTAAATATCTTGTTATTTAAAATTCACGTACTGATAATATCAGCACACGAGAATTTCTATGAGCGAGAGATTCTACCAATTTCACCGGGAAAGGTAATTCACATACCTTCCAGGGTTCTTATACATACCACAATCAACTAACGGTTTTACTTCGCCTCCAAAGGAAGTTGTGTTTCAGATTGTTATCGCTTTGTAAAAATCTGTTGATGCTGGCTGGGGTTGAACCCACGAACATCAGATCCTGAGGAGAGCTCTTTACCCCAAGACCACCGAGGTCAATTAAATATCTCATTATTTTAGCAAATCAGTTTACTGAAGTGTCCAACATAAACATATGAAATGTCTATAAGCGATATTTTGCCAGCATTTATGTTAACATCAAGAAACAAAAGCCAGGTGACCTCTACTGTTATCCTTCATTCCAACACAACTTGTTCTTTCTCTGGAATTTCTTGGATGAAACATTTGTGATTTTATTTTTACAGCAGATCTACTTCAGTTTGTTTTGAGTTTGCATAGTTGATTTGTAAACAAAAAAAAAGTTATATTTATTGGTAGTTTAGTACATGTTAGTATCATTACACTGGGTATGATAAACTTTTTTATAGAGATGGATCGTTCAAATTCAACGAATCCTATGGTATTTGAGAGATTCAAGATTGGTACAAATCTCCCAATAGTATCTTGAATACATTTATGAATACCTTGACTTCAAACAATAATTTTAAGAATTGGTACAAGGAACTGTATAGACTTATGTCATTGGAAGAAAAACAAAATCACAAAAAAGTGCAAAATTGTATTTATAAAATTAATTTATTTAAAATAATTGTTACAAACAAGAGAGCATTTATCAGTGGCACCAAGTCTTAAACAACTTTTTTTAAGTTACATTTTAAATATTTTCACTTGAATAAAATAATTTTATTTAAAGTGAATATATCTACAATTATTGTACATTTTTAAAGATTCGAATTTGGAGTCGAAATTTGAAAAAAAAATTAAGATAGATTTGAATTTGAGAAATATATGATTCAGTCCATCTCTGATTTTTTATATAAAAAAATTGTAATGAAATACACTAACATTTACTTGGTAAAAGGCCATTTTTTAGGAAAAAGCCGCCTTTAGTACACCTGATCAGTATCAAACTCTGAACCCTCCATATTAGAGTCAAGAATGCCAGTTTTTATTACTACCAGTGTGCTCATCCTGTTTCATGTAGCGGTGCAGTGCCGAGCCCCACCTTCACCCGCAAACTCCGAACTTACTTCAGAAAGCCAGTGGTACCACTACAGTGACATGGTATCACACAAGTGTCTCCCTGGTTATCAGGCATATGGGGACCTGACGTCCCGGTGTCAGGCCCACGGTAGATGGTCACGTATCCGCGGAAAGTGTTCACGTGAGTCTTATGCCTGCTGGGTAGTCTAATTTCATCGTAAAACAAGTAATTGAAATCATGAAAAACTCATTAAAAAGAAATTTTGGCCTTGAATGTGTTATAAAAGTATCAAGTTTTAAGTTTGTTTGTCATGAATATATACATATGTTCTTTGATAGAGGCTTTTTCTTAGGACCAAATCCTACTACCCGTTCGGGTTATACACTTATGTACTAATTACACTAATGGTTTTAGGGATTAGGATGGCTATATTTAGAGTAAGTGTATCCTCATTTGTGTTGAGGTAAAGTGGAAACCCATTTTGGGAAAACCACCCCCAATACACCCAACCAAGATTTGAACCCCAATCTCACTATCATCGGCAGTGTAGTCTACTGCAAGAGTTGCACCTTAGACCATTCGGCCACCGAAGTGGATTGTGGCATCATTAATAATAGATACAATAACATCACAACTGTTGACTATCTCATTTTGAGGAAATATATAATCATTCTAGTCTAGATCATTCCAACTAAAAGTTTTTTGTTTTTTTTTTGCGGCTCACAAAGTTTCTTGGAAAAGTAATATAAAGTTGTAAAATTGATATTTTTAGCCGAGAAATGTATAGTTTTGGCTTGTGTGGAAAAATCCATGAAATCTCCAACTGATCCAAATCAAAGATAGTATATTATAGTCAGAAAATTTGTTTGATATGTAATTAAACATGTTTAAATTACCATATATTATTTCATTTTCAATTAAATTCCTATTTAAACATTTTGAAAGAGTCAAAAAAAATTGGTGTATATGTTCCGATTATATTTTTGGACCCTAACTAGAAAAAATGAACAGGGCCCATTTGTTGTAATTCTGTGACACTTGATTGCAAAACTAGCTTTCACTATTTATTATGAAAATATTTACAAATTTTTCCCCTTGCACTCACTCGTTGGTACCTATGGATACCCTTTCTAAATATCTTTATTTTAACTAAATAAAATTATTGGTATATTTTTGATACAAAAGGTGAGTGTTTGTTTGTTACAGGTATATCATGTGGTAAGCCAGTAGTAAGTCCCGGGGCGAGTGTTCTGGGTTTCTCATACCTTTATCAGAAGCAGGTAGTGGTGAGCTGCCCGTCAGGTGAGTTGGAGATCATCGTCTTACTAGGGTAAAGATTTATAATAACAATACTGACAGCACTGGGGTGTTCGACTCTCGGACCTCTCTAGAGCCTGGTCTTTGACCACCTTTGCCTCTTCAACTAGGTCTTATTACTCTTTCCAACCTGTGGCCAAGGTCAGTTTTTTATTCAAGCCATAGATTTTCCACTACCAACTTGCTTGGCCTGGTGTCGCTTCATATGCCTTAAATACTTAAGACTAGGACCGGCACAACCTCTAGTCCCCAACCATTAATTCATCACTGCGAAAGGGTAAACCCACAATTCACCGATGATAGATTTTTCGGCCATTCCGGGAATCAAACCTGGGATTCTTAGCTCAATAGACAGACACGTCACCGAATGAGCTAAGGTATTGTATTGTTAATTACTCTTAGTAAATAAAACAATATATATTTTGCTTGACAGTGCTTCCTGTACTTATGTTTCAGGTACTAAGATCAGTGAACATCCTGTGTTGACATGTCAGAGCGATGGCAAATGGAGTGGAAGTCCAACCTGTCAACCCATATGATATTAATGCATACATGAGAAAATTGTAGAGGAAACATTACTTTCCATCCACATTTTCCTTGGAATTATATGGTCATTGTTAAAATAACCTGAAAATGTTCTTGACTTAGTTTATTCTTGTTCAGATAATTACTTTTATTACATCATTAGCTAAGTCAGTGGCTGTATCTAATTAGCCTGTCAAAGACTGTTATTTAGGGTATTTAAATAAAATAATGAGTTGCTCGAAGTTAATTGTGTGTATGGATGCACATAGGAAGTGCTTTAGATTTGGGTGTACGGAGTGTGAGCCCCAGTTTCAAAAGAAAGTGAAAAGGGGTTAAAGTTCAAAAATACTTTTAAAAAGAAAATATATATGTTGCTAATTTAATCGAATGTTGATCGAAATTAAAAAAAAATAGATCTGATATTTTTTAAAGTTGAAATTGTAAAATATGACCATGTGATTAAACCAAATATTTTCTGTATGTTTTTTTATACTAAATATCTTTCTTTTAAACTATTGTTTAAATTTGGAGAGATAGCCTACACTCTTACCTTTTAGTGATACTGGACTAGAAATTGTTTGGATAGAACACTTAAATATGCACAAACACATTTTTAAGGACAAGCTAAATCATAACCGAAAAACAATCAAGTCGACCTCAGTAGTCTTGGGGCAAAGTGCTCTCCTCAGAACCTGATGTTCGTGGATTCATGGGTTGGTGGGTTCCTAAGCGATAAAAATCCATAGTACCGCTTCCTTCGGAGCGGAAGTAAAGCTGTCAGTCCCTTGTTGATTGTGGGATGTAAAAGACCCTGGAAGGTATGTGAAAATACCATTTCCGGCAAAATTGGTAAGCTTTTTTGCTCTCAATCATAGAAAATTTTCGTGTGCTAATGAACATTGAGCATTTCAAATAAATAGATAAAAACAGTAAGTGTACTGGCTATCCCTCATAATTTAAACCATGATTTGGCCTAGTGCTATATTCCAAGTAAACTTTCTTCTAAATTAGCGACATGCCATTGTATAGTAGCCCCGTGGCTTTCTTGGTGCTGATTGACAGCTCACAGCTGACTTCTGACAGTCAACATTTAGGTATATACCTAAATTTTGACTATCAGAAGTGACTGCGGCTAAACACATGTTTTTGTAGATCATATGGTTCAGCGTAGGGATACATAATTTGGTTTGGTAACTTTTCAGAGCCGTCAGCTGTGAGCTGTGAACTGTCAGTCAGCACCAAAGAAGCCATGGGTCTACTGTATCTATATAAATGTCAGGGAAAATATCTACAATATTAGCTTAGCTATTAGGGGAAAAATTACTGTCTGTTTACATTATAGTGCAATGATTTAATTAAAGAAGCTTTCTTTTCCATATGAAAATATAACATTCATCCTTTCAGTTTCAATGTGTAGATTTCAACCACATTTTATAAAACCATGATGATTCTACAATAATAAACTTTGACTATTGCTCAAAATATGTAAGTGTATAATTGTAAAAATTGACATCATTTGCCAAATGTCAGAGCAAAAGAGCACATCTCGTGGAAATAAATGATTGAAAATAGTCTGGCAACTTTTTGAACTGTTAGAAGAGGTTCTTCAATCGGAAGATCTGATTTTACAAACATAATTCGTTATACTTGCACAATACCAGGATATCTATGGATTAACATAATGAACTTGTATCATCTTTAACTTCAGGACTGGCAACGTGACCCACATTATCTAAATATAGGGGAACAGTCGCCTTTACTCTCCCTTCGTCCCCCCCGTCCCCCCCCAAAAAAAAGTCAACTTTTACTTCCTTGTATTTTGTCCAAATAACTTTGTAAAATGTGCTAAGTACATTTAATATTTTCTGTAATTAATACTGGTAATGGAGATTTTAAGCAATTATTATTATTATTATTAGCACCGCGTCTTACTACCCGTTCGAGTTATACGCACTTACGCTAATGTGTAATGGTAGGGTGATTGTGAGATGAAATGAAGGACCTACAGTTTAACGTGGAATCCGAACCACGGTGGTGACCTGGCATTCCCCACATTCACAAGATGTCTTGTCAGAGGTGAAGGAAGGGTTTAGCAATCATTAAGCAATTATTAAAACTACTAATACCAATCTAAATATGTTTAAGATTTTATCACCACATCTTAAAACATATTTTATCCAACAAATAAATTATGGTAATAATAATTATGTAAACTCTTGTATCCATTTTAGGCAAATGCCTTTTACTATGTTCAGTCTTAGATTTAATGAGGGGCGATTGCCCCAGGGCACCCTCAACCCTGACAGAAAGAAAACATTACTTTTCTATTGTAGATGCCTTCTTGTTTTGCGCCTTCATTAATGTTCTTCTTGCATGCAATAATCAGGTAAAAACAAATTGAGGGGTTTGCAGTTTAGATTAAAAATAAAAATCTTGCCGAACCTTGAAAGATTTACTCTTTGTTCCAATAACAACCATTTGCCGTTAATTTGTTTTGCCAACCTTATATAAAATAATATAGGAAAATGTTCTCTTTCCAGTGACATATGACACTACTACACTATCTATCAGTTAAAGTGAGAACTAGCGCAAATATAGAGTACCGGCCTTAATGGCACTGGCACTAAAATGGTTAAGTTGCAGTTGTAAAAGCCATATTGTGTTTGTTCTCTTTTAAATCTTTGTATATATCTATCCTGTACCTTCTTCAAACTTTAACAAAATACTTCATAAAGTGAAATAAGATTTGCTTTGAAAAGATATATAATAATTATATCCACATCCAAAGTCCATTTCCTATGTTTGTCCTTTATATTATTCATTTTGTATGTTCCTATCTAAGTGTTCTATAACCCTTTAACCAATTTCTTTTTCCTCCCTTTTGTGTATTTTTTTATTGTCCTTTTTTACGGAGTTGCATTCTATGTTTCACACTCCCTCCAAATGAGTTTCGATATAATGAAAC
This sequence comes from Timema cristinae, assembly GCA_039000515.1. Lineage (NCBI taxonomy): Eukaryota > Metazoa > Arthropoda > Insecta > Phasmatodea > Timematidae > Timema > Timema cristinae. The sequence continues at coordinate 107,885,295 of JBCFYV010000012.1, forward strand.
CTAAGTCACGGGATTGCCAGTAATGATCAATTTTCTTGAAGAGGCAACAAATTACCTCTCTTTCTAATAGCATAATTGTAAAGTATGAGCTGTTTTTTTCTTTTCGTTGTAAAATTCATATTGCGTTTGTTCCCTTTTTTGTTTTTTATCCACCTTTCCTGTACCTTATTAAAAATATAAC